>VZSZ01006260.1:0-159094 GCA_013398815.1 Ibidorhyncha struthersii | reverse complement strand
GGCAGCTTTCCAGCCACTCTTCCCCAAACCTGTAGCGCTGCATGGGGTTGGTGTGACCCAAGTGCAGGACCCGGCACTTGGCCTTGTTCAGCCTCATACCATTGGCCTTGACCCATCGATGCAGCCTGTCCAGATCCCTCTGTAGAGCCTTCCTACCCTCAAGCAGGTCAACACTGCCGCCTAACTTTGTGTTATCTGCAAACTTACTGAGGGTGCACTTGATCCCCTCGTCCAGATCATCAATAAAGATTTTAAACAGAACAGGCCCCAATACTGAGCCCTGGGGAACACCAGTTGTGACTGGATGCCAACTGGATTTAACTCCATTCACCACCACTCTCTGGGCACAGCCATCCAGCCAGTTTTTAACCCAGCGAAGAGCACACCCATCCAAGCCATAAGCAGACAGTTTCTCCAGAAGAATGTTGTGGGAAATGGTGCCAAATGCCTTACTAAAGTCTAGGTAGACAACATCCACAGCCTTTCCCTCATCCACTAAGTGGGTCACCTTGTCATAGGAGGAGACTAGATTAGTCAAGCCGGACCTGCCTTTCATAAACTCATACAGACTGGGCTTGATCACCTGATTGTCCTGTACATGCAGTGTATGGCACTCAAGATGACATACTCCATAGCCTTCATTGGCACCAAGTTCAGACTGCCAGGCCTATAGTTCTCCAGATCCTCCTTCTGGCCATTCTTGTAGATGGGCATCACGTTTGCTAACCTTCAGTCAAGTGGGACCTCCCCCATTAGCCAGGACAGCTGATAAATGATGGGAAGTGGCTTGGTGAGCACTTCTGCCAGCTCCTTGGTGGATCTTGGTACTCCTGTACCCTTGGGTGGATCCCATCCAGCCCCATAGACTGATGTGTGCCTAAGTGGTGTAGCAGGTCGCTAACCATTTCCCCGTTGATTATGAGGGCTTCACTCTGTTCCCTGTCCCCATCTTCCACCTCAGGGGGCTGGGTACCCCAAGAACAACTGTCTGACCATCAAAGCCCGAGCAAAGCTCTAATACTGCATCCAGTCAGCCAAAGAAGGATTCTTTGCTTCCATGGGAATCACCATCTTATTCACCGTAATCTAGAACCCTGAATCGTTGTTTGCTGTCACTTTCTACCCATTTATATGTGCAGCTGTCATCTGTTTGCTCAGCAGACAGGGTAATGTGAAGAGACCCAAATAAATCAATACACATAACATAAAACTATTAATCTTATCCTCATATAGTGCTAGGCTCATGAATCTGTGTACCACCTTCTGAAAATACAAGCATTCCTGACAGAAATACCACCTTTCTTTGGATATCCTAATGCTCGATATATGACCTTACAATAAAAAGCTCACAGTCCTTTTCAGGTCAGTACTATTCTAAACTCTTCCCTTACACAAGCAGAAATAGTCTTGGAGGGCAGTCACAAGTCCTACCTTACTTCAGACTCCTATCAAGTAACAAAAAACATAATAAGGACCTTGTGAACGATCCCCAAATAAAAAGAAGCAGCATCGACTGAACCCCAGCTCTCCTTATCCCCAGTACTGTGTTTTCATCCAGTAAAACATTCTAGGTTTCATGCCTAGTCTGAAAATACCATCGGAACTTCTGGATAAATACAGGATCTGGATGATGATGATGGTGGTGGATGTTGATCTTGGGGAATTGACTAATAATCACTTTGCAGGTCCTTAACACAATGCCTGGAGCAAAACTGTCAAGAGTTTTCTTCTGTACATTACCCCTTCAGTGTGAAATGCTGGGAATGCTTATGGTGTCTATCAGCTGCATTTGTGAGCCACAGCAGGAAAAAACTTTGAGCAACAGTCAGAAGACCATGGAGCACAAGCAAAACCTGTGTTTTGAAAAGGCAGGACTCACAGAGTCTGGAAAGTATTACAGCATTTTGCTTTCCTGACTAGGAAGCCCTTCACCTCCATTTTAAGCAAGCCACAGCAAACAAAAGTCTATTCTGTCTCCTACGACATGGCAGCATGCAGCGGTTCAAGTGTTTGCTTGTCTCTCCTTGGAGTAGGTGCTGCAGATTAGACATGCCTATAGGGGAGAAGAGTGGCTGAGAGCTTAAGACTCGTTTCAGGGGTGACCCGCAGAAGATGTGAGTTTGCTTATGCACTGTGTCACCCCCTTGGTCTGATGAAAGCCTCCGCACCTCCTCTCCCTCCCCTCTCCTTTAATCTCTGCATGCTGCTATGCGGAAGGTGCCAACTTGAGAACAGACAGTTCTGAAAAGAAGGCAATTAAAAAAAAAAAGCACAGTACTTTAGAAATTTAAACAACAAGCCCTGTGATCAAAATAATTCATAAAGGGAAGGATTTTATTAAGTCATTTCACGAGCACACAATGCTTTTTTTTTGCTTTGTTTTTTAAATAAATCCGTCAGTACACATGCCAAGGCAACACATCTGAATACAATATCAGCAGACACACCCTGAATCCCTGCGCCTGTGCTCTCCCAAGTTACAGCAAAAGCTAAAAGCTGGGCTTTTTGCCTACATTTTAACAATTATCAANACAAAAAAACATTATCTGAAAAATGGATTTTTCTCTTACTGATGGTAAGCGTGTCTGTTTAAAAAAAAAAACATAAAGAGATCTAACTTATAATGAATCCCTCTGGCATAAGGAAGCCTGTTCTAATCTCTCTTTATCGGGCTTGAGTGATAGTTTTGCTCAACGAGTATTGACAGGGCCGTCCTGTTTCTCAGGCTTTCATTTTCCCTGAGTTGGAAAAAGGATACAGTGCATTTTCACATTCTCCAAGTCTGCAGTTGTTTTTATATAAGAAGCAATTTGCTTGGGTCACATCAGGTCAAATGGGAAGCCTGCCCAGCTCTTGGTTTTAAAGGAAAAACATACAGAAAGACACAAAAACACAGCAGTTTCCTTCATTAAATTCCACTCTACCTGCCATGGGCTTGCAGCCACAATGGAATTTCCCACCCTGGCTGACCATAGCTAAACTTTTATTTTTAGGGTGTTTTTTTTTTTCCCCTTTAAATAAAAAGTCTTATTAGTTTTCTTTCAAGTGAACTTTGAGGGAAGGGTTATTAAAGTCTATGCAATTGTCCATTTTTAAAAATAAATAAATTAATAAAGGCCTACACAGGAGTGGGGCCAAATGCCAAAGTCCTTATTGAAGCCCATATTCTGATCTCTGTTACAATGCTGTAAGTCAAAAGCAACTCTTCTAAAGTTGTTGGAGATGTGCCCGGGTAAAAGATCAGGATCTTGCCTCAGTTTTTAACTCGTTTCTCACTCGGGGAAAACCTCAGCTGACTTCGGTGCGAGTTTGCCTGAGTTAAGACTGCCTGTGAAGCACAGCGTGAAGCCTGTCTCTGCAATGTGTTAGGCGTTCTGCTGAGCTCTTCCAGACTCGCAGTGGCTTCAACGCTTGAAAAGAATGGCACCCAAATAACTGCCTTTCTTATTACTTAGTAATAGCAAAGGTTACCAGCACTAGGAAAGCTTACTCCCAAGGAAAAGGAAAGCAGCCACAATCCTCCCCCAGCCTCCCAAACAATCACTGAAACCCGAGGTGAAATTCTACCCTGAACTGCAAGAAGAAGATGCTGAGGGAGTGACTCAGCGTGTACATTTTTAAGAACAATAGATTACAAAGATGCTTCATTGATTTCAATATAGCCCTAAGGAGAACCAAACATAGTTGCTTGCTTTGCCTTGACTATGATTTCATTGTGCACACAGGCAAGGAGGAAAAAAGAGGGAAAAAAAAGAAAAAAGGATACATCCTGAAACAGAGGTGAGACTGTTTCTTTAACGATGCTAAAAAGGTATTTAATTCAAATTCAGATCCATCTAACTATCAAAGCATTTGTACCTGGCCTCTCTCTGCTGAACACCCAGCTAATCTAATCCCACTGCTTTGCTACTGGTTTGCATTTAACTGCAAATGCCATAATTAAATTTGCAGAACAGTTTCCATTCAGACTATTTGCCCATAACTTTCTCCAAAGTTCTCCTTTTGGGCTGAAAGATTGGCCTCAAATGAATGATGCAAAGTATATGGCAAATTGGGGGCAGGTGGAAAGAGAGTAGTGGAGAACCCACTCAGCCTTGAATTACAAGTGGGTGGCCCCCTCCCTTTCTCACAATTTCCTCCACCCTGAAAAGCCATTCAGCTTTTTTTCTACAATAAATGAAAAAAAAAAGGGGGGAGGGGGAGGGGAAGAAGAGTTGGCTCGATGCCCCTGTATCCTCTGTTTTCCAGACACCCATGTGTGAAACAATGGCAGTTTTGCCTGAATCAGGGCTGAGGATTGCTGGACTTGGCCTTTGAATGATTTTTTGGACTTAGTATCGTGACTTTCATCCAGAGATCACAAAGGGCTTTGCACTATTTATCACATTGGGCAGACCTTTGAAGCAGTGTGAGCCATATGATAGCAGAGTCACTTCTTCCCTTGCAGCCTCCTTTCCCCAGCAGACTAAGAAACAAATGAGTTTTTAAAAATTTCATATACTCTCTTCAGTTTCAAAGCTGGCCAGTAGGAAACTGCTAAGTTCTCTTCATTTTATTTTCCTACGGTCAAATAGTTCTTTTCTTTCTCTTTTCTCCCTGCTCTCTCTGGTGGCTGTGTTTCTAGTTGATTCATCTATTATCCCTCTTTATATAATCAAATTTCTCTACTCGGTGTGTCATTGTGCTCAGGCTGTATTGTGCTCTGTCACCTCCAACTCCTTTCCTTCAGAAACTCCACACCCCAATTCCTCTTTAAAGTTGCTTGCTGAAGCATTTGTTCTTTCAGCATCACCATACGTTTATAAACTGGAGATTAGTTCACTTTGTCTGCCTTCCAAAGCCATTTGCTGCTTGAGACCATTTCATGAGCTTGTCTATTCATGTGGATAAACAAAAAACCCCTCAGCTATAATGTGAATTAGGAAGAGGAAACAGCAGTTGCATGGAACGAATACCAGTGAGGGTGAATTTAGTAACAGTCACAGTTTTTGTTGGTGCCGCCCCTGCCTGAACTATTCTACTCCGACACACCTTTAGACAGTAGGATTTCACAAGTTAAAAGCATGATCTTCTTTTTTAGTAGAACCAAGTGACTTACCATAACATTTTGCTCGCGATTCCAGCATTTCTATACTGAACAGTCCCCAGACTCACAAACTTCTGTCTAGATGATTAATCTGAACACTCTGGAGTTCCCCAGAGCAGTCCATTATTTCCCACAAAGCCTTTAAAACTTTCTACTAAACTCAGGATTTTGAAGTGACGTCTGGCTAACAGATGTGCTCATTCTGGAACTTTTAAATATCTTCCCTTAAAACAAGAGCCCTTTCAACAATTTAAATTCAAGTCAACGGCAAAATTCCTATTGATTTAAAAAATATATGCTCAACTCTTGAAATAGGGACCTGGGCCTGAGTGTCAGACACTTTGTATGTAACACCAGAATATATAATGAAATTCCAGTCTCCATATGTATTCATCAAATTCTGTTGATTATTTGCAGCTTAAAAACATGGGAGAAGGCAAAAAAAAAAAGGAGTTTTGAAATGGTTTACAGGAGAAATGATGGCTGAAGTTAGATGTAGCCCAATTAGCTCCTTTTGAGCAGCAGGCGGCCTGCAAGACAGCCTCCTTTCCCTTGAGGCCATTCAAGATGTGGTGTTTATGGCAGTTTCCTCAGCGCACTTCCAACTCTTCTCGAAGGGTCTTGCCTAATTTGCAAGACATCGCACACCCCATTTCTCTGCTTTAAACCCCTTGGACCTGCATTTCCTCTCGCAGAGACGTACAGCACTGAAACCCTCCAGACTTCAGGGTTTCGATTCACATCTGCAAGACTCGGAGGAAAATCAGATCCTCTCTACGCAATCATAAATGGTACGAAGTGGACAGAGGTGAGAACCAGAACTTTTTGCATATCCGGTGCAAACCTCTACATGGTAAATGGCTCATCACAGACTAATGATCTGTTGGAGAGAGAACCGGGAGTCCAGGTGTACTGCTGAAGTCTTAAAAAAATGTTTGCCGTAGAGCTTTGATTCTGGTCAGGGAAACTTAGCAGCCTTAAACACCACAACTGACTAAATAAATGTCTTATAATTTTATAAATGACAGCAGGAATGACTGTAATTATGGTTATTAGCAGATGAAAATGTGTCTAAAGGATTTGATTGGGGGGGGCTTATAAAGCAAAACAGGAAATAGGCTCATTGAACACATCTGGTGCGCATGGGTAATCTAAGCCGAAGCCTCGCGTACATTCATTTTCCATGCCAAGCATGATCATCATAAGACATGATTATATTCTATCAGTTCTAGGGGTTATAGCTTGAACTACTATAGAAAACTAGCTTAAAATTATAATCATGTTAAGGTATTACATGTATTTTCTTAAAGATGTGCTTAGCAATTCTGTCTTTTGAGTGCTTCAACAATATTCCCAGAATCAAGCCTTTAAAATGAACTACTTGATTATTTGTGTTGCTTAGGAGTTTTCTGAAAGTGGAGTAAAAGTGGAGAAAAAAAGGTTTCAAATATGTTACAAGTTATTCTCTATAACCTGTTTGTGCTGCATATATTTTGACTGAAATTCCGCATAATTTATGATTTTTATAGCCCTCAATAAAGTGGTAAGCACTGGAAAGAGAAAGTAAGAGATATTAATCAATCCTACCTCAATGATTTGGATATTTAGGATGAAAACATGGATCCAGATAGAAAACATTTACCATTGATTTCAACATGTCTGGGATTTCAGCTTTCTTATTTGCTTAAATTGTAGATAATTTAATTACTAAAGTACCTAATTGATAACATAACTGGGCAGAGGTAAAAGCTCACTAACGATAAGTTAACCACCAACAACACCAATACCGACCGTTTTAATACTCTTCATAGAGAGCAACTAGTCTTCCTGCCTTCAAAGCCATGCACAATACCTAATCTCTATATAGCTCAAAGTCACAAGACACATTCCACAGACACAGAAAGATACGAGGTACGGGACCTCCAAAAGCAATTCACAGGTTGGAGATCACAAACTCTCTCAAGAGTCCTGCTGTTTTACTCCATAACTGGGCTGCAGCTGGGATGCTGGGTGAGTTGCTAATGTTGGCCTCCCTGGTCCCTCCAGTGAGGGACGGAAATGATTCAGCAGTGCCCTGTGCCAGCACAGCCCTGCTGTGCATCACATATCATCCCTCCTCAGCCCTGCAACTGGGTTGAACTCGAACTGCTGACATGCCTGACTACAGCTAAAAACTAAAATCTTTGCTATCACTACCAGAAGACCTGTAGATTAAAGGTCTGCGGGTCAATACAGTTTGCTGTGCTGAAGGGTAGATATACCTGGGCCAGCTCAGGGCAAGCAGAAATAAGCCCCAGAGAGGTCTTTAATAGGGGTGCTCGATTAGCTGCCTAATAGAAATATTTTAAGATTTTATGAAAAAAACAAAAAAAATCAGTATAAGGCTGACTTTGTAAAGTAGGTCGGGGTACCCAGATTCTAATTTAAATTTCATCAGTCACCACAACTGAAATACTTAGATTTTTGTTCACATTCCAGAACCTGCCAAGACCATACTTTTTATTAATTTAATATTGTTATCATTATTTTCCCAACATGTGCAATTCTTGCATCAAAAAGAGCTAGCTGGGTACTATGTTTGAGATGCTAAGGCTGTATGAATTCCCTAGAAATATTCACCGTTCACTTGCTCAGAATGGCAAGTTTCAATGAGATTTTCCTTGCTTTAATCGGTCTGAGCTAGCTCTTTGGCATTCTCTTATAAATAATAGAAGCTACACACTGCACTTTTATAACTTCATTCATCTAAGGATCTCATAACTTAATTAAGAGGGACATTGTCAGGTTAAAAATCATATATTTTTTATTAAGTAATTTCCTTATCTATGTTACTAATAACATTTTAGGCTATTAAGCTGAAACAAATTCTTAAAATCTAATTTAACATCTACTACTGGCATGTATATATTATATATACACACAGCTGGTTTACTTTCTGAGATATTAAAACAGATGTGCTAGCTTTACTTTTGTTTCAAGTTGGTTTCATTTACAGATTTTCATGTGTGAACAATGCTCTTCCTTCAGAGTGGTATAAACACTCCACAAGAACATTTAAATGCAAACAAAAAACTATATTAACATGTAAGAAAATAAAACATATGTTTTTGTTAATATAAGACTTGCAAGGATTCAACAACAATAAAACTTTCATTTCGGAGAAAACTGCCTAACACTGTATGGTGGTTATTTTCACTTTCTCTAAAGGGAAGATGACAAGTACTACTTCTGTATTGCTTAATTATGGGAGAGCACAAATTTGTTTGCTGTGAGGGAATACAATATTAATAAATTCATACAGCTATATTTGAGCCTTTTCAGGTATCCAGAAATGTGCCGTTACTTCACTGAGGCAGAAAGCAGAGGTTTGCTTTTGATGGGAGAAGTTAGCTGTGGGGAAAGTTAGCATAATGAAGTTTCTACCTGTCACAGTTTACTTAAACTGTAAGTTGTTGAAGTCTACACGGCACTTCTGTAATAGGCGGACAGTAGCTAAAACACTGCGGGGTCTCTCGGAATCTATATAAATAAAGTGTAACATCAAAAACTACTGTATTTTTCCAACCTTCACTTAACACAGGGGAAAACTAAGACACCTGATCAAAGTCACACAGTGAGTTGATGATAAAACCAAAATAAAATCCATAGCCTGCACCACTCACTCCTCACTGAACTACTTAGTTTCTTTCTGACGTTTCAATGTATTTTATATGAAGAACAAAAAAGCGCTCTTTTTCACTTCTGCTCTTACTAGCTAATGCAGCGAGGAAGATCGGGTTTTGACTTCCAGTAGGTCATTTTGCTTAGAAAGAGATTCCTTCTCTTTCCTCCATTCCCTAGGTTCCGTGATCAGCAAAGCGGGTGTTCACTTGCAGATCCAGAGCTCCCGCCACACAAGCCAAAAGGAGTTTTACCTTTCATTTTGCTTGTTAATAGTCCATTGCTCAGACGTCAGTCCCAGGAGACAGACTGCCAACTACTACACTTTTTAAGCAGGTGGGGGTTGAAACGGGAAGCAGGTCATGGAGTCAACAGCAGTGAGTCAGCTCTGTCTACTTTTTAAAAAGAAAATTGCATTAAGACTGAAAATAATAAATACAAATAATAAAACATACAGCCAGAAGGCCTCCCAGGAGCCATGGAAGTGTGCTAAAGCCAACTCTGAAGAATGGTGGTACAGCTCGATATTCAAAACCAAACACAACATTGTTGTGCAGAAGAATCCCCTAGATGAGAAACACCAGGTTTCTTCAGCGTTAAGCAAGACTGCCTTCAAACTCAGCTGCAAATGCTACATGCTCAAGGTTAATCAGTTTTGTAGCGCAGAGACAATATGAAATCAGGCCGAGGACCACCTTTCACCACAGGAAGAATTAAAGAAACACATTGTTATTCTGCCCGAAAATGTGTTTTACTTATTATTATGTGAGCTTTCAGAGGTACCCTTTTGCTGGCTGACTGCAGTAGTGGGACTTGAATGTGTATTTGTTTGTTCATAGCCAAACCTCTGATAACCTCCAATAACCTTCAATTCTCTGATAAAACTCTCATTATTTCACTTCAACATCATCTTATGTCAGTGTCACATAGACCTGCATGAGAGCCATAGTTTTCATAAAGAGCAGGAAAGTGTATCCAGGACACTACAAAACATGGATCCCTAAACCAGGATAAAATTTTTCAGTTACAGACTTTTCATGTTGCACCTATTCCACATCCGGGACATAACAGCTGGGAACCCATGGTGTGGGTCTGAACGGCAGCATTCCTGTGTCAGCTGCCGACCAGACATAAAGTTGCTTCATGGGCTTGGTTAAGTCTTTCAAATTATCGCTGTTTCATTTTCTTAATTTGTCATGCGCAAGACATGTTTTGAGACAGTGCTTTAGTACTACGAAGTCCAAGTATCATTATGTACATGTCAGCCAAACTAGCCAGTGACAACTACAGACAGAATAATGCTTTTCAAAAATGTATTTGTGTCTTTCTGTTGGTGTCTTAAAAGCATGAGGTCTGATTACTCTGGTATTAATGTGTATAATTGTCTCATTAATCAGCACAGACCTTTTTCAACTGTGTGTATGCTTCAGCAGTGAATAAATTGTAACAGTGATGGTATCTTTCAAGTAAAACAATTTTTAAATGTCACACATATATGTCTGAAGAGACCTGCCTTCCTCACTGACCATTCCTAAGACTGGAATACTGAATTCTAAAGGTAGCTTGTCTAATCCAGCTAAATCAATCCCGAGAGTCATGCACAGCTATCGCTCTCCATGCCACTTTGCCCACTTTAAGGCTATGTTAATGCCCAGAAAGCAAATTTAGTCCTGTATTTCTATACCTAGGGGGGCTTCTCTTAAAATTTGAAACCAAATCCCTAGCTCACAGATTTAAAAATACTGCTGAAGCCAAGGTAAAAAAAGAAAACCCAACACATTAAGACCTGATATAACTTAGAGT
Source organism: Ibidorhyncha struthersii (assembly GCA_013398815.1). Lineage (NCBI taxonomy): Eukaryota > Metazoa > Chordata > Aves > Charadriiformes > Charadriidae > Ibidorhyncha > Ibidorhyncha struthersii. The sequence continues at coordinate 148,545 of VZSZ01006260.1, read as the reverse complement.
ACATTTTTACTGTAATTACTGAAGAAAAAAATAATAGCAAACCAGCTGTACCTATTTACAAAGGAATTTAAGACAGACTCTGGGGTCTGATATCCTTATCTCATGGATAGGCTGAGCACACAAGGAAGATGCTCACAGTGTAGTACTCTTACATTGCTAAAAAGATTACTCAGAGCAACCACAAGCCAATGTCCTCATCCCTCTCCATATAAATGCTAAAAAATTCAAGTTGACCATTATCCTAAAATAATCCTGTTAGGCCATCGCATGGTGATATTTATTATGTGTGTCCAGTTCAAAGGCATTGCAAAACACAGGTAGAGAACTTGGTTTTTCAGAGCTGAGCATTAACAACAAAATACTTGGTTTCGCAGTGCTGATTACACAGCAAACAAAATGAGTTCCTGTGTTCCAGTAGCTGAAAGCAAATATAATACTATTCCACATTTTTCTCTCCTTTGCCCATTATTTTTTTGGGCTCACACATGCACTAGTTCTCCTCAAACATGCACAGTCTCATTTACTTTCTCCCTTGCTCCTGCATGCCTCCAACCTCTCCATCCATAACCAGCTACCTACTCAAGTTTTTACAAGGTGTTCATGTTCTCCCTTTCCTCTTTAGCCATCACACAAGCCCCCAGCAGGGCCTTCTATCCCCAGCGCCACCCTTCTGTCAGGTCATGGAGAGCCCCAGTAAGGCAGTAGTTGCGTCAGGAATTCCCCGCTGGCAATGGGCTCCTCTTGGGTTCATGCAAAGGACTAAAATGCAGAGTCTTTTGGTCTGTGTTTGACTGAGACTGTCATCAGACAATATAGCCACTAATTATAACTTTGCCTCATCCCTCACCTCTCCCTAAACCAGTTTCCTCTCTTCTCTATGAAGAGAGCTAGCAGCAGCGAAGTACATCCTTTGGGTATGTAAGGAAGGCCTCCTTCATTAAATGCTATGAAGTGTTTTGATATCCTCAGAAGCGTGGTGTTATTTAAGTGCTAATCACTCTAGTCGTCGGTATGTCCAAAATGATTTCACTTGTTACCAAAAAGCTCCGTTGTCACACATTACATCGCCATTGCACTGAAAAATAATTAACAGCCTACATTTTGGGGTCCATTATTTGAGCTGTCTGACGAACTGGGGAATTATCCAGAATTCCCAAGTTTTCAACGGCGAAATTAGAAAACATTAAAAAGCTAGGCCAGGGAACAGCTCTATGAAACAACTTGTACAAAGAATAAGAAAAGAGACTGTTCCTTCCAAGCACTAAGACAAAGCAGTGGGTAAAAGTCAGAGTAATCTGATGTAGCATGCAATCTATACGATAGTTTGAGAAGGTAATCTTTTAGATGGAGTCCCAAAGATTATCAAACTCAAGTATTCAGTAAACCATTCTTAAACAGCTAGAAACCTGAAAAGTTATGAAGAACAACACATAGTGCTCAAAACAGAAGGTGTAACATATGGCTATACCATTTTATATTTCAAACAACACATAAAACCTGATGTATAAAAGAGAAGCAGTCTCTAGTACTTGGAGAACTAGCAAATGAGGAATTCACTGTCTCCCCTCTTGCTTGTTCAGAACCTCTTCACCTCTTTGCCTCTCTGGATGCAACCAAGTTTATCAGCTGAAGCCTAGCTAACGCAAACTCTGTTACACATGGAAGTCAGAGAGTCAGTATTCTTGGCTGACCCCGATGAAACCATGTGGGACTGAAACTCTGCATCGAAACAGACCTCAGACTTCAGTGCCCACCAGAGTATGACCTGCATCACTTCTTTATCCTTCAGAGCTCCCAGATTCAGTTAGCTAACATTGGGCAAATACTTTGATTACCAAAAAACCCCATCAACTCCCTCTCCCCACCCCCCCAAAAAAACCCACCACAACAAGAAACTTAAAGCACAAAAAACCCTAGGTAAAGTAACAATGGTACAGAAAATTCAATAAGTAAATAAATAAATAAATAAACCCCCAAGCTTTCAACAACTATATAAGTAAGCCACAAATTTGGACAAGACCAAATCCTTAGCTGTAGGTGGAAGAACAAATGTCTTGTAAAAGCAGTACAGGTATGTTAAGAACATGAACCCCAAAATCAAACTCAGTCTCTGAGGAACGGCAGACTGGGAAGACTCCTTCCTTACATTCCAAAACTGGTTTTTCTTATAGTCTCAAAACCATAGAAAGTCATCTTTCTTTTCTTTCCAGTTTCAGCTCCTGACTTCCAGCACTGCTGGCCAGGCCGGCACCCAACACACTCAGCCTCTAGCCGCTGTGGAATTTCTCACCCTGGCACCACATGCCCAGCTGTGCTCATGGAAGTGGAAAATCTGACAGCATTGTCTGAAAGACACAGCTTGGGATAATTGTGCCTCATAGTTCCTCTGTCAGTGAATATTATCGTATTCCTCTCCCAGGAAGGCTACCATACCTTTCATATTCCTCTGCTCCCAGCCACAGAATTCCTCTTTGCCTTTAAAGCAGCAGTTACATATGTTATGATGTGAGAAAAGGTTTAAGAGTCCTGTGCAGATTAAAGGTAAAATCTCCGTAACTGTACCTGCTTTAATAAGTTCTTTGTGCAGCATAAACATGGGAAGAGGAGGAAAAGGAAACCAAAAGGTACCTATGTTTATGTAACACAGATGGATGTCCTTCATGCCTGTAAAATCCTTATTTTATAAATACAATACATAGATTACACTCGGTTTAATGTAGGAAAGAAAAACCACTATTACACTACAAACACTTTGGCGTAAATTTTAAACGAAACATAGAAAGCAAAGCTGTGCACCAGCTCACAGCCAGGCACATATCTGGTGCACACACACCAGATCCCACTATGAGGAATCATTTCATCACAAATCCATGCTTTCTACCTTCAGTTCAATTAACATCGTTCATGACACCGATCCTTAGTATCTATCTAACCTCCTTGGAAGGGCACTGTTACCAGCATGCCTGAGCTCCACTTGACCTCCACTGCCTCCACCCCGCTTGCCCCCGGGGCAAAGTGGTGGCAAAGCATGGGAAACAGTCCAGGGCTCATAAGTTTCAGGTGACAACCTCACCATCGAGTTGTTCTCTCAAATGCATGCTGCGAGGTTTTTTTAGGGACGCATAATTGAAAAAAAGATGCCAACGAAAATCCTGCTCACTCCACTGGAACAAGGACTGGCTGCACTTTCTAACATTCTCCACTGATTTTCCTGCCCTTCTCCCAGTCCCCTGCCCAACCAGCGACTTCGTATCTGATTACTTGCAAGTCATCGCCTTTCTTTTTAGAATGCTAACCAATACTTCAAGATTAACTTTACTGGAGATTGTCAAACCCAAAGTTATCACTGGAAGGACATTCTCTCTGCTGCTTCTTTCTATTTCTTTTGCTACAGGTAAAGGTGCCATTGTTATTCTGAGGAGAATAAACAACATTCCTACTTCCAGAGAACTTGACTGACAGTCTCTCTGACCAATTTTCCACCCTCGTATTTGTGCATTTGCTGTAATGGCAGGCCACGTGCTGATCTCATCTTAACACTTTTAGGTGAAAGAGTGTGTTAATAGAGCAAATCAAGCTATAGAATTTCCCACCACCTTGGCTGGTGACAGGCCAGACCTAATCTCCCCTCTGAAATGCAGATCACTCAAAATCAAAATCGTTTCACTAAGGTTTACACTGGTACCTAAAAGTAACTTTGGTGATCCAGAAAACGTAAATAAATAGCCGATGCCTAGGTGTGGGAAGCAATGCTGTTGGCAATATATTAAGTGATATTCCTTCTTTTGATTAAGTAGAACAACATCCATAGTCTCCCTCTCTTTCAGTAGTCCCAACAAGTCTCCCTTTGCTCATTTCTACAGAGAAGTAGGTGTAGCCTAGTTATACATGTATTAGTATGTCTCTTCCAAAAATTAGTCATGATGTGAGGTGATTAAGAGATACCTTAAAGACTGTAATAGAGCACTTAAAATGGAGGCACACAAAATCCCTAGGCATTTTATGAAATTTAGGCCAAAACGTACATAAAACATGCATAAATAATGCATGCATTTAGTGCAATGGATGCCTTTCCTATATATTTTGTATGTTATGAATTGAAAGAAATGAAAAAACATGCAGTAGATAGAAATACATGCACACACAGAGAGAAAATGATGTGGCCCTTTCTAGCATGAAAAGGAAATTATTAAAAGTTGGATAAACAACAACGGAGGATATGACAGGGGCAGCTGGAGAACCACACTGGGGGACAGAACTTCTAAGTGAATCCACACAAAAAAATGTCTCCCCTGACAATCCGTTGTTCTTCAAAGAGAATAATGATTCTAGAGATGAGTTTGCATTTGTCTTCGGATGTCACAATAAATGCTAAGAAAGCAGCTGAATGAGAGTTATTATTTCCTCTGAGCAACGAAAGATTTGGGTAGACTGTCAGAACACCAGCACCCGCAATCTGAGGGCAGATACAAAGCAACAGCAAGCTAGCAGGAAGCTCAAAATCTGTCCCGGGCCCTGGGAAAGGAAGATGAAAGAGGCCATGGGGCAAAGTGGAGATCTAAGAAAGGTAGATCTAAGAACCACAACTGCAAGGCAGCTGTTAAATCATGAGGGAAGTAGGAGCAGTGTTTGAGAAAGTGATCACAGGAGGCATAATGTTTTCCAAGACCAACAGAACATAAATGCATGCGAGTCGGTGGAGAATGTGCTACACAGTGGTCTAAGCTACTTCGTTGGAATAACTCAGCCGGTTTGGGGGTACTGGGGCTGTATCCAAGTCCTTATCCTATTCACACACTCACTGCCCTGAGCGCAGCAGAAAGGACTAGTAAACCCTCAGTGCTCAAGAGTATCAACAGCTATATTATGGGGTATCTAATCCTCCCTCTCTAAATGAGCATGCTGGGCAGAACATAAATCCAGCCCTACCTCTGAGTAACAAGATGCTTTTCCAACTGGCCTGATGGAGTACTTGGCCTGATGATGACTCTCACAGTCAGATGTGCAATCTACCCTCTGTCCCCCTGTTGGTTTGGACTCATTACCTATACTCTAATACCCAAGACTGCAAGAGATAAAAAGAGAGATTCCTGTTTGACTGTGTAAGAGAGTATGTTACAGACAATAGGTAAGCCGTGTCCTTGCACCTGCTGTTTGCAGAACTGGCCCTTTCCACTGCACACTCTTCCCTGCAGTGCTCCTATATGAAAGAAGACAACTATAAATGCCACAAGAAGTAACCTTTAAAGACACTGTATAGCAGCTAGAAAAAAATAATCACAAACTGACCCAAGAAAGTAGGGTGTATCCTCTCCCACTTGGTCGGGTGGCTTTGAAGTGTTGAGTGTCACAACGCTAAGGAACCTGTCTCATTATTTGCTAACTTCTACGGCGCATTTAAATATCTTTTTTTAATCAGAACTAAGTAAAAAATGGACTATGGATTGTGTTACAAAGGCATAAAAATATTTTTTAAATCCACAGCCCCGCCCCCCGCCCCCATGCCATTCTATCAAAACATACACAGGAAAATGTTTACAAGTTATAATCTTCTCCGCTAGGCTTAGTTTCCTGTATATATTTCAAATGCAACATCTCAAGAACACACACATACAAAAAATCTAGGAATGCAGGTGGGGTCCACACAGACATGAGCTCCAAATTTTAGATGTGAACCATGTTATATTCCTATATGTTGGCTTTGGTCTTTCAGTTTGCCCCATTACAGTGGGGAGAAAGTAGGAGATGATGTTCACACTGAAGCCAAAGGAGGAGAAACCACAGTGGAGTGCTGTTTTTTCTGTACGTAAAGTTGCTCACAATTAAGGGGAACTCGGAATCACAGTTTAATTTGGCATTTTCAGAGCTGAGATTTCTTCATTTCAAAGACTGAGCTAAGTCTGCAAATTTCAAAGTATCTAGCACACTATAAAAAACAAGAAAATGGAGCAATCACCAGAAGAGAGAGTCAAGTGCTTAAACTAGGACAAAGTAATAACTGACATGGAACTGGGACTTTCCCCCTGTTTTCACTCTCACAATCCTGTGGTAAACCCTTTCACTTCATCTTTGGTTTAATTTAGGAAAAAAATTATTGAAAACTCTCATGCTCGGAATGAGTATGTATTAATCTTTTGTTCTGTGTAATAAGGTGCAAAGAAACATAGTCCTGGCAGGATACTAATTTCTGATGTTGTCAATTAAAAAACTTCTCCTGGTGTTTTGAATGGAAAAATCTCCCAGAAAGTGTTTTTATCGAAGCACCCAGTTCCAAGTCCTGGATTATTAGGTTAAGCTCCGTCAGCAGAGAGACCAATATAAATGCTTTTCATACCATCTGCCTCGATGCCTTGACAAAAGAATAAAGAAGAGGAGAAAATACCTAGGTTCAAAACTCTCTGATTTTTACCTGTTTCCCTCTAACATAAAGCTGGGAAATTCAGGTCCTAAAGATATAAAATTAAAAACACATGATTGCTTTTTTTTCCTTTTTATCTTTCCTCAAAACCTCACACAATATCCAAAATCACCCGGTGTTCCCAGGACCTGATTTCTTTTTATGTTTTAAAAACAGAAAAGCAGCTTTAAGTAAGTGTAGGCACTGGCAAACTGTTTTCTCTGCTCGCTTTTGCTGTTCTGAAAAGAGCTCGTTACAGTGCATGCATTTTTACTTAATGTTTATTAGGAGGCTCTCTATAATTACCAAGGTTTTGATTTTTCTGTTTAAAAACAAATTAGGGTGGTGTGCAGGGCATTGCAATATTAGGAAGCAACTCCAACGATGTCCTCCAATGATGGAGGACAGTGCCCCAGTGAAGGTGTTAGCGATCCATCTGACCAATTAAAGAGTACCTTAGGCAGAGCCCGATACTATTTCTCAATTATGGTGGCTGTAACATCGAGAGTTGAGAAGCAGTGAGATTTGGTGTGAAATGATAAAGTGAATCCACACAGAGAAAAATCAGGGAAAAGCTGCTGTAACCCCACAGCAGAGAGGAAAGAGAAAACACTATCAACCAGCGATGTACCTGGACTTACCAAGCAGAAAGGGGGACAGACTTTAAAGAAAACAAAACAGCTCAGACATGAAACAAATACCGATAAAGTCTGTTTTCCTACACATTTGTGATCAGAGCCTGCAAGCGCTACACAATACCAGTACAATTATTGTAGGTCTCCTCTCCCACAACAAAGATAAAATTCTCAGTGAGCAAAAGACAGCATGTGCTGTGGCTCTCCTGGAGCAAAGCCTATGCTGGCCAGCCAGCTGTCCTCTGCCGAACATGTTTAGTTGATAAGTTCTGCTTGTCTTTCCCTCAGCAGGGGCACTAATTTGAGTTTTTCTCCTCTCCTTAGATACCCATTTTGTAAAAAAACAAATTATCTTTTCAGTTCTTTCCGACTTGGCTGAAAAGGATCGGCATGCTCAACAGCTATGTATGGGTGTGACGGACAGTCCCATAAACTTAGATGAGATAACTTGGCAGAAGTACTCCAGAAATCTGGGGTGTTTAAAATCTGGAAGTGGATGCAAACTTTAGCTTAAGCCATGCCTAAGGTAGACAGAGACCAAGGCCGTGTTCTGTTCACTGACTTCCCATTCAGACCTCCGTGAGGTCTAACCACACGCTGTTTTCTCTTGTGGCCATGACTGCAGATGCATGCCAGCCAGATCTGCCACGGCACAATTTGGACATAGGCATCCCATGGGACTTCCTAATGCATCTCATATCATAGACTATTTTAAAAGGGATTTTGTTTTGTTTTGTTTTGTTTTTTTCTTGTCTTGCATGTTCAAAACCAACTAACTTGAACTTAGAAGTCAATAATAGCATTTCTTCCTGTCCTTTCCCACCTGAGAGACTTCTTCTGCCCCCACTTCTAGGAGGTTAGCATGTCCCTTCCTTCCCACAGCCAGTCTCCCGTGCCGCCTTCTACTTCTTTATCTTATCATCCAACCGTGACAGAAGAAGGAGTTAAATCATTCTACTGCTTTCCGGCCAGTACCTTCTCAAATACGTCACTCCTCCCCACGCGTGCACAAGTTGCTCTGCCCTCCCTCTGGATGGTTCCACATATCTGTCCTCTGAAGTTAGAGAGATGGCAATGATTTTCCTCAACATGAAATGCTGTATAAAGAGTGTGGGTGGGAAATATGCAGTGTAATGGATCTGAAACCCCATAAGGGAAATGAACGCAGGCAGCTGCTGATACACTATTTACTTGGATAAATCATCCATTTTCCTCCCAGGCAAGATGACTTGAGGTATCACCTACCCAGGATGGCAAGTGCAAATATAAATAATAAATAAAACTATCTGAGGAAGAATTCTCACTGTAATGGGTTTTGTAGAGAACTAAGTTTCAGTTAAACTTAATCCTTGCTGTCTTCTGTGTCTCCAGCAGCAGAAACATCTGGTCGGTTTTAGATTCCCCTTGGATTCCCAACTTCAAAGGGAGTTATAAAGAATAACAAATACATGTACTGGCACTGAAAAAAAAAATTAGAGCAGCAGGAGAGAATGGTAAAATTGTCCTTATTTGACTGCTAGTGACAGGCGCCACAGGCAGAACTGTGAGAAAAAATCTTAACGGCTCAGGCAAATAAGCTTTTTTTTTTTTAATGACTGGCTCTCTTTACTAATGACGCAGAAAATCTATGGGATCTGCCCCATAATGGCAAGAAGCACATGTGCCAAGGAATATGCACGCAAGGGTATGCAGAAAACAGATTTCAAATCAGATATGTACTAAATAATAGGCAGGAAACCAGGAACTAAATTTTGTTCCCAGCCCTTTCACTGCGAGTGCCCTGTGTATATCATTGGTTAAATTAGAGGTCTAAATTTTGGCTCTTTAAAGTCAGGACGACGCTGTAAATTATGGTCAAAAACAATGACTGTCATATGCGCTTTTTGAATCCTCCTTCAAAACCTCCAGGAACAGGGGTAGGTAAGCAAACACATTAACAGATGTCTGTGGCTCTCTGTCTTTCCCCCACTCTCTGGTGGCTGGAAAATGAATGCCATGCTCCCTTTATGAATGCAGCACTACCAGCAACAACTTCGGACATGTTTCTGACCTTGTGTGCCGTGCACACGAGCACCCAGCTTCACGCTGATCTTCTGAATCAGTGCACTCATGAAATAATCACACCGCATTCCCCACTTCACCCAGGCATCATCAGGATCTCCTTTATCCTTCTTTGTTCCTCATGTTTTACGATTTTGGTCACAGGGTTAATAAAATAAATGTAATGTGAAGGATGTGTGAAGATTCATGAACCTGTGTGAAGCCTCCTCTCTGCTAAACATTAACTCTTGTTGTATGAATGTTAACTCTTGTTGTATGAACACTAAACTTGTTACCCTCTTTCATCAAAACTATAGACTCCTTAATGCCTGGCATCATGTAATGCAAATTTACAAGACAGATGCCAGAGAGGAAAATTACAGAATAGGCTTTTGCAAATAGTATTAAAACCACAGTCATACCTCTTTCACCTCCATTTCCAGAAAGTCCATAGAATAGAAGTTTTGAAGGTAGCCATCAAATAAATTCCACCAATTCCTGAATCAAAGAGAGTGATCAATTTGTGGATATTTCATGGGACAAGAAAAGCTATATTTGGCAACTGAAGTATTTGTTGCAAATAATTCTTTCAGCTCTGCTGCTGGAGTTGCAACCATACTTTTTACATGACCTTATTTTGCCTTATTATGTCATGAGGTAAGCAGCTTCCCATTGTTTCATCTTTCAAGATATTTCAGGATTTCTTAAATGCCCCACATAACAGCAAGATCATATCAAGATTTTCCCATAAATACAGCAATCTCGTATTTATATCAGAACTTTCAATCATAAAACTTCTAAGTTCTTGTACAATGTAATGAACAAAGGACTTCTGCAACAGGCTCCTTACTGAAGGACCCTATTCCCAAATCGATTTCTCACTAAATATTAGAAAACTGGAAGTGAAGATGCTTTAGGAACTGGTATAGAAGTAGGAATTAAAGAATATACTGTGAAATTTGTCAACCCTGAGACAGAAACCAGCAGTTTCTGAAGCTCACAGTGCAGCACTATTATACACCTGAATCTGAAAAGGGGATCCAAAATTAACCTGAATGCACAGCAGAGGCAGGATAAGCAAATTCTATGTCTGGTGTACTGCTAATGGTTTTGTGGGAGTCATGGTGGGATAACATCATCCCTTTTGCGCAGGAACTACCACTGGAAGCGATGCTATGTGCAGTAGGATCTATAGTGACATCAGGCTGTTGAGACCCGTGAAAGATAATACTTTTGAAAGTGCTACGATCCACGACATACTGATGCAAAATTAACTTTTGGGAAAGTCTCTGACTTCTTGACCTGAAGACCTTTGACTCCTGAAAGGGGGCCTGCCTTCTTACCAGGGCTCTATTACCTTTGTTGCCAATATCCTCCCTTTCAGATTATGGAACCCCTTCGGATTAATGCTTACAATCTCAGTTTTCCAGCAAAATGGCCCATTTGCCTCTAGAGACAGTAAGGAAAGATAAAAAAGCAGATCAGGAAATCTCAGGGGTTCCAAAACTCATATTCCAAGAGGGGATTTCTTCAAGTAACACTTAATATCAAGGTAACATCAGAAGTTTTCTGATTTCTGTATTTGCAGTCAGAGCAGCCGTAGTGCCGATGTTGATTCTGGGCTGAGGGCAGCACAGGCTGCAATGGCTCGAACGACAGTCACGGGTTCTGACTGCATCCAGCAGTTTAAGTGGAGAATTTCCAACATGGACTTGATCACCAGCCTGCTAAAGCCAAGGAGAGAATTTAGATCAGGCTCGATACACGTTCCAAGGAAACTTCATCTTCTTTCTACAAGACATGCTATATACAGCGCAGCTCAGTTCATTTGAAAACCACACAGTCATAACTCCGGTCTACAGCCCTGAATGTTCACTCCTATAGCCTGCAGAAATGTCCTTGACTTTCTGAAGACAGACTGGTAGAAGTGAAGGCTGAGAGAGATGTGTCAGCATTGACTGTTACACATGGTGAGGGAAATACAAGGTACCGGATGAGAAGGGGAGGCAGAATAGCTTTCTCTTTACATTTGCTACAAGTTTTTAGTGATACAAATCTTTCCAGTTAAATTGTATCTCTGAGCTTGATGTGTTATTTATTAAAGGCAGCAGCACAACAAAAGGGACATAGGCTATCAATCCTGGGACACCAGCTAACAAACACTTCAGTTACATCCCAGGATTTCTCCAAACACCTTTATAAATGTTTCTTTACATCCTGTTTATAGCATGTTACAATCTCCTGTGACTAGAGCTGGTAGACCAGATCCTGTATGGTCTAATAGTTTCTTGAGTACCTTTCCTGTCCTTTCACATGTGTGTAGGCATTCATTCAGGCACAATGCAGCAATTGAATATAACCATTATAAAGACTGTTCAACTCCTGGGCAACCCTCAGCGTGCACACAGACATTTGCAAAGCATTAATAGCATGGTAAGCTGAAGACAACCATCCCAATAATATTAGCCAGCTAGGCAAGATCTACAGATGCTTTCTGTTTGCTTGGGATATTTTACTGCTTATATTATTATCTTTTTGATGCGTGCTGCTCCACTAGCATGCAGGAAATATTGTGAGCGTGTCCACAACATAAACTATTTTATTTATTTATTTATAGAGCTCTGGGTTGGGGGGGCTTTAATTTTTATTTTTTTTAAGGCTTAAACACATCAATATTCCAGCTCTTCATGTCCAAGACCAGTGCAAAATAAATTCTTCACATTAAATCAGCCCTCTTAAGACTAAATTCAGTTGATATAGCAGGTTACATACTTAGTCACTTTAAAAAATTCTGATGAATACAGGAGACAGCTGTTGGGACAAAGCATACCTTCCTGCCTGTCTTGTCACAGACCTGTAACTGAGAAAATACTGAACCAACTACACTTTTGTCCAAACACATACTTATTTCAAAGCAGCTTTTCTGTATCACAAAATACCCCTCTCCAGGTTTGAAAAACAGAAACAAAAGATTAGGTGGTCTAATGAATGGAAAAGCTTTTCAATTCGTATTACTGTGTCATCTTGTGTTTACCTCTGACTGAAGTGAGAACTCTAAAGTTTGCAGAGCCACAGTTTTCCCTAAACGGGTGATCAGACATTGACTGCTCTATCCCTAACTCACAAAAGCTGCAGTGCTGATATTCTTAAGGAATATGGCATTATTGTATCTAGCCAAATTTAAGGAAGCCAGATCTGAATAACCAAGGTTTCACAGGAGCGGGTTAATATCTCAGTCCTTGTTTGAAAAGTAAGGATCATCACACTGTTGAGACGAGGTCAAATGCTTTACATTTTCCATCAATAGAGCAGTCCTTAACTCTGTTCTTTGCTTTTAATCTTCACCCTTGCCCTACTTGTCCAAAAATACCCCACTTAAATTCATGTTTTTCTTTTGTAGGGTGCTCCCACTGAGATGGATTTAGACCAATTCTGAAGAATTTAAACTTAGCCAAAACCATAATCTAAAGTAATATGCCTCCAAGGAATACACCATACTGTGGCCCTGGACAAGACTGCTGCCAGAAGTCATCTACTATTTAAGTATACGGATCCTACAGGAGAACGGAGAGGAAAAGACATCCAATATATTAGGAAGAAAAAAAGAGAATGTTTTGGGTGCTATACAGGACAAGTAAAGACTCAAAGGAATAACAGGAAAGGGAAGGTTGCTTTTAAATCAAATCCAAGAAGCAACAAATGGAAGTGAACACACTAATATTAACTGTATAGGCTTCACACACTACCATTACATTCAACTGCTGACTTTGCAAGCAATTGCACCGAGATAGGCACCCAGAATTTGAAAGGTTTGGTCCATGACCAGCCCACAGAGAAGGAAGCCAGGAGAGCTGAAACAGTATCAAAGGCTCCACAATTTGCTGAGCAGAAACACCGACTATATTTCCAGGAGAGATCCACATACAGTTGCAGACACAGATTCTGATTAACTGCTACAGACATAGAAAGTCCCATTATAACATCAATACAAGAAGACCTCAGCATAGTCTAAGGGTCCTCACACATTTTAAAATTTTTGTTGATTTAATAGAATATGACAGATATAATAGATTTTTTAAAACACATTTAGTAGAATTCTGATGAAATATTCCCCTAAGTGCCACCTAGAAGAGTTCAAACACAACCCAACACTCCTGCTCTACAGGATAGCTATAGACTTTGAAATTTGCTTTTGTTTCACAGTTGAATCAAACATTGCATGGCAAAGTTGCCCATAAAACAAAAATAAAATATAATTTCAATCAACTGAATGTTTTGTTTTGACAAAATAATTCAGTTTTGATTGTTACTTTCAGTTTTGATTTAAATTTTATATTAGAACATAGAATACATTTTTGAAAGAAAAGTGAAACAAAAGCATTTCTGTTCCAGAAATGCCAAAAAGCTTTATCTGGAATGATGAATAATGAAAATAAATAAGAATCCTGGATGTATTTTTTTTTTAATGAACCAGTATTTCCACAAGAAGAGAATACCACTAGCTGTTTTTTTTTTTTAATGCTTCTAGTCTTGACCTTCAATACTCTTTAGTGAGCCTCAGAAGCTTGTAATACCTCTGCAATACTATCTATTGATAGTGACTATCAGTGACAACCTAATTATTATTAATAATCCAGTTGGTATGTTGTTCTCATCCAAGAACGGGTGGAGCTCACTGATGTATGAAAGGTAAGAGGCTTTTTCAGACAGTCATTTATGTAACAACTTACACATGTCTTGTTGGGTCAAGTGCCTGTAATTGCTATTGCCATTTGGGGAAGCATCAAAACCAGTTCTGAGCAGGATAAAGCAGCAGACTGAGTCCTACAGAAGAATCTGGAGTGAGAAGTGAGGGGAATGCTAGTTGTTTCTGCTCTGTCCCTGTAACCTTAAATACAGCTGGTAGAGAAATGTAAGAGCAGTTGAGATTAATAAGACATTTAACATCTAAGAATTCCTTTTTCATCAACCATTTGCTCTGCTCGCTAAGAAGGCTCTTGATCACTGTTCATACGTTTCTAAATGAATAAAATTCAAAATACCATGAAGTCATGTGAAGCCTGACCGAAGTGGTGAGACAAATCCTGGCCTAAACCAGGAAGAATTCAGGAATTTCACCTAGATCAGGTAGCAGCAAGACTGCCAACGTATGAAACTATTAATTTAGGAAGACCAGAAGGAGAGCTGAAGTACAGTTAGGCCTTTAACTGTGAGAGCATATCACTCCCGGTGATTGGCATCCCCTGCCTGTTTCAGCATTGAGATGCTTATGAGAAAGTGGTTGTCTCCCGTAATATTGACAGAATCTCAGTAAGAACCAAATAATTTTTCTTTCATATAAAGCAAATTTCTGAACACAGTGCTTGGAGCAGAAGTCCAAGGATTCAAACAACTGTACTGCTTAGTCCCCCACAAAAGCACTTTCTAACTGGAACTTGAACCTACCTACTACAACACTAGATGCCATGCTCCACAAAGCAGAGATGAGGGAAGTCTTAGGGAGAATTGTTGGGATTACCTCACCTGTGTGGGTTTTTTAAGCGTTAGATTTGGGGGGAGGGGGGGGGAGCGTATTTGGGAAGAGATAAGGTGGCTAAAATGAAAGGACTTTGGATTGCTTATCTTTACAGATAGGCTATTACCATATGAGAGAAATACAAAGGCTTGTGCAAAAGCCTGCACTACAATTACCCCTAACAGAGCTTTTCCTGCTGCACACCAAGCAGACTGTTGAATTTGTGTTCTTGGTACTGGGCCCATGCCATGACACCTTCCACAGTCTGAAAGGAGTTGAACACTCTCCTTTATCTTGTGTGTGCCTTTAGCTAAGGCTGTCTGTAACCCCTTCCTAGCAGTAAGATCTCAGAGCCTAACTGCCCAAGGAAGATGACTCCCTCACTCTTCACAAAATCAAAATACATATGTAGAGATCAAAGATAACAGAAAATACGCAAATGCACTTCCATGCCTCAGCATCCTCAGCACTAGCAGTGAATGATCCTCGGGCTTAGACCCACCTTAGGTGAAAAGTTTCCCTTTCCTAAACACAGTGCCTCTTCCAAATGAGGGACTTTCAATCCTCTACTACCAGCTTCCCTCTCCCTTAGCTGGTCTCAGTTATTAAAACAAACAAACAAACAAACAAAAATCCTCCCTCTGCTAAGCATCCCTCCCCTCTCCTTTCTCAACTTTCCTTGTGTCTCCCTCCATGCCTCCCAGGGTTTGTCGGTTTTAAGCTCCTGCACTAATACCTGGTCTCTGTTCTTTTTTCTGTTTGCTTAGAACTCCAGCCCCCAAAAGTGAATTTGGAGAAAACTGGCTTTTTCTAGTTGCCCCATTGTTCTTCTCAGGCAAGATCTATTTCAGATGTTTCTATTTCAAATATTTAATGACAGACCTATTCATACAAAGATATGCCAACACCACTCCCCTGTCTCTGGCATGATGCAGAGCACAGAAAAAGATTGTCACAAGATACAGGATTTAGTTAGTCAATAAAATCAAGTTCTAACTTATAAACAGTACGTAGCAGATTCCATACATTGCCACACTTCCCAGAAACAAAAGCCTGACAAAGAGCAGTTTCAAGGGAGACCCCAGGGGACAGACACATCCAGTTAGCACTACCAGAGTGGACCCTGGCTGGCTTCCCTTCCAACAGGACCTGAAGAGAAGCCAAAGACTGTATTGAGCCTTGGAGAGTTAACTTACTTTTGGGGTCTTGTCTTCATTGCAATGTCGTTTGAAAGTACAATGCTAATGTTGCCCCCAGCGTGACTCCCACCCACAACTGAGGCCTCTTGCTCAAACTAAGTGCTATTTTAACTCGACTCTTTGGCCTAAAAAAAGATTGTGTCAGCCCATGTGTTGTAGTTACTAGTGTCAGTAACACAGCGGGAACTCAGCAGTTCTCTGGTTATGGGTTTAAAGCGCTGATCTAAGGCCCTGTCTTGCAACCGAGATCTAAACTAAAAACACACAACCCTTATATACCTTTACCTACATTAAGCTCATGCAGTTAGCAGGTGACAGTCTGACATAACGATCTACTTCTCTCCTCGGTTCCTGCAGTACATGGCTAACAAATAAATACTCCAAATTTGCAGAAGAAATCGCAGTGTACAAATCAGTTTAGAACAGAGAACCCTTACCAACATCAGCCTGTAACACTGTCCTGATAAAACTGTTTCAACGCATTGTAAAACTAGGCTGGTTTTATGCCTTTTTACTCACTACCTCTGCCTACCCAGGCTATCACTGGGAACGAGGGGGGCTTTTTGCAAGTACCTTAGAGTCACTGTCTGTATGTGGCAAATCCAACCTCTTGCATCTTGACTGTTACCTACATAAACGCTCTCTTCACTCTAATAAGCTGGCATGAGATGAGCAAATCTGACTACAGGCAACTAATACAAACCACTACAAAAGTGGCCATATTGTCATCTGAACGTCTCATGCTCTAGTTTATTTACAGTCTCCAGGGCTGTAATCCCAGCTGGTAGTTTTAATTAGCAGTGAACGTACTTTCACAACAAATTGGACCTTCTCCTTCTTGGGCATCAGAGATCCCTTCCACAGATGACTGTGGAATATGAAGAGACAAATTTGCGGGACATCGGGCAGGCAGTTTTCTCATATCATGTATCTGAAAAACTACCATCACTCTCTGGCTCACAAGAGGACTTGGCAGCAAGTCAGACTATTTTGACTATCCAGAGGACTCTTCCCCCAGTGCCAGAGTAGTAAGATACAGGCATCATGGAAGCTTGTAACAAAGCATAAACTAATGCTATTTAGAAGTCAATACAAACTCGTGGACTACAAGGCCAGCTGCAGGGGCTGTCTTTTGCTTGTGGGTTTTAAGCCAAAGCATGGGATAACATGGCAAGCACCACTGGAGTACATACATATCTACTCTTTTGCTGTTATCGTACAAGGGTAGCTTTTCCCATTCTGTAGCCATTAGTAAATGCCTTGCTGTAAAACTGCAAGTGTAGCAGGGTTTTAACAGCCTTTTTCCTCTAGCTACTCTGGGATTTTTCCTTTCTTGGCTGTAACCAGTTGCAACCAGTTGTGAATAAGTCGTTATCCCTCTGTGCAACTTGCAGCAACTAAAAGAAACCAGCGTCATTATGCAAGTTTCCAAAAAAAAAAAAAAAGTTTTGTTTTATGGTTAATTATCCATGGTCTATTTACAAAATAAATCAACCCATTGTGCACCACCAGGATTTGTGGCCTCATTTGAACTTTGCTTTTCATTAATCACTTTAAAAATAAAAGCTAACTAGATTTCTTTTTTTCCTTTTTGGTTTATTACTTGCATCTGGGTATAAATTGTAAAAATGGTGAGAGAACCAAGTACGGATTATTCACCCTCAGTTTCATGACTTACATGATCTCAGTCTTGTCTTTCTCCACGTGCCTAAACAGATGCACAGTCCAAAAATTCCAACATTCTGTAAGAAATGCAATCACATGAAGATTGAAGTATTTTTTAAACTCAAACTTTGACTTATTCCAAAAAAATAAATTGTAAAAAGCTTCCCTTAAGGAACAAAAAGGTGGGCAAACATTTGCAAACATTTTTAAGCTACTATAAGAAGCCAATAAAATTACTCATGTAGATACCTAAGTGACAGACAAATGTTTGTGAGCTCTGAGTGCAACGCTATTTTGTTTAGACAAGACCTACTTGCAGGCAGGCTGGAGAAGGCAGAAAATGGATATCTGATTTCTTTATAGTGCTTACAATTTATACAAGAAACCAGAAATATTTTTTTTTCTGAAAATGTTTTAATTATATAAGATGTTTAGATCTTGTCCCCATGTGATGACAGAGAACTACTGAATTTCTGAAAAGTAGCCAATGGAGAGGCAGGCGAAGGACATTTTTAGCTGCCCTGTTAAAAATCTAGCTGTATTAACACTTATTTCACTCTGATAGGGAATAAAATATACATTTGCATAAAGCTGAAATTCTCCTCAGCTTCAACTAAGAAAGCTTGAACAGTGTATTTGTTTCCACTATGGTCTCTTCAAGTAAAACTAAAAAATAAGAAAGGCTGATAAACAGCCACAGTAAAAGCATATATAACACCAGGACATCAAAATGCTGCTCCCCCCCCCCTTTTGTTTTTTTGCATTTACCAGTCACCCATTATTTGCCTTTACTACGAGGAACAAAAAGTCACAGTGCTCCACATAATCACTAGTGAAATGCTACAGAAAAAGGTGTGCTGTCAGTAGGTCAAAAAATGTGGTTCAGCTGCACTCAAGACTACAACTTTTTACTTCAAAGCTCCTGAGCTGGATGCAAGTATAAAGAAGACTGAACACTGCCAACAGGTATCTTTTAGAAATCGAGATGAAGAGTCGAAGCTAAGACATTAGGTCATTAATACTACATATTATTACTAATAGGAGCTCAGGAAAGTAATTTTTTCTTGCCTGTTGCTGCGAAATAGAATCGTAGAGATTTGAAAAGTTAAAGAAACCCACTGCCTCCTCTTCCACTTCGCAGATGGCTGAGCTGCTTTAACTTTCATTTCCAAAAGTAAATTAGCTCCTACTTAAATGAAAGTAAAAATCTAAAGCTGCCTCCACCTGACTGCAAAGCACAGCAGCCGGGCTGGGAGAGGAATGGATAGGCCTTCAAAGAAAATAAAAGCCTTTTTAAGCGACTCCTAATATGAACGCCTGCCCTTGCAGCAGCGAGCTGTGGCCCTACAGCCGCTTTCCATTATAAATGCTAAATTGGGAAATGTTTAACATTCTTTGTTTAATCCTTGCAGTATAAAGAAAAAACAGCTGATTCTCAGAAACACGACAGCCTGAACAACCATTATGGATCTGCCCCTCCCTTCCTCAGAGCAGAACAGACCGTTTCCAGCTTCAGCAGCGACTGACACTTTTTAATCAGAAATGTATATTTAGACAGATCCCAGAAGATGAGACTGAAACTTTGTCGTTTTTTTTTTTTTTAAGTCATGTAAGGGGCCTAAGGCAACCAGGATATTTAATAAAAACTGTAAGCAGAAAAATAGTTTAAGAAATATATGTAGTGAAAACTATGGACAAAGACGGTTTCAGATGTTTTCTGTGCTGTCCTCTGTTAGTATCTTTTCACAGTCTTTCCATGAAGAGCATTATTATTTGTTTTGATTTAAAACATGATCAACTGAATGTGTTTTTCTCTTGTTCACAGCGCAGTCAAAGCAGTGAGTCCATCTATTCTGCTGCAACCAGTCACAAATAAATCAGAAAAGACTTGGGAGCGAACAATCCTCTCTGCCGCTTACACAGGCGAGCTCTCCTTGTATCTTGTCTCTGCAAGAACTTCCCTAAAGGGGTGAGTTTCATCATGTGTCCTAAAAGCCAAATAAGTCAGAGGTTTCTTCAGTCAAAATTATGAAATAATACCCCAAATCGAGTCCCCACAGAAACTGAACTGTTTGCAGTTAGTTTTCTTACAAGATTTTACCCTGAAGCACGCTTTCCGGATTATCGAGTCTAGTTCCCTGCTCTCTTTTACTACAGGTGTAAAGGTCAAACCCTGAAGAGTTGTTTTTAAGCCCCTGCATCAATAAGGTGAAAAGAGATTATCCACCCTTCCCACCAGCATTCAGTAGTCGGCAGTGATGAGACCTGACATCCAGGAAACAAAACCACGAGCAAATGAGGATATGCTCCTTCCCCAGGTGGGTATGACAGACTGCACGGTGCACCCTCCCACGGAGCCCACGCTGACGTAGGCTCTCTGTCCAAACACAGCCTTGTCATTTAGCAACAACAGGAAAATATTAACCACGGAGCAGAAGAAAGAGCAAAGGAATATCCAGGCGTCAACCCTGCTCTAAGCACTGCGCCCATTCCGACAGCTCCTCTACACTGCTGGACTTCAGTGATCCTTCCCTGCGGGTGTCATCGCGTACATCAGATTTAACAGCAAAGACTAAAATATACAGATTCTCGGATGGGAGAAATGAACCCTCTGCTTCATTTGCTGCAAATGTGGAAGATAACAATTTCGAAAAGGAGGAGCGCAGGAACATTCAGTGCGGCTAGGCCCGATACTTTTGTTACAACTATTCTAAATATATTACTTCTTGCTTCACTTCTGACAGACTTCTCTAAGTCAAAAAGACCTGTGAAACTATTAAAGGCACTAGCAATGAATTACTGATAGTGAAGGTCACAAAATTGTCATAAACTTCTACCAAAGTGTCAGAGTCGCAAAAACCACTGTTCTGAGGAAGGGAGGAAGGGAGGAAACCTTGCAGAATAATTTACAGAATAAAAAAAAGACAACTGTAGCTAATTCAGCACAATGCTGGATACAGCAGAGTTATATTAGCTATTTTTCTAATATACCCAACCCCAAGCATGTATCAGGGAAGAAAAATAATGAAACCTAACAATAAAAGTTGATTTAGAGATCACTTAATTTCTGCTGTTGTTTTAAAATCTTTGGGGTTTACATTTAACCTTTTCTCTAAAATAACAAACTTGAATTTAAGAAAACTAAGGCACAGATCTTCATAGTGGCAGGATTCAAACAGCTTATGTTTAAAAATAAAATACCAGTGTCTTTTTAAGTTGTGAAATGAAGTCTTATTCATTGAAGCTGAATATTAACATCTCATTTCAGAAACTGTTCAAACCCATCACTTTTGCCTATTTTGCCTATGAATTTAGGAAGACAGAAGTTTCACAGGTTGCATGTCTAGCATCTGGTCAAGTCAAATCACGCTCTCCTCCATAAATTAAAATTAGGTTTCCATTCTGCAGAAAACACAAAATCCCATCATTCTGGTTGCTGTTCAGCTGCGTATATATAACCAGACTTTTAGCAGCAGGCATTTCCAAGGTTTTTTCTTCTTGTTTAATTCGTAAATACTCAGAAAATAATTAAATGTGCATTTGACCATTAAGGAAGGTTAGTGCCTTATTGCAACTCCACGTTAAGTGTACAAAACAAAGCTGGAGACTGAAGACTCGGAAAGTTAGAGGTAACCCAGTGACATGCAGAGAAACTTCTGTGTAGCTGAAAAGCATGCAAATGCCTTTAAGAGGGAAATTTCCTTGTCTACTGTTAAAAGTTATCAGGTTTTGTACACCTATTCCAAATAAGACTTCCATTGCAATTAGTGCAGACAAAAAACTTACAGACTAAAAATCTGAGAAGACAGGCAGAAAGTAATTTTCATTCAAGGACATATGACCACTCTTTTGATTAAGTTAAACACTGGAATCATTATTTATCATGTTCTCTGTAAAGCTACACAGTCTACATCTTCCAAGCATTTTATAAAGGCTTGACAGCTATTAGGGACGCCAGGATAAGGGATTTTAAGGAGGTTACTCTCCTCCACTGCATGAAACCATGCCATAAACTGCTACTGATGCATTGATTCAGCCCCATCTTACAACTATATAGGTTTCCAGGCCCTAAAATTCCTATAGGATAGTCTTCCAGAATTTAATCCTCTGATGACTAGGGTCATCTTCTGATTTCCAGCTAACATTTAGATATGGTTGGTGCCCACAATTTGGTCTTTGTGGCAACACCGGCCTGAAGTTTAAATGATTTTTTAACCTCTCCAAATTATTTCAACACCTTCTCCTTCTGCATTTAAATCCACTTTATAAACATTAATAAAATAGCTGTAGAATATTTCTGTAGGGCACAATTAACCAAGAATCTACTATGGTAATCCCTAAGAGATTGTGTACTGAGACAGAAATGGAGGCAGAAGTTGTTTTTGTTGCCCAGAGCCAAAGCAAGGGCTGGTTTCAGAATCAGTCAGGGAATCCAGGTGTTCCAATATGCTTTTGAATATATAGGTACTCCCCAGCAATGTGGTGAAATATACTTATACAGCTTGTAACATACTTACAGAGCTTAAAATATCCCACTTCCTGTTTTCACAAAACCCGATTTCATTTAAAGATTGTCTCAGAGATCACTGTTGAAAGATGTCAGCTTTAACTACTTTTTCTATTATGCCTGAAGTGGGCATAATTCACACTCAGGCTCATTTTATGACTTCTTTCCCATGCCAGAAAAACACTTTAAAATAACGGAGAATCGAGCCCTATAACCTTATAATTGACCTAATAGACTCCTGACATAATATCAGCAGAATTAGAAGTATTACACTAGGGAAGAATCTGTCCAAGAATGTGCACGCAGACAAGAATGATTTGTAAAGGGCAAAAGAAAACAAACCCCGACACAATGCTCGCAACCACAAACAGGTCAGATCCTCAGAGGATACAACTAGGAATAAATTGGTTGCAGTAAGTACAGGAAAAATTTCTTCCTGTGATCAAAAAGAATGAATTTTTCCTAATATTGACCCTTTTCTTCCCTTTTTTGAACCCCACCAAATCTCTCATTTTTTATTCTTGTAGCAGGGTTATACATTTTTCGCTTGAGTTTGGCAGAAATCAATTAAAATATCCCAACCAATCCTAATAAAAAGACTCTCTGCATCTCTGAGGACATCAATCACTTAAATGAAATAAAAATGAATAAATAAAGTTCAGCGCAACCTAAAATTTCACTATGCTTCTGCACTTGCTGCTGTTATACGGAGACTGACCTGACACTGGCATTAAGGTCAGGAGAGGAAAGGAAAAAGCTTTCATTGTATACATCCAAACTTTGGGCGATGGGGGGTGGGGTGGGGGGTAAAGAGAGTGTAGGAGAGAGACAGAAACGCTGTGCAGAAGCCACGGATGTTCCAGAGCGCACTGTGACAGGAAAATACTCAATAAGAATTCCTCCAGCCAAAACCAGATCTTAAATAGATCCATTGTCTTCCAGCCTGAAGCCCTTAAAAAGGCTCAAAATTAAAGTCTGTGCTGTGGGCACCCGGTCGTTCTTTCCTTTCATCAGGATTTGCAGGTTTTAATACAATCTGTCATGAGGAAAAACAGTAGAGCTGTACAGTCCAGAGAGGTAACAAAAGCGAAAGGCAGGCGAGAGTTACATAACTGGCTTTTTACATAAATATTACATTGAGAGATATTTTGCTTTTCAGAAAGGAAAAAAAGATTAAAAAAAAAAAAACCCACAACACACACACAAAGCCACGCCAGAGAATTCAATCCAACCTCCCTTACTCCTCATCCCTCTTTCGCTTTGTAACACGTATAGAGTAGTTAAAGTGAGGCTCTTCTTTTCCTTTTTCCATTAAGACTAAACAAATAACCAATTCAGCCTTAAACACTTCATAATAGTTTTTCTCATATTACCTGAAAAGTGCACCACATCATGGAAGCTGGAAAAAAGTCTTATTTTAAAGCACAAGCAAGTCTGCCTTGCTTATCTGCAGCACAGGGCAATTAGAAATGACCATGGATGTTAAACTAACTCCCCTCTGTACAGTCTGAGAAAAGGGAAAATAACTGCAAGTCTCCCCATCTGTTATTTCCTTCTTTTTTTTTTCCTTTTTTTTTTTTCTTTTGGCTGTAGAAAAGCAAAATTATGCAAGAGCTTTTGAATGTAAAGCCTGTGTGTGCTTTTTCCCTTTTTGTCTCTGTGTACACGGTATGTGATATTGCGTAACTGAGTACAGAGTGGGCGGTTAGCATTTACTATTGATTTACACTACTCCATATAATGAATTCAGAGCTCTAAGAGAGACACAGACGAAGAAATGCAGAGTGGTGAGATGCGGATTTAAGGTATGCGCGAGGAGGGGTGCCACGGAAAGAGGGGAGCAAAGTGCTTAGAAACGGAATTATGCCTTTCTGAACCAAACGTGCTTTTCACAACCTTTTCTTTTTCGTGCCCTTTGCTAGAAGAGCAGTTGCTTAACAAAACCCACAAACCCCTCTGTCCAAAAGCAAGGTTTCCCTCCCACATCCACTACCGAAATCCTATTAGAAACTACAGACAAATATGTTTTAATGCCGCTGTGGCACTTCTTGTGCTAGATCTAAAGATGCATAGGAAGCTCATATTCAGCCATGAGGGCCATTAAGGTTACTAAGATAAATCTTTCTTTAGTAATACTATACATCAACTTTTGACTTACTGCTTCAGGACCTACAGGCTTGTAGCAGCACTGAAAACATAAGCACTATGCACAGTATGTGATACAAATCCCTGAATTTTTTGAGATGGTAGGGTGACACGGGAATATGGGAATTAGAGACTGGAAACAAGGAACACGTGACCTATTTTGCTCACTCATTAGGCCTGCCAAAATCTCCCTGTTGTTCTCTCTTGCACACAAGCACACACCTGGAGTCCTCAATTTAGACACGGGCAGGCCCCTAGCTCTGTAGTGAGAATCATACTGAGTCAATAAGGTGAAATTCTCTCATTCCCACAGGCAAGTGCCCACCACGTTGCTGAATCCTTTGCCTCCGAGGTAAGACGGGGGTTTCCATGTTCTGCCTGCTCCCACTTGACACTAGGTCCCACAAAGCAGGGGAACACCACCAGGCTGGCCCAACGCTGGACTGCTTGGCATACATTTATTTATTCATATCAGGCTGGGGATTTTGCTAATACTGTCAATGTGATTCAAAGGGTGCTAACATAGTTTTGAAAGCGCACTGAATGACTGAAGACTAAAAGGAGCTTTATTACAAGGCACAGCAGACACCTAGCCTAGTATCAGAAATGAAACGGAGTATGCTGCTAACCAAAAAAAAAAATAAAATCAATTATCAATGCTCTTAAAGCTTCTTTTGCATTATCTTTACTGGAAGACATTCATTCCCTATGTTGTTTTCTTCAAATTCTGCGTAACGGGCAACATGTTTTTTCTTTATAGGTCTGAAAAAAGTTTCCATTATAATTAACTTGGCCTGTATCACTCAAAAATTTTGGAAACTTCACTATGTATATTTTCTATTCTTAATGTTTACCTAATCTGAAATTTCATGAAAACGTGAATACACAAAATGTCATCTGTTTTGCACATAGGGAATGTGAAAAAAAGAACATCCAGAGATTTAAGAGAAAGGGAAAAAAGAGAGAGCTTAAACTATATATAGGAAAAAGCATTAACAATGCAAAATACAAATGGACTCGTAGCTTATAAAGTCAATACTGGCTAGATTTATGTTTCAAGAAAAAGTTTTTTTTACTATGATGAAAATACTGAAGCTTTTAAAAGCCCACGCAGATAAGAAATCCTACTTAATATTTTACAAGGAGCATCTTGGATACATACTTAGGTCAGAAAATCCTAAAAAAACCTTTGTGTGTGCTCACAAACTGCCCTTTTTGTATGTAACTGTATGTTACAGTCTTTAACTTCTCTGA
Organism: Ibidorhyncha struthersii; assembly: GCA_013398815.1. Lineage (NCBI taxonomy): Eukaryota > Metazoa > Chordata > Aves > Charadriiformes > Charadriidae > Ibidorhyncha > Ibidorhyncha struthersii. Next base: position 123,188 of record VZSZ01006260.1, on the reverse strand, counting down.
TACATGTTCTCCCTACAAGCCAACACACCTGCAAAACAGCATTATTTTTCACTATGCTAGACAACTGGTTCGGGTCGTTTTTTGTTTTTTTGATTAATGAAACACATTAATAGTAGATACCATTTGCACGTATCAAAGATTCTATAGCTCTGTATTTGCAGAAAAACAATGTGACTTCTCAGTAAACACTGTATCATAAGGGAGAGACTAAGGTTATAAACAAGTTATTACTCTAGGATTTCATGATTTTGCATGTAAGCTTAATGTTTCTCAATACAGTTTCTGTCTTTTTAATGACTGTAGGAGGAGATAAGCAGAGTGCTAGGTTGCCATGGGCTTTTAATGGCAAAATGAATAATAAAAAATTATTAAAATGATGGAGACGAAAAATAAACACGTTAGAGATTCTTGCCAACTCTTCTTGCTAGTTAAAGAATCAATAAACCTTTTGCAGACCTCCTGCAACATGATTTTCCTTGCAGTGAGAGTAACGCACAAATACACTTTTCTTGGCAATTTACCTTTATTTTTTTCCTACTGGCTGTCTTTCATATGAACCTTTTGGACTCCACCATTTTGAAATGATCATGACTCAGCAGAAGTTAATAAACTTTCCCCACCCTCAACCAACCTATTAAACATGTGTAATGGTGTTATTTCCTAATGGTTCTTACAGACTGACATATTTCCAAGACAGTTTTAGTCAAAACGAATGGCAGTAAAATTGGCAAGGACTCAGAAAGCAAAGTCCAAGGAGACTAGCAAAGAACTTAGTCAGAAAAAAAGGTCCCTGGATATTTTTGCCATGTCTGCCAGAACCAAAAGAATTGAGGTTATGTCAGTGTTTCCATAATAAACCTCAGTTTTCAAGACTATAACTCAGCTGCAATCATCCTATCCAGGCTGAACTCAACACATGCAAGGTTTTAGATCAAGAGTAAATGTATTTTTTTAAAAATATACTTCCCTACTGCAAATACAATCTAATGTTATACATTAATCCGGTAAGGATTTATTAATGTATCAAAATAAGGGAGAGAAAGGAGCAGGGAAGCAGAACCCAAAATTCAGAAATCACAGTGAATGCTTTCTGGGATAGCATAACTTCCCTTCTAGATATTCCCTACTAAACTTTGAAAAGACCATACTTCTATAGTAATTGGGGGCTCAGTGTAATCCCTGGCCGACCAACCTTAATATTTGGTTTGGTACCTAAAAGCAAAATCTTATTTTGAAGCTAGCATGCCTGTTATAATATGCAGCAGATTCGGAAGAGACTACGAGGGATTCAGAAGAATTTACTGGACAGGCTTGTTAATTTTTGAAGTACTGTAATTTATCATATCCATTCACCTTGCCCCTCTCAAATATCACTTTTGCACTACACAGGTTTCATCCTACAGGAGTCTGAGTAACTCAGAGATATTCAGCCAATATAGGTAGCTCACACATCTGAGGGGTCCCTGAACTGCCAGGCATGTGAGAGCTGTGCCCAGAGCTGAGGACATCCTCCAGCCAGAGGTGAGCGATGCTGCTGCTGCTACAGTCACCATGAGCAGCAGCACCTGAACAAAGACTGCAGGTCCCTTTTCCACTGGCTCACAGACAAGCAAAAGTGCCAATGACTCCAACAAGAGAGATTTCCCCATAGCTTCTTACTGTTCATATACACCTGACAACACAAAACTGTGTGGCATGGTTGACACGCTGGAGGGGAGGGATGCCATCCAGCAGAACCTGAACAGGCTTGAGAGGTGGGCTCGTGCAAACCTCATGAGGTTCAATCAGGCCAAATGCAAGGTCCTGCACCTGGATCATGGCAATCCCAAGCACAAATACAGGCTGGGTGGAGAATGGATCAAGAACAGCCATGAGAAGAGGGGACATTGGGGGTGTTGGTGCAATTAGTAGGCATAAACACGAGCCGGCAATGTGCACTTGCAGCCCAGAAGGCCAACTACATCCTGGGCTGCATCAAAAGAAGTGTGGCCAGCAGGTCAAGGGAGGTGATTCTACCCCTCTACTCCACTCTCATGAGACCCCCCCACCTGGAGTACTGTGTCCAGCTCTGGGGCCCTCAAGAAGGACACAGACGTGCTGGAGCAGGTCCAGAGGAGGGCCACGAAGACGATCAGAAGGCTGGAGCACCTCTCCTATGAGGAAAGGCTGAGAGAGTTGGGGTGGTTCAGCATGGAGATGAGAAGGCCCTGGGGAGACCTAATAGCAGCTTTCCAATATATGAAGGGGGCCTACAAGAAAGCTGGAGAGGGACTTTTTACAAGGGCATGTAGTGATAGGATGAGGCGTAATGGCTTCAAACTGGAAGAGGGTAGATTTAGATTAGAGATCGGGAAGAAATTTTTCACTATGAGGGTGGTGGGGCACTGGAACAGGTTGCCCAGGGACGTTGTAGATGCCCCATCCCTGGAAGTGTGCAAGGCCAGGCTGGATGGGGCTTTGAGCAACCTGGTCTAGTGGGAGGTGTCCCTGCCCATGGCAGGGGGTTGGAACTCGATGATCTTCAAGGTCACTTTCAACCTAAACCATTCTATGATTCTACGACTTCAGACTCCTCTTTGTGTTTAATTCAGGTATCTCAATAGATACAATGAAAAACAAGCACCTTCATGGGCTACTTCATGTGACTTAACGATCAAGTTTTCAGAAAGCACCCAGATGACTGGAAATTGGGGTCTAACCTGAATAACATGTTAAAATATACCTGGAAGAGCTTATTTTCAGGTATCAAAATAAGAAAGCTGAGTAAAACATGGCTTGTGCCAGACCATGTCATGAGTTCGGGAGCAGAACCCAGATGTTCTGAGCTGTCTTTCTCTATTTATCTGCAGAGGAAAATTAGCTTAGACTAGATATTTTAAGAAAACTAGCATTATATGAGCAGAATACCACAGCAAGGCTTCCACCGCTTGACATTTTAATTTTCTGTCTTTGGCTACATTTTGTCATATTGAGTACTGTTGGTCTGAGTATGAATATATGCATGCTGGTGTTTACCTTTCTTCTGCTTTGCTGTGAGTTCCTCAGAATACAGAGACTTGACAATACTCATCAGCTAATTGCATATTTTGAAAACAGTTAAATAAACTAAAAATAAGTGATTATTTGTAGCACAATACAGAACAGCACCAATAGTATTTTCTACTGTTATTTATTAGTTTTTCCTCAAGACAGAGTACTTTGTAAAAAGAGATATACGCTCTTAATGAACACCTTGCTCCATGAGTAGTTCCAATGAAATCATGTGACCTATTAACAAAACCAGGTATCATTCAATTACCCAACTCTGTGTAATAATGATTATCTAATCTATGCACAAACAGGGAAATAAGTGCATAGACTTTAAACAATTTGTGCAAGATCTCATTCTAAGCGAGTGGTCAAGCTGGAAAGAGAATGCCAAACTCTCAGCTGCTCGCTTCTTGCTGTAAATTCCTCAATACTACCTGTGTTATACAAAGAAAAATAAAACACAGTATTGACAATTTTCTGGCATTTTCCAGCAATCTTGATTTATCTAAACACCCTCATCAAAATGTTACAGAATAAGAAAAAAATGACTTTTCAGGCCCCCTGAATAGCTGTGATGTTTTCTTTATCTCTAGTAAGATTAAGACTTTTTTGACTTTAACTACCTATATTACAGCTACGGATTAGCCAAAGCTATGCTGCTACAACAGAGAGAAAGCTGACTGTTAAAACAGGCATCAGAGTTTCACAAACAGGCTGAGATACACATATACACACACACTCACAATATTCTATCTGAAGTTAATTTTGTCACGACCTAAATGTTTTGCCCAATACTCTGCCACCCAAGTTCATTCGGAGAGACCGTAGGACCTGAAGTAAAGAAGATCTGTTGTACAGCAGAAACAGAAAGTTGACAAACACAGTGTGTGAGGCTTATTGTAAAATAGAAACTAGTGGTTGCACTTCCTCAGACTGTGGGTCGGGATTTTTATTTTATTTACTTATTTTAAGGTAAAATTACAAATGTTATGCTTTCTTTCTGTCCTCTGACTTCAACCCCAGAAGAAACTACATAGCGACTTGTATTAGGCAAATAATTAGAGACAGTAAATCTTCTGTCATAATTGCTTCTCATATTCGAAAGAAGTTTTCTTACCTTTTTACTACGTTTGCTGAGAGCCAACAGTGTCATCCCCTCAGACATTTCAGCGTCAGCTACTCTTTTACTACACAGAATGCAAGTAATAATGAAACTGTGCTGATCTGCTTGCTTTCACTCTATACAGCGTCTATATTTATAGGCTTATGCTTCTATTTGAATCTATATTTATCGGCTTTATCTGCCTACAGTGCATCTGTTTCTCATACACACAGACATATATACATACACACGCGTGCATGCACACAAATATACAGACATATATAAACACACATACGGCCATACCCAAGAATATGCATACTTACAGTAGGCTTCTGTTCAACTGTTAGATTTGTATAAATATAAACATATGCGGTATACACAATATAAATGAAGACACATGCACAAAGAAAATCATAAACAATTAAATGAATATGCCTTGCTGGCTTTAGGAAGGTTTGTTATTCAGCGGGCTGCCTAGTCAAGAGGACTGTATACAATTAGTTTCCTTTACATTACTCTGCTGCTGTAGCTTTGCAAGCAGTAGCAATTTTTGCTGTTCTTTTGCCTGGAGTTTCTTCTGCGTAAGCTTACTTGGCACAGTTGTGAAATCACTGCTATCCTGTCTGTAGACTGATTCCCTGTTGGTACCACAAGCAGTTTCCCTCAGGCTAGTCATTAAAAAGGCCAGAGTTAAGCCACCCTGTGCCAGTTCAGGAGAGACCATCCCCTAGAGGGAAGGAACAAGGTGCGACTCCAGATCCAGGTCAATCTGGCAATTTTAAGACCAAACATTCCCTAGGCCTTAAGAATAAACATAATTTTCCCAAATTACCAGTGGATAAATGGGGGTATTCACCTTCACGTGAAGAGAAACCAGCATGCCACATTTCCCCGTATCACCAGAGCTGCTGGTATTCTGTGCCATCACTTAAGACTGGAGCTAAGTCTTGCCTCAATCTTTCTTCTTGCTAGCTAGGTTCTGTTAAGCCTATCAGAACTGCCAAAGAAGACAACGGAACTGTAGTCTGTGACACTAAGGTTCCTGTGGTGCTGTAATGTGATAAAGCCTGCATTAGGCCAGTTATGTCAACGGATTATAGCATGTCTCCACTGGACGATCTTAATTCAGTACTTGATTCATTCACATCCTACCATTTCAAAGGGGTGTTGGAGGAGGAGGTTTCGCAAGATAACAGCAAAGACAAGCAACAAAGTCACTGGGGATTTCTTTCTGTGTCCTTCATTGCAGAAGCTATATTTTAGCTTCCCAGTTGCTCGTAAGGCAGTGAAAATGAACTGCTGATTCAATACATGACCTCTGGACTCTTCTAAAAGGAGCAGGAATCCCTAAGGCAAAAACTACTGGATATATAGACTAAAGAAATAAGATACCAAGAACCCATTGGGTATCAGGGGCAGCTGAATAAGACAGCATTACCCATAATCTTTTTGAAATCCCACAAAACTTCACATATGGACAAACAACATATCTTGGCATTTCACAGGAGTAAAAAACTATACTCGAGTCTAAAAAAAGTCTCCTCTGAAATTCAGGTAATAAGTATATTAACTAGTAACTTAATGGACAAACAAATTATTAGGGTATATTTTAAAACCCCAAACAAGTTCTAAAATATCCTGTAACTCAAAATCAGGAAAAAAACCACCCCACCTTAAGAAGACCTTTTATATCATGATCATGTTGGATAACTAAACTAGAAATACCACTTCCTAAATCAAAGACTTCTCAATAATTCTTTCATTCACTTGCATACTGAGGAACTGCTCCTGTAGTAATTTTATGCTTATCCGGTATTAGATGGCCCGTTTGAAAGGGTTTTCAGAAAATCTACAGACAAGAAGGTATTTAAATATAATATGAATATACTTTTCAAGTAGACAGATTTTCTACATATCTTCCATTAATTTCTTTTTGGTCTTAATATTCCCATTTCTCAATCATTATACTGAATTGCAGCTACTAAACAAAACTTCGTTCATGCTTTCCTCACTGTTAAAGTTACCCCTTACCCCTGATGGCTGACACAACCATTTTAAAATTTAAAAAATATAATTCCATCGTCTTACTTACTGATTTATTTTTTTAACTGCTCAGCACAACTTACAGAGTAACAGGGGGATACACTCTACGTGAAAAGTTTTGCCATCTAGAAACAAAATACCAATTTGAAAGAGGGAAGAGAAAGGATTTTCGGTTAACTTCTGCATTATCTGAGCACCATCAATCTGGTAGGGTCTATTACAAAAATACTACTGTACTGCTAAAAATGACAGTTTTGTGATAACTGTAATGACTCTACATTTATGTTGTCTTTAGCAGTGACCATTCAGCAACCAGTCCATTCAATTTTTTCTCAGCAGGGCATTTTATACTTTCAGTGTGTTTAAGAGCATTTCTAAACTGAAAAACATTATTTAATTATTCAGGTGGCAACAGATTGATTACAGACTATAGTTTCTCTTTGAGGGTGCCCTACAATGTACCTTTATACATAGAAGAAACTATTTAAGCATTTCTTTGATGCACAAATGTACAAACTCCTACCTCATTTGTTCAGCATTCTTTGAAATTCTGTAGGTAGAACATAAAAGGAATCTGTTTAATGCAAACTCTCTTCTTTCTTATGAAAAAGAGAGTGAATATTACCAGAGTTTGAGAAATTCATCCTTTTCCCTGTATACAATGCACTGAAAAAATATAGGCTGGGACAAATGTCTAATACATCTTATATTCCTTGAAGGAGAACAGCTATGTTAAGAGATAAATACCTCTCGATTCTTGGCACATTGTCTGCCAATATATCTTAATATCTGATGCACATCTATCCCTCCTTTGGAATCCTTCTATTAGATTGACTAACTGATATCTATGATCTTAAATATACTACATTATTGCTTGGAGAAGATTTAATGGTATGTTAAAATTCAAATCAGATAAAGTAACCCTCTTCTTCCAAATAAATTAAAATATAAAAACTTAAGCCCTATCCTTGTCTCAACAAAAGACTCATGTCATTTTTATGCTGATGCAAATGTATGGGTTTATAACTGAATCTTATATTCGTGTAACTATATCCATGCATGAAGTTGATCCAGTATAATTACTTCAGTAAAGACATCAATCCTTTCAAATAGAACAATTATATTAGTATAAAATCTGTGCAGATACTAGGCCTTAGTAGATGTCTGAGACCTCCTAAGACAAAATGGTAAAGACCAGCTCTCCATTCCAATGGCCACACTTCCTGATTAATCTCAACAAAGCTGTAACTGTTCCAAATGTATCAGAGCAAGTAAACCACGTGGGCCGTGCACTAACATGTAGAATCAGAATTTCAGAGAAGAACAACGAGCGTTTAAAGATTAAAAGAAAATATTTGTCCAATTTATCAACAGACATACAGTAACAAGAAATTATAAAAGGGAATTCTTCTGTTGGGTTTAGTGGGACAAATTCAAAGCATGACATGGATACTGTAAACCAACCAAGCCTGTTTAGCAGCTCTTCTTACAGCAGGCTGAAATCTCATCAGCAATAACTGATCAATGCTGCTTCGTAACAAGCAAAATCTTAAGCTGTAGATACACTACTACAACTTGGCACCATCGTCTCTCTACACAGTAGAAGCTCTCATATGGCCCAAAGCACTTACAATTTGGAAACAGGGTAGGCAGTATACTTTCTGAAATATGCCACTCCACCACTATCTCAACTATTTTACCCATAACTGTAACAGAAGACTGAAAGTGTGACGTAGAAAAGTCAGTAACAGAAACAATATAACTGTATTAAAATTTGAATGCTGCGCAGGGATGCCGAGCTTAGCACAATGCATAGTTTTTCTTTTTTCAAGTACCCCCAAGTAGTATAGATGACTTAAGAACAAAATATACTCTTGAAACTGAGATACCAGCAGATGAATTTTAAATCATTATAAAGGATCTTCCCAAATGGCGGTGCTCCAGGGCTTTAGCACTGAGTTTGATATATTTTTTCAGGAGCTCCTAGTTCTTTATAACCCTTAAATACTCTGTGATTCTCTGAACACAGAAAACAGTCTTATTCCTCCTTGGAAGCCAGCAGAAACATGTTCTTGAGAAAAAAAAAAAGAAAGGCGGGGGGCAGGGGGAGAAACAAGTGTTCAACTCTGTAGGTCACCTTAACCAAAATAATGAATTACCTCAACAAATCAAAAGCTGGCAAAAATGTAAGGAACTGACTATCTTAATTCTATCGCTATTAACTTAAATTGATCATCCCAGCTTTCCTGGAGAACTGTTGCAAATCACTTGTCTCCTTACACAATGAAAGAGAAGTATCCTCCTCCCCGCAGCAGGCACTAAAAAGCTATTGAGTAAGATTTTTGGAGATAATTATCTCAGGAATTTATCTTGAAGGCTCGGGGGAAACCTAAGCAATGTGTATAAATAACTGATGTGGGGCAGTAAAGAAGACCAAGGCAGGCTGTTCTCCATGTTATCCCACGAAAGGACAACAGAGAATGGGCAGAAATGGAAAAACAGGAAACTCCATTTAAACAGCAGAAAAAAATTTGATGGTGAGGGTACTTAAACACCCGAATGGTTGCTCAGAGAGATGGTGGAGTCTCCAATCTTAGAGATACGCAAAAACTAACTCAACACAGCACTGAACAACCTGCTCTAGGTGACGCTGCTTTTAGCTGGAGGATTAGACTAGACAATCTCCATTGCCCCCTTCTGACCTCAATGGTTTTGTGAAATTTTCTTTTCAGATATGAACTTAGGAGCTACACCCAAACTTATTCAAATATACCTTCCTGTGCATGGCTTTATTGGACTTGGTCCTGCTCAGAAATATAAAGCTTGACTCCAGGTTGTATAAGATTAACAGAAAAGATGGTAGAAGTATCAGTAGGCTTTTATAATGCCTTCAGGAGCAACAAAAGGCACAGCTTTTGTCATGTTCTTTGTTTATGATAGCTGCTGAAGACTGATAGAGATGCAGGTCACTATAATCTATACATTATCAGACCTCCCTATCTCTGCATGACACCTTGCTTTAGACATCAAATCTTCATTCTGCATCTCAACAAAGCCAAAAGACTCTTTCATCCATCTGATGCAAATATGTCCAAGAAAGAAGTAATTATGTTCCATATACATTCAACCAGATACATTCTTCTAGGCTAACAGATACACTGAAATTCCAACGTGTGAATGAACAGATCTGACCCAACTGATTTCCACCATTAATACTAATCCACAAGCTCTTAGCTACCCTAAATGAAATTTCCAAAAAGTATGATTATTTACAAGCCAAGGTAAAATAGTGATATAATTCCTGAAAGTCTTAAAAGTCTTTCTATTATTTCTCTTTATTTGGTACAAATAAGAACTAGAAAGTGTCATAGCAATTGCAATACAGAAAGAGATGAAGCAATAATCATTCCACTGAGGTTCCAAAGCCAGAAAAACACAGGCAGATACTAACCACCCCAACTAGGAAACCTAGATCTAGAGCGCCCCAATTGGATGAACATAGAGCTACCTATATTCTTAATAATTAAAACCAGTCAAACGTGACAAAGCAACAAAGAGAAATATAGCAAAGGCCAGTTTCCTCTCTCACTCATGACTTCTGGTCCTCTGATCTCCTCAGAAATATCGGGAAAAGCACTACATGGTGAGTAAAACAATAGAGTGAGAATCCTTTGGCTTTTCTACCAATCTAAAAGATGCTAATTTTAAAAGACAGTGTTCTCAGGCATATCAATCTTTGCAAGCTTTTTACTAGAGCACGGTGCTACTGAATTTTCAGCTGCTCAGAATTAAAATTAATGTACCTTCTTGGGATTTCTGTAAGTATCTACAAGTGAGAATCTTTTCAGATGTGATTGCTAAAAGATGTGATATGCTCTACAACAATTGATTACAAGAAATGCTTGGACAGCAGCGTAATTTAAAAAGAGTTTTCATCGTTACTGTCCAATTCTATTTTGAGAAGAATTCGCATTTGGACTGTCCATCTTCTACTCTCAACTCAGAATCTTTAAATTCCTTACATAGCCAGGAGGTCATATTTTACAAGGGCTACTTTTGAAGGTTTAGAAAATGATTAATAAAGAGTTCAATAAATGCTTATTAGCTGTTATAAAGGATTGACTGGAAGAAGCCAACTGATGTTTATAATAACCTACAGATAGATCTGTGATGGGCTTACAAAACGTGTAACGCATACTATCTCAAAAATGTTCTTAGAATATTGATAAATCATATATAAACTTTTATGAATTGTTTATAAAGTGTGCCACCAATATAAGTGTAGCTAGATAAACAATGCAAGAAATAACTTGCAAGGAGGCTATTTACAGCACCCGTAAACACACATAATACTTCACTGTGCAAAGACTTGAGTAATAGTCTTCTGTTTTCACAAGGATTAATCCTTCTCATCCCACAGCTGGTGATCCAAATCTTATCTCCCCCTCCTGCATAGTACCTGGAGATATCTCAAACATCCAGAAAACTGAGCAAATTGTACCCATAGTGACATATGGACCATCAACTCGTATAGCATCAGCAGGGAGCCGTATGGCATCACGTTTTCATAACCTTGTAGGAAATTCCACCCTAAGGAACACCAGGGAGTATATATGTAGGGGGAATTTGTGACTCTTCTTAAGGGACTTAACCAATGAATGCATTACTGCTATGAACGTACACAAGTTTCACCTATGTAACAATTAAAATATTGACAGTATTTCTCCCTTTACCCTTGGGTAGCCATAAATTACGCATTCTACTCTTAAATCAGTAAAAATCCTTTCATGTCAGTCAAATGACCTCACATTTAATTGAAAGCGGAATCTGGTCCTGAATGTCACGTCAGTGAGAACATAACAAAATGGAAATCTCTTGTGAAAAGGCACAGCAGAATTTCATGGCACATTAAGGAATCTTTTCTGATTGTGGTTAAGGCTTTCACTTCATTGACACACGCTAAATAGCACAGACAACTAGCAGGCCTTGCTGTCTTTGTTTCAAAAGAAATTTCCTGGTGACAACAAATGCCCATCCAAGAAGTTACATACTGTCAGGAAGTTCACTGGAGGGAAACAAACACACAAGATATTACCTACTGAAAAATATAAAGACTGATTCTTGTAACTCTAACTATGAAATTTTACCAACACTGACACCATAGTGTAACTTCAGTGACTTCATTCCTTGTTCATGTTTCTGGAGAAATCATAGTTCCACTTCAATAGTAGTATCATATATTGGCTGTTTTCAGTAGAAAGTATCAAGATTATCATGCTCCAACAAGAAGTCTATGTTTGTAGATCTATGACAAGAACAGGATTGTCCGTTTTTTATTATTTAGCCCCTAATTCTATTATTTTCAGCAGCCAAGTGAACTATACTATCTGAAATTCAAGCACAACTTTCCATCTGACACCACTGACTGAACCAGTGTGCTGCAGTTCCACAGTTTTTCCCAGAAGCGCAACTACAAAGCACGATTCTGCAGTGTGATGGTTATGCACAAGAAAATACAGATAACATATCTGGTTTGGGAAACATTGTCAGGTGAATACATTGCCCCACGTCAGCTCTGGCCACGTCACAGCAGCGCATCAGAAACACATTATGGTTCTGATGGGAGGGTAAGTGAATACAGAAACATATTACATTGAGTACAGGAAAAATCTAAGGGCATGGTAGAAAAGCTGGAGAGAGTGATTATATAGGCTCAGGGGGATACCAGCAATTATGAAAAGGACATTGCCAGCCACAACTGAAAAGCAAAGAACAAAGTCAACAACATGGTATTAATCACATGCCCTGTCCACATATGATGCCAAACTATTCAAAGCACAGAATGTTCTTTATTCACCTCACTTCATATTCCTTGAACGAACATAGCATTTATGAAAATGAGAGATTAAAAACATTGATATTAACCAACCTTTGGGCCAAATCCTACTTATCTTATTGATGCAAGTAGTTCCACTGATTTTAATAGATGTAATTACTATTGACTTCCACAGAGCTACTCGCAGAGTTAGGAGAGCAGGATGTGGCTCATTGCATAACTAAGCTTCCCTTACCACCATGAATGGTGCCAACTCATCATTTCTGACACAACCCCCCCTGCTTTTCCGTAATGGATCCCTTGAGCAGAAACAACTGTATGCACCAAATTCTGTGATACTTCTGACGTGAGCACAGTAATAACTTGATTCAAATGACCAGTTTTATTTTTACTCCCCGCTTCAGAAGCAATAGGCAGAGCCCTCTGACACCTAGAACTTCATAGCATGGTTTTATTGTTCATTCCTCCAATTCCTTACAAATGAAACATCTGGGTGGGGCTGCAATAAAACTTCTGCAAGGACTACCTATCCTCTGACGATTATTGTATATTTGAAAAGGACAGTACAAACTAAACTGATTTACAGTAAGTCTCTTGGGTACAGGAATAGAATGCTTCCAGCAACAGGTTTCTACGAGTGGAGAGCCCTTCTGAAGATTAGACTCATCCCATTCTCTCTACTTTGAGATTTAAATGCAGTGTCATTTATGACCACACCTATTTTCTCCTGCGGTATCCCTTAGGACCATGCCAGAATGGAGGAGATTTGAGGGACCAAAAGATAGAACGCAACAAACAACACAAGAGAGAAAAAGAAGGGAATCACCTTGGGTTTTGACAGCTTAAGAGTGATGGTCAGGATGCTGCCTTTTAGGGGTCTAGGGGCTCTGTCCTTGTTATGCATTCATACTGCTTCAGTGCCTCAGAGGTAGGGGCTGTTGTTTAACATGTAAGATGGCATGACACACATGCAAAGCAGAGGAAGGCAAAAGTCTGGAACTCGTTTTTCAATGACTTACTATTGAAGAGGCAGCAAACCAGTGCTTTATGGCAGTTAAACCCATTGGAATATACTATAGGCAAGAACGTCTGTCTTCAGTCCCAGCCTTCCACAATCCACTTGCTACAGCATATTCTGAATGGCTATTAATGGTGGGACCCGCTTCTAAGCTCTTTCTTATTTCATTATAAAATTTAAGTTATCTCAATCAATCTCAAATCCCTTTGTGGGCAGCTGAGATAAGAACCAGTCTGAAGATGTTCTGCTGCGCTGGTTGTTACTCCTCTCGGTGAAAGGTTATTCACTGCCCTCTGAAATTCCTCACTAGTTCCTGAATGTAGCTATAGATTCAAAGCTGACACAGATCTATATATTTAAGGACACAGATTCCAGTCACTTAAAAAAAAAACTGATCTTTTCTTGCAGAGCAAATCTTTACATGTAGGACATTACAAAATTCTTCCTCGTTTTATAGAAATAATACAACTAGACTTAGATCCTGTTATGTGCACATTTTTTTAAATGATTATTATCTCAAGCATACAGAATAATGGTTAATATTTCAGATTTTAAAATACAGTGGAGCCTCAATTATCCAAATTCAGTGAACCCAGACAAGGTTTTGCCCCTTGTCATTTATTAATTAAATGGTAAATTGCTTCTATTACTAATTATTTCCACAGATCCATGGGCATGCAGGGCATTTTGGTTACTGGTAAACGCGATTATTGAGCTCTATTCAGTGTTCTTCCCGTGTTCTTCAGATAATTGAGATTCTGATGTACTCTGAAAACCATTTAAAGCATTTTTTACAATGTATTACTGGGAGAGCTTCCAGGTCTTGTAGGTCCTCTGGGGTAGAGGCATCCCCAAGATTGTGGGAGGTAGCACTCTTGACAAGCCAAAAGACAGGAAAATGTGTCAGCCAATACGTAACACAAAAGCAAAACTATTTCTCGAGCTCGATCTGACAATTTCTAATCCCAGTAGTATATTAGTTTGAATGAGTGACTGATTGTCTGAATAGGATGCTAGCAAGTCAGCTATTACATTAAACTTGCTCTTTTTTGATGCTGGCTCTTCAAGGGAAGAGAAGTTTAGCTGAAGAATCCTTTAGATGCGAGCGATACTGCAAAGGAAAAATGGTTCCAACTACAGAAAAACGGACCAGACTTAAAAAGACTATTTGAGAGATTTTAAGGCTAGAGGTACAGAACTGTACGCAGACTAAAATGATGCACCATCTATGGGTGAAACCATGAGAAGTCTGCGTTTTGTAAAAAAGAATAGGACATAAGCTGATAAAATTCAGGTACCAAATTCAGCAGAGAACTGCCTCAACAAAGTCTGTTGTCACTTTGAGCGGAGTATCTAAACAGACAGCCAGGTCAAATGTGTAAGCCCTTCCATACAAAACCTAAAGACTAAGGTAAGAGAAGTGCAATGCCTATTTTTCAAAGAAAAACTTATATAAGACACAGCTTCAGCAGCTGGAGAAGATGTTCTATGTTGCAAAACTAGGGTACATTTCATAATAACCACAGAGCAGAATGCACAGGTGAGAGACTGCTGCTGTGAATTAAAACATATATAAAGAAAATGAACAAACAAAAATTAAAAAGAACCCTAAAATCTCTATGGTTTTTAATTCCAGGCCTAAAATGAAAGAGAATGGTGTTAGAATCATACTACGCAATATCCTATCAAAATGCTGACAGTGACTACAAAATGCAAAATGGAAGACTTGAGAGGCAGGAGCTAGTCAGAAAAACTATGAAAGAATACTTTAATATATGCATATTAAAGAAGCACCTTGTCATAATGAACACAATTCATGTAAATTCAGTTCTCTATAGGCCTGAAACAAACAAACAAAAAAAACCCCAAAAAAATCACTATAGCAATCTGTAATTTCAGAAAAAAATCCTATTTAAAATAAGGAACATAGGAAATTAAAACCAAGCAGCTAAGGGTAAAATGCTTTAAGATGTTACTGTTAGAAGATATGTTATCTGAGATTCACGTCTCTTACAAGTAACAGGAAAGCCTTACCTCAGAATAGCTGTAATAATCCTGACCCCCAGTTGTCTGCCTCAATCATTTTGAGAAACATCTCAGCAGTTTGTCTGGCAGACACAGCAAATTACAGCCTGAGGTACTAAAGAAATCCCTAAACAGTTCTGATTTACCTGAATATGCTAGGTTGTAAACTGTCATAATTCAGTTGCCACTTTAGATGAAAAACCCTTGCAAGAGGGCAAAAAATCTCCAGGAGAAAAGCATGATACGGTTCCTTTAGATTCAGGAACCTTTAAAGTTGTCCTACAGTAATTAATTTCTACTCATCACTCAGAACTCACAAAACAAATTTATAACCACATGTGAAAAAAGAAAATGATAGGATTTTTTAAAAGTAAGCCAAGTGAGGGGATTTACTATAAGTAAAAAGACACCATCCAAAAAGAGGAAGTCATATCTAGTTGCAGAAAGCAGAAAAAAGTGTACGTTTTGATGATTTTTTTAAACAAAGTAAATGTAGAATAAGGCAGGCCCATGAAAATGTTGAGGAGTAACTTTTTAAAGCCAAAATTTTAGAAACTTTTAAAAACTTTTCTAAACACCTTACATGGAATCTGTAAGGCCAACAGATGAGGGGCAAAAAGAGTGTTCCAAGAACAAAATCCCCAAATTCTTTGTAGTTGTGTTCACTATGGAGAAGTTTAAAAAGGTTTGCAAGTGAAACCCCTTCTATGGAAGGTCAAGTCTGAGAAAACGTATAATGGAAAGTATAAATGGTTCCCATCTAACAGTTATAAAGAAACTCAGACACGAAAGAGCTTAACTAATAACTCTTGCGCATAATCAGGGTGGGCAACAAAAGAATAGAAAGTGATTTAATGGCAACAGTAAAAAAAGGGCTTTAGGAAGACCCACATAGATCAGTAGTTCTATATTCTATGCCATAGCAACTGGCAGAAAATATAATAAATAATAACAGACACTTGGGTAGATAAAACAGGGAAGACTCAACATGAGTTTTTTACAGTGGGAGATTTTGATTCACAAATCTACTGGAGTTCTCTGACAGAGTCAATGGGCATACGTGTGAGAGATTCAAGTACTACTAGCTGCTCAAAAAAAAAAGATTAAAACCCTCACCAAGGACTCTAAAAGAAAGTTATCATGACATAGAAGAGACTAAATATTCATACAACACAATAAGATTTAATTTAGCTATTACTACACAGGAAAGACAGCATGGGTTCTTTGTGTATATACCAATGAAAGCACCAGCTCAATATTCAGCATTGATCATAAAGGCAAAAACCCAAAAGTTGGGAATTATAAAGAAAGACTTAGAAAATAAAACTAAAAACATAATTATATATTTCTACTAAATCCATAGCAGACCCAAATATTGAATACTATATGTAGGTTTGAACCTACATATGCAAAAGAAGATATAAGCAGCCTAAAAAGATGCAGAAAAGGGCACAAAGATGTTCAAAGCATGGAATAACTTTTGTGCAAGGACAGATTAAAGAGTTGCATTCTTTGCCCTGGAAAATAAACAATTGAGAAAAATATAAAATAGTTCTAGAAAAACATAACAAACACTGCTAATAATTGCTCCCTATTTCTCATTACATATTTCTAGGAAGCATCCAAAGAAGTTATCAAGCACCAGGTTTGAAGCAAACAAAAGTACATACATTTTCACACCATATGTGATAAGTTGTGGAATTCACTGGCACAGGATGTTTTTGATGTGAAAAGCAAAAATGGTTGCAAAAAGCAATCAGACAAAATCAGAAAAAAAAAACCTTGGGCTTTAATAGCCCTTTGTACCACTGCTATTAAACACTATGATGCAAATGCAGAAAACATTACCCCACACTAAGAAACGGGAAGGCTCATCTGCACATTTCTGAAGAGCAGAGTGAACCAATCTGACGTGTATCAGACAGCAGCTAAGCTTCAACATAGCTAACACATAGATCACAGAGATTCTGGCTTTAAAATGAATTTATGGAGCACACGGATTATGGCTGCAACTGATGATTTACTATTGCACTGTCAACCTACAGATGTTGATTAATATCCTTCCCCAGGTATAACCATAGTTAAAGTGTATGTTAAGGACAAAGAGTTAAGAGTGAAACAGAGAAGTGTTTGGAAAACAAGGTATTCTTTCAGGAGGCTTGTGATATATAGATAGAGCAGGTTCTCCTAACAGACTGAGATTCCAATAGGTGATATTCATGCCCAAGATGAAAACCATCTACCTTACGTAGTTAGCAGTGATGATACCCTCCGCTTAGGTTCTAATCGGTGTTCAACATTCACACTGTGGAGTAATTTCTGTGGCAGATGCAGTTAGTCTATTGTGCATGTTACACTCAAAAATGCCTTTTAAAAACTACATAAAAATGTTAAGGTCACAAAGCAAAGCACACTAAAGTTTGAAAATATCAAAATGAAGTCTGTCACAACAGCTGTAGTGTTACAATACAATCTTCCATGTTATGATTGTATATTTTGTGTTCTGTATAATGGATTGCATCCAGGGAATGAGACTAATTCAAATACTCTTTTTTTATCCTCTCTGTTCAGTGTGTGGCCCCAAGCCTTGTTTACTGAGTGGCATCCAAGTCTTGCATGAAATAAGATGTTTTTTTGTTTCTGGCTTTTCTGTGGTACTCATCACTATAGCGTCTGAATATCTCAACAATCTTGGTGAATTAATCCTCACAATGTACCCTCAGATGTCTGGAATGATTTTAATTCCTCATTGAAGAAAATTATGAGACAAATGATGTGACTTTTTCGTGGCCACACAGGAAGTCTGTATCAAAGACAGGAAGACAATTTAGATCTGTTCATTCTAAGGGGTGCCAAGCATCTCCTGAACTCATCCTACAGAAGGAGCACTCAGGATTCACGCTCTTCCAGCAGACCTACAGTTCATCTCTAGCATGAACGTTCCAGGGACTGGATACCATGGACAGGGACCTAATTCCCACCACACTGTATATCTAATCCTGTGAATTGGGAAAAGCAGCTCTAAGCATTCATCGCTCCAAGATTTGCAAAGCCCTTGGAGATACTCAGATCATCAGCACAACGAAGGGCAAAGTTATGACATTTTGTTGTTACAATTTTTTGCCGAAATTTCTTCTCCTGATTTGCATTCTCTAGGATTCTTGCCAACATGAGGTATTTTATATTATATTTTTCTAAAAAGTCTCAAGCAGGGCCAGTGGTCTGGGTGTAAGAAATCAACAACTGACACATGGACTGTTTCTGTAATGTTAAAGATTGCAATTTATAGTTGTGACGTAGTTCATAACTATGAGTTACAACTTTATGAAACACTTTTTATACACTGCACTTGTGCTCTAAGTGCATAAAAACACACAAAAAATTACCCTGACATACCTTAAGGGTCTGTCTCACACCTACCAAATCCAAGAAACTGAGAGTAAAGCTCAGTCTCTGTTCTTTTATTGTGTTTCCTATTGTGCCTACATATTGCAGCATTTGTGGACTGTAAGATCACCCACTGTAAGAACAACTTTCAGTTCTCTGTGACAATAGGGTGAACTGAGGACAGACTGGCAATCTTTGGAGATGAATTTCCTGCCCTTTGTGGGTTTCAGTGAGACTCTTAGCATTATTTGAACTTTTGTGGTTTAATTTTCTTTGTTGTTTTTTTAATTCTAATGGCAGAAAACAGGAGAAGAAACAACATCCCTCTGGAGGCAGTGACTCTCAGGATCTGAAGAGTAAATGGCCATGTTTTCTCTTTCTGGCATTTTAAGATACATAAGGAAACAGAGAAAGGACCTAGCAGTTTTGTAGAATGGCAAAGGGATGTAGAGCTTCTTATTTCCTGGTAAAGATACCAAAAGCCTTGGGATCTGTTGATGTTCTACGGCCTTCTGAGCTAGTTTCTTCCCATTAGCATCCCATCACAACTACAGGCTCATAAACCGTTTGCTGCCATTTTCTTAATAAGGCCTGAAAAAGAACTAGGGTAGAAGAAAGGCTGTTGCACGAAGGCTATCCTGCAGTAGTAATACTTTTTGCAGAAAACACACAGAGATGAAACCGTCTGCTAGCCTGAAACCCAAATATTTATTTCACTTAACTGTTATGGGTTATAGTTGTGCACAGGTTATTCAGAGAACAGGAGCTCTTCATTTCTCAGGCAGCGATAGAAGTCCTTGAAAAAGGCAGCCGAAAAAGTCCTGTCCCACGTTCTTAATTTATAGAATTCATAGAATCGTAGTAGACTACCCTTCTCTCTCCCCATTTTCAACATCTGTGGGCCAAATCCACTACCTTTAGGATGAAAAAGTAATGAAAAAGATGTTTTCTCTGGCAATGTGCAAGCCTAGCTGGGCAAGGATATTTTTCCACACCCACTGGTGGCTTGAATCAAGTGACCCTTTCAAATAGCAGTGAACTTTGGATGCAAAGATGAGATCAAGAACTATACTTTAGTAACTACAGTTATTAAACTCTTAATGGGGGTTAGATCTGTTTGTTATGTTCTCCCCTCACAGATGCAAAGGATACTATGAAGTAATATTTCTAATGCATATGCAGGGATTTTCCCTTTATATGTTTGAAAAAGAATAATAAAGTAACTTCACTGTAAAAATAAATAAGCCACTAAAAGTAATAACAAATGACTTCTCTGAAGGGGAGAACTGCCAGCTATGGGATAACAGTCACTAACTACTGCCATGAGTTTTCTCAAATTTCAGGGACCATCAGTATGAGAGCATTTCAGTTTGGTCCATCTTGACTAACATATGCACACGGGAACATTTCTGTTTCTTCATTCCCTCATTCTCTTGGGTGTCATAGCTTCCTATCTTTTCCTTCTGTTTATAGTTGTCTCACAATGTATTTTAGGAAAAGAAAAATCTAAATAAAGATCACAGCCTGTTCCATTATGTGCCCTTCCTCTTGTTCTTCTCCTCCTTTCTTGCAATTGTGCAGTGTTGTGGCACCTATTAACTACCCATGTTTTCAGAATGACATTATGCAAGGTGCAGGATGTACCACTGTGCCCTAAAAATATCAACAACTGCATTAGTCTCACAATAATTAATGGCAGGCATTATGCAAATGACAACTTTTTCACTGCAAAATAATGACATTTCTTCATTTTGAGCAGAGTTATGCAAAACAATGAATTGGGGATGATAAATCACACAGGAGAATTAAGAAAGCCATAACGTTCCTGCCCAGGCAGGCAGAAAGACAGACCGACCAACAATTTAGAACACATTGTTTGTTCTCAAACCGCTATTAAGAAATAAATAAAAGCATAGCCAGTCGGTCATTAGAACGTATGTGTAATTTAGTTTCCCCCCTTTAGGCAACTATGCATAAGGGGACGTTAAATTCTAGCAATTATATTATTACAAGTCACAAGCAAATTTTTTTTTATTAACCTTAATAAGTCATTCACTCAGAGACTACAGTCATCAGGCAAATAAAATGTATCACATGTCATTCTCCTACACATTAACTAATTTCTTATGCAAACATCACAATGTATAGCAATTACCGCTGCTCAAAAAAACCCCAAAGTCAGTTTCAATTTATTTTATTGCTTTTGTGCGTGGCGATTTCCTGTAGCGCTTTAGTCTCCATCCCCACATTTTAGGTGCAAAAGAAAAGAAATGCAAGAAATGAGAAGCTACTTTTCTGAAATGTTCCCGCACTTTTTTCTCATTATTTTGAATGCCGTTGGAAAAAGACATAGGTGAGATGCTCCTGTAAGCCTAAAGAAGCTTCCCAAAGGTAAAAAGCTAACACTGACCAGCCGCAAGCACCCTCCCTTCCCCATTCCTTTCTCCACAACGTGTTTCCCACCTCCTGAAAGAGCAATCCCCACCCAGTCCTCCCAGTGCTTCCTGCAGGGAGCCTGGCGCAGGACGGTCTGTGAGCTCCCCAGAGCTCCCATTCCTGCACTGCTCCCTGAAGAACTGCCTTCCCAGCAAGAGTGGGACTGGAGGGTAGCTTTGAACTCCCCTATGTACAACACTCCTCCACTGTTCCTTACAGTGTCTCCTGCTGGAACAAAGTTTCTATAAGCTTTTTAATAGACAGCACTCCTGGATCTTTCTTTCTAGTGATTCCTGCTGGGAGAGTCTGATTTATCAAAGAATCACAGCGATTAAAGCTGGAAAGACCTATGGTATTTAATCACTTACTCCATCCTCCCACCTGAGCTGGGCCATTCCTTACAGTATTTTTTTCTATCTAGTCTAACTTTAAAGAGTGCCAAATAACTGGGCTCTCGCCTCTTTCCTGGGGAGGTTATTCCATAGTGGTATGTCATGAGACTGGAAATTTCCCAAGGTATTTGGTGTGATTTTACTTCTTTATGTTTAGTTTTATTAGGCAGGCACTACTTTTCAGACTCCCAATACTGCCATAAGATTTCTTTTCTCTGTTAGTCGAGACTGGAACTGCACCAGTCTGCCTCACATCCATAGCTCAGCATGACATTTAACAACATTGTCCACGGAAAAAAGCTGTATTTGCAGCACCTAATGATTGTCCAAAGGAACTGGTATGAATAGGGAACTGGGACAGGACCTTTACAACCAGTGCAGTGTTACTTCCCTTCACAGAATCACAGAATCACAGAATAGTCAGGGTTGGAAGGGACCTCTGGAGATCATCTAGTCCAACCCCCCCGCCAGAGCAGGGTCACCTACAACAGGTTGCACAGGACAGCGTCCAGGCGGGTTTTGAATGTCACCAGAGTGGGAGACTCCACAACCTCTCTGGGCAGCCTGTTCCAGTGCTCCACCACCCTCAAAGTAAAGAAGTTCCTCCTCATGTTGAGATGAAACTTCCTATGTTCAAGCTTGTGCCCGTTACCCCTCATCCTATCAATGGGCACCACTTCTCACCAGATCAGCCATTCCCCTCAGGAAGCACTGGTGGCAGCTCCAAACACACATAAAGCAGAGCATCAGCAAGGAATACGTATTCCCCACGATGCCTGGAGGTTAAACTGTATACCTCCTGTTAAGCATAGTGAGGGGGACTGGAAAACTAACAATTCATGCAACACAGTGAAGAGTCAACTCCAGCTTTATCTGAATCACTAGGAAGATCAATCACCACCTGTTCTTCTCCCCACATGCAAAGTACCCTTGCCTTCACCCAAAGACAACTGAGTACATCATTGGCATAGTCACACAGAGAGCTCAGGAAAGAGAACAGTTGTGCTGGAAATAACTGGTGTCTTTGGCAACAAAGTGGTAGCAGTTGAGCCCCCCTCCCCAGGTCCACCCTTTCACTATCTATTTCAGGACTTTTAAGATTCAGTGCTATTCACCCCCCTTGGAGCACGGCAAAAAATTCTCCACCTCCAGCCTCTCATCCGGAAGTTAATAACATTTTGCAGCTCTCCTTAAATAAAATCCAGCCCATCCTGGATCAATAAGACTGATGCCTATTTCCCTAATGGCAGCCGATTGCCATTTGCTATTCAAATCAGACTAGATAAATTACAGTACATGCCAAGGAACAGGCCAGTGAATTAAGACAGGCCTCCTGAGGACCAGCGATATTATTAATCTTTTAAGACACTATCATATTTCTTCTTGACAGTGTGCGTAGACTCTCAGACATGCTGCACCCAGATTGAAATATCAGCTGCAGCAAAAAATCAATAGCGTTAGAAACACAATAATTTTCTGTCTGCAGGGCCCCCAATAAGCAACACTTGTGTTTCTCCTCCTTTCCACAGCTCTACTCCAAATGCATTTGTTTTAAAACCCAGGCCTCAAATCTGAATAATAATTGCGGTGGTCAAAGTTGCTTTTGTTGTCATCCTTTGCCACAGAAGCCACAGCTGTGATTCTTGATAAGGTTGCGGTTCTTGGAGACAGTGTAAGGTACTCAAGGGTCAGATACTCACCTAGTATATTTTACCCTTCTCCCCACACCCTCCTGCTCAGTCTCTTGCTCTCTCACTGCAGGCTTTATAAAGACAGATATTGCTAGAGCTCCTGCTATCCCTAAGAAAAATGAAAACAGGGACCTTGGACCTGAACTGACAAAGGGAGATCATACATGACAAGAAAGCAAAAAGCTTAAGGGATTTCTCTTCATGCTGGCAACAGAAAGGGTCAATTCAAACAATTCTGATCTCTTTAGACCTGTGGATGAATTCAATAGAGGCTCTGACAGTCAAGTAAGCTGCCCACCTGCTTTCTCAACTACTCTTTATGCTAAAGGGGAGAAAGATTCTACAGCTGATAACTATTCCAAAAAAGGTATTTTATGATTTACAAGAGCAGTGGGCTTAGGGAAAAATGTGTAGCTTAGGGTACTGGCAGCAAGATGTTAAAATGAGGTTTCTCCTTACCCTTGACATGATATAGTTTAACTGTGTGAAAAAAAACAATTATGAAACACAGCAAAATCAGAAGTCTCCACACAATTCTAAGCATGAGAATATTCTGCATGTAACTGTGTAAGAAAAACATCTACAGAGACGGACCAGAGTGGATAAACCAACTCCAGGTTGGCTAAGTTGCCATTCAAGATTGCCAGATTGCTGGCATCCCAGGTCAACAGTGACCAGAAAGAGTTGATGAATGTCCCAATCAGGTTAGAGGCGTAAAGCGATGAAATCATTCAAGTTACATCACAATTAGCAGTTGCCTTCTGCCCTTAAAACATTGTTAGCAGCATCGGGAGGACGAGAGATGAAAAATATTAACTCTCCTCTGGTGCCTGCAGAATCTTGGGGGCTTCAATTCAATCTCTATTCAAAAAGCAGGGTAAGCATGGCCACAAGCAATACAAACATAGCCCTGCCTTCTGGTGAATGCTAAGGTGACCTGGCTGATGGCCACGGCATCTCAGCAGGGCTCTCGTTAGTGAATGGATAAGGAGTCGGCCTGGGCAGTTGTGGGGTATGCTCTACCTTCTCTATGCTGAGCAGAGGACTTGGCTCCTCTTCTTCCTCGGGATTCTCAGCAGAGTACCTCTCCCCAGTGCACAGTGACGTGCTTAGACAAAAAGGAGAGTGAACTGCCATCAGGCTTGTTGCTAGGGAGGGGGGTAATTTTAATTAGAGCTGGCCAGTGCATGAGAATTTTGCTTCCTTCATTGGGACAGAAATAACAGGTTTTGAACATTCTAAAAAATAATATTCTGGCCGAATGCCTTCAGACCTAAAAACCTGAGGTGTTCAATCTCTCTGTCATGATAAGTGATCAGAAAGTTTTCTTCACCAAAGTCTTTGTGCTAAAGAGAAAAGGGAATATTACGATGAAATGACACCTTGTCAATAGTGTTCTGACCAGCTCTAAAATTAATACAACAGCACCATGATGCAATTTTTAATTAAAAAATGAGTTACTTCCCAGTAACTTACACATCCGAGGAGCAGACTTCAGATTCAGCTCTTGCTCCTGTTGAGTTGGATTTGATTTGTGCATCTGAGTGAAACTGCTCCTGATACATACAAGTATCCCTCTACTTATGATAGATTTTGTTTATGCCACGTGGGGCCTAGGAATGTGTTGATAACAATTTGTATTATTTAATTTCATTGTTTTGTTTTGTTTTGTTTTTTCTTCTGAGTTTGTCACCTATCTAAATTAAATTGTGCTTTCATTAATCCAGGAAAAACCTGCCCCCGAATCAGTAAAAGATGTCTCAGTAACTGGACATTACTTTGGAAAGGTGAAACCAATGTGCTTGTAAGCATGACGTTGTGAGCCATGTGCATGTGGAGTTCAGTCTAAACTGTGGGGCTTATATGAGTGTGGGTACAAGACTACGAGTGAGCAAGCAGTGTGGGGGTTAAGGAATAAATACTGAAGGACCACGAAGGACCAACATCATGGGCTATGAAGGATGAGGTTTGAGCCTACCACTTTTCCTCTCCTATCCCCAACTCAGTTCTCTGCTTGCTTCTCCTTTTTCTCCCATAGTCCCCTCCTATCTGTGCTACTTCCTCTAACTACAGATCATTGCTGCTTTGATTTTGCTCAGCAAAATTCCTTAGCTCACACAGTACTCGGGCTAGCAGCAGCACAGTTTCTTAGAAGACGTCAAGATACCTATTTCAAGTCAACTGGGACCTACAAATATCACTGAGTGAGAGACAGAATCACGGAATGGTCAGGGTTGCAAAGGACCTCTGGAGATCATCTAGTCCAACCCCCCTGCCAGAGCAGGTTAACTGAAGGGAGGAAGGGAAACTAATATCTCCAGAGCAGACAAGAGGCTAAAACAACACATACAGACATGAACACTTTGAGTCAGGCCTTCTAACAAGTTCCTACAGCAGTCCCAGTAATGCAGTGGTAGTCCTACGCTGCCCTCAGACCCTGTGCCACATCTATGCTTTCGCCCCAAAGTTGTAGGTGGGCTGCAGTATAGCATCATGGACACAAAACTTCACACATCAAAGTATGTGACAGCCATTACATTAAGAATGCCTTGTCTTTATGTTTGTAAGCATACCGAACACCTTGAGTATGAATTGAGGTCTTTAGAAAGGTGGGAACGTCACGTCGCTGGACACTATAACAAGGCTTTCCCACACTAAACCTGTACTCCTCCTGCATATAGCCTTTTCCTGTTGCAAAGGAACACAATTTATTCTGATCAATATACACTAATTTCTTCCTTTCTTTATAAGGGCTATTATATGCTACCCTATGCCCTCCATTATCCTTGCATTTGGAAAAGAAATAATTTCTGTAATAACTGGCCATACAACTATTGTTCAGGTTCCCCTGATATTTTTCCCTTGGGAGGCAAGATCATCAGTGCAGCCGACTGGTTTAGCTAGGCCATGTAACTAGACGGACTCCTTCATGCTGAAAAATACTCTCTTGGGATTTAAAAGAAGCTGTGCACATCTTCCTTCTGACATTTCTGTTTCTAAAAGCAAAGGATTAGACTGAGGGCAAAAGTACTGTACGAGCAGAGTGTTAGGGCCATCGCTGCTGGTCAAAGCTGGTTCAGAGGAGGTTCTCTAGACAGCCTCCTCTGGATAGATCCTGCTGGAACTGAGTCTGCAGACTGTAATGTTTAAATACCATTCAGAAGTTAAAACACTAGTGACAAACCCAGTTAGGTTTAAAGCCAGATTTCCATTGCAAAACACCCTGCATGCCATCCCTGCTGACAGGCAATGCTAGGCACCGCTGTCAGCTACAGGGTATAAAAGGAAGAGGAAGAAAGTAAATGTATTGCAAGTTTAAGGCACAGACACATACCGCTAACAACTGCTGTCTGATATTCTTCCTCATCCCCAGTCTCTGCCACAAGACATTACTCTGATTTTGAAATACAGAAGAGAACTGGTCTTTGCACAGAAATCTACCAACAGGCTATTACACCAGGATAACTAAAAGTATTTGTCTTACCCTATGCTTGGCCTCTTTAGTCATAGGTGCTGAATGAGCCCATCCTCTGAGGAGGAAGCAGCACAGGGATCATCATCAAACTGTGGTTGTGATTCACTATGATAGTCTACCACCAGCTCATTCTATGAAAACAGATGGATAGAGATGCAAATTGGAAGTGCTTTTAGGGGAAAGGAGCTGGGAGAAGAGTGATAGTACAAGACCTCCATGCTAGAAGCGTGGAATAGAGAGTCAAAAGTGCAACTCAGATGGTATGGGTTGCACAGAATACATCATGTGAAAAGAAGAAAAAGGAAGATCTGGCTGGAAACGGTCAAAAGACATAAAAGATGCAAAAGGAAAAGCAAAGAACACTGAATGATGAGAAAGTAAGGTGAGATAAATCAGGATTTTGGGGGTGGTTGGGGGAAGAAAGCCTAAGCATTGAAAAGATGTCAGCAAATTCAATCAGACTTCATCCAGCCAGCACAGGATGGAGTGCCCTCCCTAAAAGCTGCAGCTACATAAAAACTGTGTTTCCTTTTCTGGTCATTAGCATCTATGTCTGGCAATAACGTGAGAGCAAACCATTTTTGAGGACCTTGTCAGCTGTTCTTCTTTCCATACCACTACCACAACCTCCCAGGCATGGCCAGAAAAATATCCAAACAAAGCATGTATTAGAAAATTTGGATCTTCTAACCTCTTGTTAATGATGCACTTCAGCAGAGGTCTGAGGTGACAGGAAGCCACTGGGATACAGTGAGCTCTGTGAAATGAGCCTGGAAAAGGTAATGGGCTTCTCCAGAATAAAACTCTCAGTGGTACACTGAAAAGAAATTGCTGCTGACACTCCCTGGTTGCAGTCTTAATAAAGTAGGTTAGGGAGAAAGAAGGCCTGACACTGAGAGATTGGGAGGATCCTAAATCATCCCTTTTCTTTCAGTAGGACTCATGGCAGTGAGTTCCCACACAGCTGCAGGAACTGAGCCATACACCCATGCAAGACATGTTAAGTGTCCTGGTTTCAGCTGGGAGTTAATTTTCTTTCTAGTGATTGCTGTGAAAGGATTGTCAATAACGCATATTGTTTTAATTGTTGCTAGGTGATGTTTATACTTTTCAAGGACTCATTTCAGCTTCCCACAGAAGCTGAGAAGAAGCATAGACAGAACAATGGAATGGCCAGTGGAATATTCCGTATCATAGCTGTCGTGCTCAGTGTATAAATGGGGGTTGGTTGGGGGGGAGAGATCCATGATCACTGCTCAGGAAGGTACCAGTTCACCAGGTGGTGAGAGTGACTTGTGTCATTATTATTATTGCTATTTTCCTTTTCTGTTATCGTTCTATTAAACTGTCTTTATCTCAACTCACAAGGCTTTTTTTTTCCTTTCCCTTTCCCCTCCTTTTCTTCTGCAATTCTGGGGAAGGGGGAGAACTGTGCAAGCTGCTGCGTGGTCCTAGCTGCTACCTGGGGTTAAACCACGACAGTAACACATATCAGTAAGCCATGGCCTCTTCCTTTGTCTGAAGAAATACTCCCTCCAAATCGCGGCTAACATCTCCTAAGGGGGATGGGAGGGAACATCTCAGACTGTGGCAGCCCCGATGCCTCTCTCACATGGGTAGAAATACGATTTCTCACACTCACATGACTCTGTCCCTGCACTGGAACCTCTGGTGGAGACACTCCCAGATCAGTTAAGATTTTAATTATGAGATGACAGTACCGATGGCTGGTTTTGCTTGAACCGGCATGTGTCACTGAAGCCGATGGGAAATATCTAAGAAAGAGACCCAGTTTAATTAGCTTGAATATTTTACAATGATTATTTTCTACAAGCAAACCCTCCCACATCTTATTTGTCACCTGTCAGGTTGCTGTTCTTATCCACCATGATCTCTCCTTGCCTCTTCGTGTCATAAAAAACCAATGGTGAAAATGACAGACAGATGCAAACAAGATTTTGGTAATTACAGCACTGTGGCTGGTGGTTGTTTGAACATCGTTTTATTTCTTCCAATCAAACAAGTCCTTGGACTTCACAGCCCTAGAGCTTCAGACAGGGGTGAAGCTGATTATATTATGACATTACAGTGCAGACTGGCAGATCAGACAAAGTGGATTTCACTCAGTAATTAAACTGCAGTATCTTTCGTCTAAAGTCCAGGGCAGGATTAATCGAAAGGTAGCTCTTTATCATTGCGATTAGTGCTGGGATTTGAAGAGTGAGTCCACAGATTTCTGATTTGATAGCTTGTCCTGGGTACCAGCTTATCGGTGGCTGCACATCTGTCTGACTTGTAAAAATAGCATGAGGTCAAGACGTATTTGCCAAGTTGCACCACTTCCTTTATTTTATTTTTAGCTGAAGGAAATTCAGATTGATTTAAATATTACAGAGTCCTTTGTCTTTCTGTGGCAGTAGGAAGATTTCTATTTAAGACCTGTTAACATCTAACTCTGCCCCTATCTTAAACTGCACTGTATCTATAGGAGAGACTGACAATTTTCTCTGCAGCTTTACCTTTATTCTTCAGGGTCCAAAGAAAGTCACCTGAGCTTGGGAAACAGAACAATACAAATTTAAAAGACAATAGCTTTATAGCTGCGCTAAAATGATCTAGCAAATGAAGTTTCAAACTTTCAAGGAGCTCTTAAGATTTACTGGATGAAAACAGAGTCTTAAGATTTTGGGTTTGTGTGAGCATTGTATAAAATCTCTAACACCAAACGCCAGCTGAAGCTTCTTTTTTTTTTTTAAGTTTCCAAAAAGCTTTCAATGCTTCTGCTTCTCTTCACAACTTTAATAGTTCCCAGACCTGGGAAAATTTGCTCTGTACAGCCAGTTTCCTTATGTTGCTGGCTAGGGAAACAGCACTCCTGGCACCTGCCCTGATTTACTCACTGGAGGAGATAATCCACAAGTAGAAGCAAGGCAGGGAAAAGCACTGGTTATCTCTTTTTACTTTCTTCTGCAAGTAGTCATCATGTTTAGGAAATAGAAAAATCAAGGAAATAGAAAGTAAAACACTAATTCTTCCTCCCGTCAGCAAAATAGAGTTAGGATCTTACTTCAAATACCAGAGATACTCTCTACCTAAAATTTGGTGCAGACAACGCTGTTTCTAGTTAGAGATCTAGGGAGAATACCCCAGTAAGAATTCCAGCTCCCCAAAAGTGTGTCAACAGTGACTTGGCATTTGCCCTTAGGAAGTCATATACATTTTTAGGTTCCTTTCATTAAGTTTTCAAGTCACAGCGGTCACAAAAACTGGCCACTATTACTAGGTTCCAACTTTTTCCCCAACAAAGACTGATAAAAAAATAAGTGTATTTGTGAAAACTTCCATAAAAAATTATTTGCAGCTGAAGAGGGTTTTTGCAAGACATGCTTTTACTGAAAATGCTAGAAATTTTTGTGGAAAACTCTCAGCTGAAAATCAGAAGTATTCTCTCTGGAAGTCAGTTTTCACCAGAGTCCTTTAAAATTTATAGTCTTTAAAAAAAAAGCACAATTTACACCATTTTGTTTCATCCACAGAACACACGGTGCTGTGCCTACTGAATTCCGCATGATTCAAATGTGATTTAGAATAGCTTGGCCCATCTCTACAGCACGATAATCTTCAAAACGTCCTCTGACATTTTATCAATAGCAACGTCTCCTCCCATTTGTATGAATCTCTGATGTAGGTTATGAAGATCTAAAGCAGAGGCAATCTCTTCATTTCTACTCAAACATTTACCACAAACAGACCCTAATTCTGTTTGGGGACTGGGGTAGTACTACAGTCCAAATAACAAACTAAACAATTCCCTAGGCAAGCAAACTATTTTATTTGCAGTTTTATTGTTATTGTTATTTTTGTAAGGGAATTTACAGAGGAAAAAACCCAAATTATTCATAACCATTCATTTTAAGTCTTGAAAGCTATTTCACAGCTCTCAGAGCCATAGAAGACCCTCAGTATCATGCAGTCTGATTCCCATACAAGAAAGAACTTACAATTCCACCCAGTAATTCCTGAAGCAATCCTAATGACTAGTGTCTGAATGGGCACATACCTTTTACTAACAGATACGATCTTAATCTAAGGAGTTAAATCAGCAGAGTATCACAAAATACCTTGTAAATTTGTTTTAATAAGTACTTTCACTGCCCAAATACTTCTAAGTGGGGACAGAAGAGGAAATCTAGCCAAGCAAACAGGCAGAGGCACAGAAACGTCATACAGATGAATGATGAATAGTGCATTTCTTGGTCAACTAATAAAGACACAGATAAGTAATACCAGACAGAACAGTTTCAGTAATCTTTGTTTAAATGGCTAGCAAAATATGTCATAAATTCTCACTGCTATACTTGTTCTTTGTAGAGGTGTGAAGGTGAGAATTTTATTTCTATTTCTGCTGCTGATACTGTAGATACGGATTCAACTCACACAGGGATTTCAAAGCTAGTATTCAGACCACTAAACTATTCCTCAGACCAAACTGAAAACAGAATGTAAATGAACTGCTGCTGATCCTGATCTCATGCTGTTTCCCTCCTGCCTTTCACTGTTTTTCCTCAATTTTCCTCTGAAAATTCTAACATGATCTTAAAATATTATTAACCAATCTAGTAAGTACGAGCCTTTATATTTATATTTTTTCTCATTTCTGAGTCTTTGTATTATGGCTTTGATCATAAATTCAGTGTCTTCCCTCCAATCATAAGGACTAAAAACTTATTTTACAAGCAAAAACCAAAGATCTTGACATTATCTGTTTAATTCAAGAGCAGAGTCTTTAAGAAAAACATCAGATATTATGACACTTTCAGTAACACTGCAACTACTGCCAGCAAAGTAAAACATTGATCTAGGTGTGCACATCCCTCTGGTTTTCACATCATGCGTAAACGCTGAAAGTCCACAAAAAGAGCCTTGTAGCTGTGAGTTGCTCTGGAGAAAAGCTGGATGTCATAACGTATCCACGACTTCACAAAGCGGTCAATCAACAAGTGTTTCCTACTACATAGGAACGGAACCTAAAATGCCAGATCCTGGCTTTGGGGACACAGTGGCAGATTTGTTATTAATATAACTGAGGTGAGATTTGTCCCAGTGTAAATACAACCCGAATTAATGTTATGTTTCACAGAGTTCCTAAAGAAATACAAATTTCTTCCACCAATCACCTGGAAGAGAGGAAAACACATCTTGCAGCATGATGTTGCTTTTTGAAATTAAATCACAGCTGAAAGCTTGGACAAGTCCAGCTAAGAGAGGAAGAGAAATTCTCAGCCATCAATACCAAAAGTGACTGCATATGTTCCCCAAACCCAGAAGATGCTGTCAGCATCCAGTTCCTAGGCCATATGTTAGTCAGATCAACTAAATCGATCCACAAACCTAACCAGGAAGTTATCATGAGGGCTGAAACCGTGATGCACTGATTAAGAATCTGTTTTTCTCAATTAAAGACATAACCGTAATTACTTTCAGTTGAGTCACTCACACTCTCGTAACGTACCCATCCTCAAATGATATTTAACATCGTATACTAAGTATGTTAAGCATTCGTTCCATTAATAACACTTTGCACTTCTATTCTGCTTTTTATCCCAGGAGCCCAAAACACTTTGTGATCATGAATTAATCAATGCTACCACCACCTCTGCATTGGAAATACTTGGCTGGAGTCCACCCCATGACCCTGGAAGACAGCTGGATCCTCACTCTTCTTATCTCCTATCCCGTCTTAACCAGAGGACAAATCATCAAGTAATAAAACTGAGTGACAGTGGCTTCTCCAAATTCACCAAGTACTGAGCACAATCAAAATAAATTTGTCAGAGTAAGCAGAGATCATAAACTTTGCCTTTACCAAGGTAGAGTATATGAAAACCAGAAATATCAAAAATGAATAAAAGAAAAAGCACAACTTACAATTTCCAAAGTTAACACCAAATATGCTAGGGTAACTGTATCTTCTTCCACTGCATGATCATTAGGCAGGTTTACAGTCTCTGTCTCCCATGGTATGCTTACAGGCAACAAATGAGACTGTCCAATGCAGAGGATTAACAAATTTGAGAAAAAAATAAACAAACTGATCTTGCTACTTTCTATTGTCCAAGTTTGGTTCTAGGTGAAGTTTCATGAAACCAAACCCTCAGTGCTGACTGTCAACACATTATAGGCTTCTTCTGAAAGTATCTATAGATTGCTTTCTGGAAAAGGTTTAAACAGGACTGGCAATATTCAAAAGCACCTTAGATTTCACCACCAAAGAAATCTATCTTTTCAAGTCCCTCTAAATAGATCACAAAATCCTAAGATACTTCACTAACTTCTGATTTGGTTTCTACTTAGGTAAAATACTGACCGAAGTTAATGGGAGCTTGGCTGGAATAAGGGCTGAGAAGAAAGTTTGTAAAAGACATTATTCTTATTTTCATGCTAGAAAATAGCTGCAGAAGAATGTCAGTACACGAAATGGAAGAAAAAGGTTCAGACTTCACAGAGCTGCTTCTAATAAGGATGACATGCTGAAAAAAGGACTCAGCAGATCAGACTGATCATGTCCGATTAGGTGATACCTGACATGATATATAACCTTACGTTACCAGCTTAAAAGAAATAATGCCAGTAATGATGCCTGTAGAGTAGGACAAGATCAACACATGCTATACACTATCTAGAATTATGACCCAACTGTTTAAAACATATGGTATACACCTTGAGTAACTTCAGATAATACACATTTTTCTTTTGTACTTCAGAATTTAACAAATTGCAGATATTTAATACTTCCTTCTAGTATCCTGCACAGATTTCAGTAACAGGGACATAAATTCTGTTTTTCATTTTTGTTTGATATGTATTGCAATTAATATAGAAGTTAAATATAACAATTCAACTTTTAGTAATTTTTTCTACGATTAGTAGGCATCAACATGAGCTGGCAATGTGCGCTTGCGGCCCAGAAAGCCAACCGCGTTCTGGGCTGCATCAGAAGAAGTGTGGCCAGCAGGTTGAGGGAGGTGATTCTACCCCTCTACTCCACTCTCATAAGACCCCACCTGGAGTACTGCATCCAGCTCTGGGGCCCTCAACATAAGAAGGACATGGACCTGTTGAAGCAAGTCCAGAGGAGGGCCACGAAGACGATCAGAAGGCTGGAGCACTTCTCCTACGAGGACAGGTTGAGAGAGTTGGGGTGGTTCAGCCTGGAGAGGAGAAGGCCCTGGGGAGACCTTATAGCAGCCTTCCAGTACCTGAAGGGGGCCTACAAGAAAGCTGGAGAGGGACTTTTTACAAGGGCATGTAGCAATAGGATGAGGCGCAATGGCTTCAAACTGGAAGAAGGTAGATTTAGATTAGAGATCAGGAAGAAATTTTTCACTATGAGGGTGATGAGGCATGGGAACAGGTTGCCCAGGGACGTTGTGGATACCCCATCCCTGGAAGCGTACAAGGCCAGGCTGGATGGCACTTTGAGCAACTTGGTCTAGTGGGAGGTGTCCCTGCCCATGGCAGGGGGGTTGGAACTAGATGATCTTTAAGGTCCCTTCCAACTCTAACCATTCTATGAGTCTATGAATACATGGCAATCTGGGAACTCAAGTCGTATTCACAGCCCTCAGCAAATGTGCTGAGGGGGATTTTATACTGTGTCAGACATATGAGCAGTTAAACTGTATACTAATTATTCTTAACTGCCCATCACACCCCGAGTATATGGTACAATTAGAACAAGCACTTACAGGTAAAAATCTTGGCCTACAGGCTCATCTAAATTGCCAGAGGATCGCTGATGTAATTAAATCAGCATTAACAAAATCAACCGGTCTCGATGTGGCCTCCCTTCTTTCTATGATACACCATTTTAACAGACTCAGAAATTAGCCCTAATAACTGCTATAAAAGGATTTCTCCTAAAGTACTATATGGTAGGATTATCATCAATAAATCATACACGACATGTGGTTACAAGTACGTAAGGTTTGGTTTTTAGGGCTCGAGGCATTTGCTTAAACGTAGCTTTCAAGTGCCATCAGAAAAGCCCTGGGGCTTAAGTACATCTGGACATAGCTAGCAGATATGACTTACCACTTCCGAGATACCCATTTTTTGGGATAGCAGCTGAAGGCCAGGAGGTGTATCCTACACTATCTCACATGGTAACAAATGCCTGTGTTTGAGCCCTTGTTGTACAGACAGCGCATGCGTACCTTTCCATCTACTCATTGCTTTCACACCTTCTTATCTTCAGCACAAACATAAGAAAATAAAATTCCTTCTGTTTCTGGCCAAACAGAAAGTAAGATATTAATGAAAATCTCTGCTCACAAAACTCCACGTTATGCCCGCAATGTCTTGGCTGAGGAAATTCATACTCTATGTCTGCAAATAAAACTGGCTGTAAGACATGCAGAATTTCCTTCATCTGAGGGAACATTTGGAATTCTAAAAGGAAACATCACTTTTACATTTCATAAATACACTGAGCACAACCCTGACAGGAATTCACAAACAAAGTCCTGACTGAACAAATACTGTTGGACTGCATTTCCCGACTCTCGCATTTTCCTTTCAAGACTATGAGATTGGATTTTCCAGACTAGATCCAGAGTCTATGCTAGTCTCTTATATGAGCCAACACACTTAACCCACTGATTTCAAATGTTTGCCCAGATGTTGCAGGACCATATTATTTGCTCTTGTTCTCACCTTCCTTCTTCACACACTGCGAAAGCTACTGTGAAGACAAGATGATATGAAGAGACTTCTCTTAAAACCCAGAAATAGGTCCCTGTAAAGCTCACCCAGTGTGTTGTCAAATTTCAAAATATGAATTTAAAAACACAGAGACTTATCCATATTTATTCAAGATCTCACAGAGATGGTAAATACTATTAGACAGGAGTTTTAAGGTAAATAGTATCATCTGCTGTCTCATCTTCACTACTCTAAAATTTTAAAGAAGCCCAAGACTGGCAGAAGCATTCAAACTGTAGCCTATATTCTTATGACTCTACAGTTTCTTTTTATTTCACCCATACTTGCTTTTTTCACTGGCGGTGGCGGTACTTTTCAAGGGCTGTATTTTCCCCAATATGTCCATTAAGAACAAGACTTTTGGTTTAGAGCACTGAAAGATTTGGTAGCACAATGCACACCCACAAAGGAGACATGGGTTTGGATTGAAAGCAACCTCAGGGACCTCGGTCAGTGGAGCACAGACATATTATAACCACACGTTTATTGAAATGGGAGACTCCTCATGCATAGTGCTACTGTTGAATTCTTGAGTGTTTTTCTTGCAGAGGCAGTATACTGTCTCTGAATTCAGTAAGAAATCAAATTAGGACTCCTGGGTTCCATTTCTAGCCTGCCACTTACCCATGATAAGATATTGGGCAAATCATTTAACATAAATATGCTTCAGTTTACAGAGCTGAAATACTGCACATGGGTGTAGTAAGACTGATGAAAAGTACTATAACAGTATTATTAAAGTGCTTTCTCCAAGATTTTTAAAATTCCGTATCAAAGGTTCTCTTAACCCTCCTTGCTGAATCTTAAAACCTACACACTTTTTTAAGAATCTCCTTTTCAAAGTACAAAATTCTTCAAATGTCTAAAGATTTCCTTGTGGACATTTGTACAAGATTTTAGAACACGGCTACATATGATACCAGCAGACTAGATTTGTTAAATGATTGTCTTCAAGTTCCAACAGAAAGTGGCATAATATGCTAGGCTATTTTTACATGTCTTCATCTGACTTTAGCTTATAGTTCTGGGTACATGTGAGAAAGGGCAGCTGCTTCCCTCTCCATCAGTCCTGCCCCAGAAGCCATTCTGTTTCACTCGGCTTGGTCTGTGCTTGGGCTCTGTCAAGCAACTATTGGTTTGTGTAACTTTTTCAAACCAATGAAATTATCTTTGATTCAGTCTTTTAATGCACAAATTACTGTTCACCAAAACCCTGAGGATCAGATGTAGCAGATTAGAAGTACTAAGGGGAGTCAGGCTACATCAATTAATATTTAAGAGAGACCAATAATTTCATATACAGCCAAATTTAGCAATAGTGTAAGGTACTCATGCTGAGGCTAACAGACATATCCACTCAGTGCTCATCTTCACTCATAGTATATGTGAAACTAAAAAGAGCTCATAAAACGTAAATGCAAAGCATCTAGGAGCTAATAAGAAGTCTCCTCCTTAGAATTATGTACCGAGTAAGAGACGTCCATCTTCTCATAACCTCCAAAGCAGCGTAGTGCTTATATTTTACACACAGAAACAGAAAAGCAAACACTTAACATTTCTAGGACAACTCCCTAATTTCAGTTAGTCAGCTTGAGGCACCATGCGTAGAAGAACCTCGGATAACTTTTAGACTGCTTACAGTCTTCACCCAGGCTTCCTTTATAGTCTATGAACAGACATGAGCCCTTATATGAAGGTGTATTTCAGATGCCCTTCCTTGCGACAGGCTGACTCACACCTCTAGGTGCCTAATACTCTCCAACTGACTGCACAGGGAGTCCAAACGAGGATGGAGGTACCTGCATCACATGCAACTAAATGCCAGCGAGAAGATCCTTTGACCCTGGTTTTCAGAAGCTCTGAGCAATTCTGGCATGTAACGAAATCCATAAAAGCTACAAGTGCTTAGTCCTTACTTGAACCAAAGATGCATAAAAAGGAGCTTTCCAGAATTAAAGCACAATAATTGGGAGATCGTGTTGTGAATTCATTAACAGTTTGTTAATTCAAAACATTAACATCATAAGCACACGGTAGCAGCCTTAATGCGCCTGCAGTCTGTTTTTTTTTAAGATGACATCATCTTTCCAGCTACAAGTAATACAGTGTTCAGGCTGGCCATAAGGAAGTCTAATATAGGATACTCCACTAGAGACACCATCACTTCAATCACAATCAGACCTTTGGTGCTGCCCTACCAGGAAAACTTTCCGCTTAGCTCTTTTGTGGCGATAGCACACACCGTACCTGCTTTAGAGAGAGAGCATTCTTCAGCAAACGGGACTGTCACTGAGGGGGTTTCTACAGCTTTTGTGGAAGTTGTACGGTTGCCTCTCTTGTTCTTTGCAAGTATTCTTTTTCCTCCTATTCCCTTCAGTGAAAAAAGAAATCTGATCTTCACAGATGGAAAGTTAAGTATTGCCAGGATGGTCAATATACCCAACAGCCATTCAAACTGGTCTGATAAATGAAAGCATTTAAATAGTTGCAACTCAAATAAGCGACAGAAGGTGGGAAAAGAAATGCATAATTACGCCAGCTACTAGGGTACTGTTTATGTTTTATCAATTGGAGCATCACAAAGTACACAGAACACAAACTACTACTAGCATTTTTGCATGTCTTAATATCTGCATACTAAATCACCAGTATGTGTGGTATATAAAATTTAGAAAGAGTATAAATTAGCTCAGTTTCTCCAATTGATGTGTCAGCATTGTCAACTGATTGTTCAAACCCCACTGCCAGGAAGATTGCTCAAAAACATAAAATGGCCAATCCCGATCATGACGCAATGTGATCGCTTTAAACTGACTCCATTGCCTACACGATGTCTCCATGTTTGCAGGTGGTGCATGTTAGAAATACCAGAGATGAGGCAAACAAGATTACGTAAATTAACAGAATCATCTTTCTCTTTCATATGGTCATCCCACCCAAGTAGCGAAAAAAAGGTCACAAAGCAGTGGTGGAAGGAAGGTCTTCATGGCTGTCCTTTCTTTCCCCTTCACTAAGGGACTTTTGAGGGACTTTCCTGCATGTTAAGCATCTTTTTTGCATTGCTTAATATTGTCATTAATAATTCATATTTTCGTCTTCCTCCTCTCACTCTGACAACTTTTATTTTTAATCAATGGGCATGTGTCAAATTGCTTTGTTATTTATTTATAATGTAAGCTGACAAAAGAATGGGATATGTGCTATAAAGCTGAGAGAGTGTTTCTTTCCAACAGTTGATATCCTCAGTAATAACTATGTGTCTTGTTCTAATCAGTAGGGTCCGAAAACCTAATTTTGCCACAAATAATGGAGGACATATTTAGTAGATTTGTACAACTGGATGTCTCTTCTCTGTCCCTATGTCCATGCACTGAAATAGAAGTTGAAAATGTAGGTATATTTGCGTGCATGCACATTGTTTTTGAGAAAGAAAAGGAGTAGAGTGCAGAAAGGTGTTAATAACAATATACCAAATACCGATGCACTTATTTAGACAAAAAAATTAGTCAGATCAATGTGCTTGGTGCCCTAATATATCAACAATTCTCACAAACTGTTTACGGCAGAAACCTGTACCACTCTCTTCAGCTAACAAAACCCAAACAGAATCACTAACTTGCCCAAGACTAGAGAGGAATGCAGTAGCACAACACCTGCTTCCACCAGCAGCCCACCTTGCCTCATAAAGCTGGGAAAACAATTAAATCGCAATTGGCTTCCACATTACGTACTTGGGATTGGACACTTACACCCCTTTCACACACACATATTTTACCTTGACTGCTACTTAGAAACTCATTTAGTTAGTCTCTGGGTTTATTTTTGTCAAATAGTAAAAGCATCTGAATTCCAGTTCCAGCTGAATGAAATTCAATGTTGTAACTGTCTTGGTGTGTCCTGAGGCAGGAGGCAGCCCTGTCTGGACTGTGGGAATGGTTTGGTGGAGCTTAGGATTGTATTTCGCAGCAATGTTTGCCTGCTGGACAGGATGTTGTCATACAGGGTGTAGTCATTGTAAAATAAAATAAAGCACAAAGCTATGGAAAAAAAAAAGGATTAGACACTTTTTTTGGATAACAAGGATACCGTACCATGCAATTTCTCATTCAAAGGAAGGCACAGACTGAGGTTGTCTACTTAGACTCCTTCTGCCTGAAAAACTCCTACTTCCCATTCTCCTACAGTCACCACCACAAGTGGAGCACTCAGTGGGGACGTATTTGAACTTTTTATTTCAAAGCCTAGTGAGAGGGTTGGTGCAATGAAGTAACATCCCTTTACATCCTGCACCAAGCACAAGGTAGTGTTAGCAGATACTAGGTCCAGCAGTTATAGCTCTAAATGCCAACCAAGTGACACAGGACATCAAAAATCTCAAAGCAACCATATGGGCAGTCCAGTGAATTTGAGAAGGTACGTCAAAGAAAGCAAGATACAAGATCGCGTTATGAGAGCATTATGTCATTACAGCTATGGTTTGGGGGAGGGAAGAATTTACTTTGATTTTCAGAATAAACTGACATAGTCTACACATACACATTTGCTTTTATTTTCAAGTTAGCTGGTGTTTCATTCTGTTTTAATTACTCCACCATGGAAGGAAGAATAAAAATTGAAGCATTTTCTTTGATGTTACCCTATCCTTAATGCTTTCTTTCAATGCCTTCTTCACCACACACATCATGCTGAGAATAGGCATGGCATTCAGAATGAGGATTGTCCTTCCTGATTTACAATTCAGGGATACAAAGAATGCAAATGCCTATTTCTTATGAGTAAACACCAGTTGGTAGCCAGATCTCCTCCATCTTAAGCCTGCTTTTGATACAGTTATTAGAGAATCCAGACTCCAATAATGGAAGTGGACAGATCACATACTTCTGTCATTAACACCATCAGTAAGTGAATTTCTCCTGGTCTACAAAGTAAGGGACCATCCAGATTTTGAGTGCCAGAGGGAACTACGGCCATTTAACATACTTTGAACAACAGAAATACAGTAAAACCAGGACAACTCTTAGGTATCACAACTAACCCCATCAC
The DNA here is from genome assembly GCA_013398815.1 of Ibidorhyncha struthersii. Classification (NCBI taxonomy): domain Eukaryota; kingdom Metazoa; phylum Chordata; class Aves; order Charadriiformes; family Charadriidae; genus Ibidorhyncha; species Ibidorhyncha struthersii. Next base: position 82,947 of record VZSZ01006260.1, on the reverse strand, counting down.
ATGATCGGGGATCAGGCACAGACCACATTCTAGAGAACTCGAGAATTGGAGAGCATTGCCCTTGCCTAGGGAGAGGAACCCAGCAGTCCTAAACTTGTGACACTGCTGGGGAATCAGTCTGTGATTTCTGACCTCAGAAGGCTATAGAGTGCTCACCTACCTTCCTCTCCCAGAAGAACCTCACAGAATTAGCTTTTTATTTCTGTTTGTGTTACCAGTTAGGAATGACATCAGCAAGGAGAAAGAGAAAAGCATTCTTGTCTAGTATACACAACAACTTAATGGATTTAAAAAGGCCAGAGGAAAACCCTCTGGATGCACAGATGAGCTGGGCTGCAAGACAATTAAAAAACTCAGCAATTTTGAAATAAGGCTAGTGTGCTGGAAAGCACCAGCTCTCCCTGGATATGAAATAATGCCCATTTCTGTTCACTGTCTTCCCTTATCTGATTCGGGAACACAAAGGCAAAGATGCGTATGAGTTATTCAGTTGTTGTTGGTGGGTTTTTTTGGTTGGTTGTTTTTTTTTCATATGAACCTGGTTTTATTTTGGGGTGAGATTTTCACAATACGCAGTACTGGTCTATTTCATCTTAACTGTATGGTAAACTCAACATTGACTTCTGTGTCAATACAGATGCGTGTAAAATCATGTAGTTGCTGACTTTTGAGAAGCTTACCCTAAAAAACATCCCAAGAAATCTAAAATAATCATTTAGTGCCGGTATGTATCTGATGCTTACAGGTGGTCCTGTCTTTTCTCACCATAAATTTTGCATTTCCTACCACCTGAAGCTTCTCTTTTTTCCCTCTTTCATAATATGCTTGACTAACAGACGTAGTTACACACCAAACTGACATAAGGTACAGAAGTCTAATACAGGAAAGTGATTGCCACAGATATTACAATTACCTATTTAATGCATACTGGTACATACATATCCATATAATTACAATCTCCCAGTAACATGATGTGAATGCATTAGAACAAGTTCTAAATGTTGCTCGGTATGTGTTCAGTCTAAAATCTACTAGAAATTAAAAAAACAGGGAGGCTTGTCCTAGTGGAGAAGTGACACTACCTAGGATTATTGATTTGATGACCCGGGTCTTGGGATGAGAGAGTCAAAACATGGATCATCTGAGGTAACACACAGCCTGCAAGAACAAAAATCAGCTTGACCTATAAGGACATGTGTGTGCTTCAAAGGACTAGGGATCTTCTGATTTAAACAGCAAAGAGAAGGTCAGGGCATCTGTTTTAACTTCCTCAATTGCCACTTTATTTGCTGTGTGGCCTACTTAATTTCTCTGTGTCTTGATTTCCAAATCCTTAAATAGGAAATACTAATTGTACGCAACACAAATGCCCTGAGATGGTGTGGTGTATTTTGATTGAGTTTTTTTGCCATTGACTGAAGAGGCATGCTATCTGGGAATTAGGTATTGTTTATCAAAAAAAAAAAAAAAAAAGAGGTTTTCATGTAAAAAGTAATGGTACTACTGCTGATGTGAAACCAAAGGAAGTTTATCTTTTCATGTAGTCACTTTCCAAAGTATTTACTTCTACTCTACAAGCCTGCCTTATGCAGTATGTGCATTTTGAAATTAAGTCTATTAAGAGGTAAGTCTTCTGATTATATTTACACCATGAGCCAAATTTAATCCTGCCTTATACACTGGGTAGACACTTTGACCTTCAAGAGATGCCAATCAACACAGAATTTATCTCAGTACCGTTTTCTGCCAAAGTTTTCCACAATCTTGCTCATGTGTTTTACAGTAATACTTTCTTTTTCCCTGTTCATTAACTATTAAAATAAAATATTCACATGACAGATTTTTGCCTCAGTTTTCCCACAGCAATCATATTTCCTCACCCAAGAGGATGTCAGGAAGCTTCATTAATTGTTTCTGAAACATTTACAACTTTTCATGGAAAAGGTAAAGCATCTGTCTCCTAAAGGAGAAAAAACATTTCCAAATGGATGAAGTATCTCAGCTCCCCTCTGAAACACGTGTATTTTTATTCTTCTCTCAGAGATAAAGAATTTGAGACATAGATGTTATAATCAATTTGTCAAGTTCACACATATTATCTATAGACCAGAACTTGTGTCTTTTCCCGCTCAGTTCCAATCTTTCATCTCAAAGTGATGCTTCTTTGTTAAAATACCTCCAGATATGGTGACAGACAAGAGGGTACCTGAATTAAACAAGTCATCCCACAAGTAACAGCACCAGCATTACTTTGGGGATGGGGAACTCCTTTGGATTTGGGTTCTCCTCCTCTACAACATCCCAGCCACTATACGCCCAGCCTTCCCAGCTGTGACTGCCCTCTCCCGCTCTACCACTTCTTCCTCCCGTGATCTTTTGCTCTTCCCTCCAGCCAACGCACACAGCACCTCCAGCTCCCTCCTCCACACCGAGTGACCGGGCACCCAGAAGCGCTCAGGAGCCACAAGCACAGGTGCTAACTGCCAGACCAGTCTGGGAGAGCCGACTGGCCCAGCTGGCAGGACAACCCCTGTGCGCAGCTCTGCTGTGCGCACTGCAGGCTCCCTCGCAGGGCTGGAGTCATTCCTGCTTCATCTGGTTTTCAAAAAACCTGAAGGAATTCAGTCTCCTTGCAGCCTCCACCCTTCTGCCAAGCTTGCTTAGAACCAGATGGTTTCAAGCTAAGAAGAGAGCAGGAGAGTGATCTCCTAAACAAGAGGCATCTTCTTCTATCAGTAACTTACCAGTGTGAACACCCCTGTAACTTTTACTCGGATTTTTCTGGATTCATAGACTGTTATCCAGAGTCATTGCAAGCCATGATGGTTAGCCCATGTGAAATACAAAGCCCACTTACAGTACAAAGAAATTAGCAGCTGGCAGCAGCTCACTTGAGCTACATGAGAGTGGATTTTATTGTATTTTAATTTTTTATAATTTCTTTTAAAAGCCAAATTGGAGGAATAGAAATTTCAAAAAACCCTGTAAGATTTCTAAACAAACAAATGTAAGGTAAAAGCATCAGGAGTTGATGCAAATAGAGAAACATACTAAAGAAAAACAAGAAGAAAAAAAGACCTTGAACTTCAAAACATATCACCAGGGATACCACCAGGGATGGCCACCACTAATTTAACGACTGTATTGTCCCTTTCCAGAGGGTGCATTTATTGTCTGTCTTTCTACATAGCAGGACTGTAGCAGTATTTTAACACTAGGTTAAACTATTAATATCAAAATGATAGGTTAGGAATGAGCTCCACAGGTACGCGCTGAAGCAGCTTTCTGCTGCAAACTGAAAAATGGGGGTGGATGCTCAGAAGAGATTAGGGATATCTCAGGAGTAGGGAAAGAAAAAACATGTCAGAAAGCTATGTCTTCAGGATAGGAAGCCATGGAGAGTTTTGGGGAGGATACTGAGCCACTGTTTTCTGAGAACCTGAATTAACGTACTAAGGCTCTGTAATGATCAACTCCAACGAACATATCCAGAGTGAGATCCTCTGAAGGAATGATTAGTGCCGAGTTACAGACTGGAAGCAAGAAGGCATCATATGAATACTATTCCGCCTTCATGCACAGTACAGGCCCTAAAGTCCTGCCTCCTACATGCAAGCCAGACGAGCCCCATGCCAAATAAAGATCTATTGGGCTTCGCTTGTTCAGGCTGATTCTCTCATCCCATTCCAGCCCTGCAGTCACCCACGGCAGCACAGCACCACCTGCGCAGGGCAGTGCTTTAGCTTCTCCCCCATCCCGTGATCCCTTGTGCCAGGCATAGCTTGACAGCTCGTCCTCTGGTGCGCTAAGCACATTGCACCCGTTGCGCAGGGCTGGGGAGGAGCCATGGCCCTGTAATGCAATACAACTGCGTTGCCCAAATGTCCCCGCATGCAAAGTCCGTGCAGAAGTAACACACGCTGTATCACACTCTGACTCCCCTGCTGCCATGGGGCTGGTCACATGCGGACTCCTTGGCTATCCTGGCTCATGACCTAAATAATGTACGTTCTCCTAAGCCCTCTGCAATGTGACCCCGACGTACAGCTCTCATGTGCTGGGCCTGAAAGCAAACAGTACATTTGGGGAGCCTTGGATTTATTTCAAAATAGATGGAGTCTTTTCCAAAAGAAACAGGAACATAAAAGTCTTTATAATGGAAACAGTGAGACATGGGTTTCAGAGTGATCAAGCTGAAGCATTCTTCAAGGCAATCTTTTGTCACATACGAGCAATATTTTCACTCCCCGCCCCGCAGCAGACCCCTGTGATATATTTTATTTCCTTTGCAACTGGCATCAACTCATTTTCCAAAGTCAAATACATCTACCTTCCTTGCTTCTCTCTCTTGGGACTCTTTGAAAGGGAAGGAAACATCAAGACTAGACTGTGTTGTGGGATTAAACATGTCAGGAGACAAACAACAGAGAACACAATTATAGGCATGATACATAATACAAAATAAATTGGGAAAAGGATGAGAAAAAGAAAAAGCATAGCCAAATCATCTGAGCTATAGCTGCAGAGCATAAATCCCCCTATAATTTGCCCAATCACACTCGCTTGGTTTAGGATTCTGCCGTACTCCGTTTCACCACTGTCTATCATTCACACACATAAAACCAATGCTGCTTTGAGCTACACTGCTTGATCATAAAAAGCCTTCCTCCCCCCAAACCTGTCTTCCTGCCAGCACAAAAATCCCAGGTAAATCTGCCACGCAGTATCACCTCCTCACAGCACCTAGAGCTTCTGTGCCCAGCTACCTTTTATCCATCTCACTTCAAGCATCATTTTCTGAGGACTGACTCGCACTACAATGTCCTTTACTTCTAAGAGGACTGGGTAATTTGACCTTTGTAGAAACATCCATTTTGTCTGATTTCTACTCCTCTTGGAATTTCATGAGGTCACATCAATTCCTTGTCACGGGAGAGTATGTGAACTGGAGTGAGGGGGAAAATCATAATGGAAAAAACAAACGTCTTCATAAAAGGATACTATCGCTGCCATATATCTACTTACATTCCAGGTATCACGGGTGTGGATAGCAGCTCTCATTCTGTCTCTGACATCTCCCTTTGTGGGTGTGCTTGTGGCGTTTCTCTGTGTTTCCTGCATCATTTATACGTTATTCTGAGTCCAATCCCAAACATATCCATTCTTTTGCTCCCCTTCAAAGCTTCTGCCTGGGTATACTGAAACCTCCATCACTGACCACTTTTCACATCCAAGGTTAAAGAAGCTCTCTGGAACTTCTGTTGGTTTGAATTTTCTACTGCACCCCAGTAAAGGGATTGTATAGTAACCTGAGCGATGGTTTAAATATGCAGAAAAGAAGTAACACTTTTATAATGAAAAGGTGAGCCTTCTAGAGAAAGAGGTCACATTCTAGTAGTAACGTGCAAAGAAATGCTAAAGCCTCATTACTACTCACAACTATAGGAAGACCTCCTTCAGCTCAGCTGATAATTGTGTGGAACTGAAGGACCAGGACCACTAAGGCAATCAGTCTGAAAATAGGAACAGGAAAGCAATCTTTCCTTTAACAGTATCATACATTTATAGTTGGCTACAGTATTCTCCCTGCCTAACTCTCCATCAAGACTCCCATCTTTTAAAGAAAAGCAGAAAACCATCTCCTCATTACTTTTTTTTCCTCTCAAGTGCTCAAAAAGTTCTCCATCCTATTCATCTTTTTAGTTTAAGTTTTCAAAATGTTTTATAGCTGTTATCACTTGTTTTCCCCTTTTTTATAAACTGAGTTCCAACCTGATGACTAATGGAAAAATGTTTTTACGGAAAAATCATGAGTATGATGTACCAGATTCCATAACTCCTACAAAAACTCTTGCATAAGATTATTGATCTATAATATCTTCTTATTCCTATACTCGATTTTAAAATGTGATTATGGTTATCACGAATTTGTTTTCTTATAGGACTAAACACACTGAAACACCTTCCTTGCAATCTAGAATTTAAAGACTTTAATGCTTGGGCAGTAAGAGCCCGTGTTCATTATTTGCTCCTTCCTAATTTCTCACTACTTGCTAAAATTCTCACTAGTCCTCTTCTAGGTTTCCTTTACCTCTAACTGAAATAGAAGATCCTGTTCTCCAGGATTCAAATTAGAAGGCTAGAAGTTAGAGTCTCTGTTTTTTCTACCTCTAGCAATGCAAGAAAGTCATTTTGTTGCCTTGTATAAATTCCTTGCTTCAGCAAGGATAACTCTTGTGATCTCTAGAGAAAGGTTACACCAATTCATAGTCCTCTGATATCCCAAGACCAAATGTGCTTAAGAGAATCTACAATAATGAAGTGCTCCCAGCCCTGCACTGTGGCCCTGATTCAGTGTCCTGGTTTGAGGTACCACAGGACATTCAGTAAGCACATGCCAGGGATTTCAGTCAGACAGCTCAAACTTAGGATCACAAAATGAGGGCTTAATGACTTTATTAATAATGAAGGATTTATGTTCTCCAACTACTTTTATTCTGAATTGGGTTTTATGATAGTGTGAACAAAACCCTGAATATATTGCATCCGTAGTTACCAATAGCTCACAGAGGCCAAGCTCTATCAAAACATGAACTGGAAAAAGTTCAGACATAGCTCCTTAACCACTGGAAGGCTGGCTACATACGTTGACTATCCCATATTAAACCTGTAAGACAGGACAGACGTAACTAGAAAGAGGTAACGGTAATGGTATGATTTTTCTTTCTTTGCTAATGACCTACATGTGTTGTTTTGCTTGAGGTACTGAACAATTTACATACTTCGGAAACATGTTTTGAGAAGCCTCAGTATCCAGCGTTTCAACAGTAATACACTTTTCCTTCCTTAGCTTTTCCCACACAGGGTTCACAATGATCTGTAGAAGGATACATTAGTTATTCCTCCACTACTGTCCTGTTTTTGTGTGGGAAACAGACATAAAAAGAGTTGTGCAAATTACTCAGCTAGTCAAAGGCCGTAGCAGAATTCCAGCACTCTGCTTTAGCTGTGAAGCTTCCCTTGTTCTTAGCAATGGATGGCTACTCTCAGCACACAAACACTGTCCCCGCATCACCCATCATAAAACAATTTCAAAATATACGTATTTGGACTCTTTAAGTACATCTTTTCACTGGTTTTGCCTTTTTTTTTCTTTTTTTTCCTGGTTTGTCTGGGAAATGGGATTTCTTTGCATTGCAGAATCTGAATAGGGAGCTGCACCTGTTAGCTCTGCGATACCTCAGGGCTCTCTAGTCAACCATCTGCTTTTCAAAATCTATTTGTTATCTCTTGGGCACCTGAGAAGGCATAAAGTATGTTTTATCACCTTAATGCTGAAAGTGATCATTTACACTGTAGTAAAATATACCCGGCCAGGCAGAACTTTTATTAAGGAAGAAAAACCCAGGTGGAAGGCAGGCAGGGGGAAGAAGAGGGGGCAAAAGAAGGAAGAAGGGGGGATGAAGCAAGAGGAAAGGAATGGGAATAAAATGCACTTACTTCCAGCAAAAGTCAACTCGATATGCTCTACTTTGACCCAGGGACTTTGTATTACATATTTCTATAACATGCAGAAATCTGCAGAAATAAAGAGATAAAATATGACAATCTAAACTGAAAAAAAGCTTTTTTCCAGACACTTTAATGTGACTGCTGGCCTTGAATTAGTGTCTGAAACGTGCATCTTTCAAAAGAATGAAGTATCACAGTGCCATCCGAGGAACAGTCCCGGGTTTTGGCTGTTTTTTCCAGTAAGAGTAGACCAATGACTGATTCATATTTCCATTATATGACAATTGTGCTTTTGTTTGGCACCCTCTCATCTCTTGCAAGTCACTTGCAGATGGTCTAGAAGCCACAGAACAAGCTGTACTTCCTTTCCATGTCAGCCATCCCCATCTAATGGAATCCTTCCAGTCTGCTGCACACAAGGTACAAGGATCCTTTTCCGCAGATCTCTCTTTTGACTTTAAAAAAAACTTTCCCTAGGATTCTGTAGTTAGCCTTTCCCATTACCAGAAATAAAGAAATAATTTGCACTGCTTCCATCTAATGCACAGCAAGTTCACGGCACCCAACTCAGGAAAAGGAAACCGAGGGATTTGGTGGGGTTGCCAGTGCCTCACACGGATGGGGGGTCCAGAGGAAATACTTTTGAGAGTACTATAATGAAGTTACATAAGTTTGTGTTATGCCATCACTTTGGATTCTGCAGTCAGCCCTGATCACCCTGTCTCCAATAGGATATAGACGAAACAAAAAGGGTTCAGAGAGTAAAAGAGACTCATTAAAGCCCTCAAGAGCTTTCCATATGCTAAAAGTTTAGAAAGCTTCAAAACTGACGGAGAAAATGAAAAAGACTGAACGTAGTGGAAGTGATATAAATGTAACTGCACAGAGAAAATAAAATAAATCTGACCTCCCAAGAAAAGAGGGGACAGTCATTAAAACTAAAAGGCAGAACATTAAAACCAATAAAAGGATTATTATTTTTCATCCACATACTATATAATTAACTTGCAGTACTCTGTACCCAAGACATCAGAAGGGCCAAGATTTTATGAGTTTAAAAGGGACTAATTATTGCCATAATAATAATAACAATAATAAACCCCATTATAATAATGATAAATATATTATAATTATAGAGATAATTAGCATAGTACTGAATAAACAGAATATCCACAATTATGGGACAATAAAATATGAAGAGCTGAAAACTGCCCATGTTTAAAGACATAAGCCAACTTCAATTTGATACCTATTAAGTAGAAACTACCCCTGTGGGAAAGGTTAAATCACCATTACTCTTTACTGGGAACTTAGCATTTTTCCTGAAGGACCTGATACTGGGTTCTATGATGTTTACTGTGTGGCTTTCTAGAGGGGTGTCTGCACACATAAATGCCCATCAATTGAGTATTCAGCTTGGACACCCCACCTGACAGGCTCTGTACAACCAAAAGCAAATCCCTATAAAATCAAAAGAACATTTTTGCTCTTCAGGGGCATGTGCTATTCTCATTTATTTGTGAAAGGTGAGATTGTTTTGGCCATTCCTTTAATGCACGTTATGAAATGGGGAGCAGAAATGAAGAACAACATTTTGTAGGTTTGGTAAAAAATGGTAATGTTACTGATTTGTTATTTGATGATTAAGATGTGAGTAAGAGTCATATTTTGAGGCAGAGTATTCTCAACCACCTATACATCTGCACAGCCCTAACAGTCTTTTTTACTACTAGAAAATGAAGTTTAGGTGTGGAATAAACAAAACTAAAATTCTCATGAGAATTTGAGCCAGCTCACAAAGATTCAGAAGAGCCTCCTTTCTTGCGGATTTCTGTCCGCATTTGGTCTCTGATCTGTAATTTTGGGTATAACTGTGAGGCAGCCTCTCCTTCAGTGGGATCATTAAAAGAGCTTTTCCCCTTTAACCAGCTGCCTACTTCCGAAAAACATGTGGAAGCTTAGATACCTTGGAGACTTTCACCCATCAAACTTGGCTGAAAGTGGCTACCTTGAAAAAGGAAAGGAATAGGAGACAGGTATGCAAACTGTATACAGGAGCAGAGGGGTTCCCAGGCATCTTATTTCCCTGGGGAGCCACACCTAGGGAAGCCCAAGGGATGCAGGCAGTCCCTAAGAGCTGCTTAGAAAAAGTTCCTTCCCTGCAGCATCTCACAAGCATTTCTCCAGTGAAATTAGACTGCCTAGCAATGCAAGCACATAGGGGCAATATGTTCCTGCCCCACATTAAGCCGATGTGTAGCTTTATAATTAGAGGCACCTCTGTAAAAGCCGGAACCCGTTTAAACTAAATAAAACTGGGCCGTGTACTTTCTCCCACAAGCTTGCTTTGTTTTCTTGTACATCGATACATCTGTGCTGATAGAAAAGCATATACTACAGCTTAGAAGACTATCTCTACTTCCCCAACTTTTAGACAAAATATAGCTGTGAAATCAAAACGTCAGCTCTCTTGGAAACAGAAAAAAGTAGCAGTCCTGTAAAAGATGGACAATCTAAAGCTTCACAAGAATTATATGCAGTAATACGCACGTTCTTACCTGTGTAAGTCTGTACCATCAGCCTTTGAGAGTTTTTTTTACATCTACTCTGTAACGATGCATTTTTTGAAAATGGTTCTAGTGCTCAGGAATGCCAAGAATTTAGGAGGAGAGCCACAGCTTAAGAGAGCAATTATTTGCCAGTAAATACTCAATTTGCTTGTCCTGTGATTTTTCTTCTCCTAACTCGGCCTCTCCATAATCCGCCTCTTGCTGCGTCATGAGCACAAGAGGTCTTTTCTTCATAACCTACCACTTCAGTTTGCTATTTTGTTAGCATTAATTAAGAATTCCCTCTACTGGTCATTTTCTATACTCTTACAAATAGCACCTTGAGCCCCGGACATTAGAAGGCAGTGAGTCAGTGTGTGGGATTCAGCCACCGTTTATAAACACCTTCAACCACATTCACCCAGTTTACAATATTCAGGACATCTCAGCTGAATTACTGCTTTGTGTCCAGTTTGTATTCAGATGGGGGCCATATGTTCCTTCATGTATTAGAGCAGAGCTCATTAGCACTGCTGCAGTCAAGCCACAGCAAACATTTTTTTTCTACCTTGCCTCCATTTTAACCTGATTAAAAACATTTTCTCCAGGGTAGATTTCTGGAAGAGAACTGCTCAAATCAAAAAGTACTGTTAAAATGGATATGAGTAAATTTAAAATTACTTTTAAAATCAGTAGCTGCTTTTGCTGCAAAAGAACTCAGTTGTTCCTTAGGATTAAACTACTTACTAAAAGCACCTTCTAAAAACATGGAAATGCCTTCACAAAAACTCTGTTGCGGTAATCACAAGGGCTAAATATTCAGTGAGCACACGGACCTAGAAAAACTCAGTATCCGAGCTCTCTCATAAGGACTTAGGCACGGAACCTTTTTTTAAAGAGGGTATGTATGCATCTGTGCAGGCAGCATCATACAACTAGATTAACACCTTGCAATAATGGGGAGAGTGGGTGTAGTTAGAAATCTGGATGTGCAAATTGTATTTCCTAAGAAATTTTGTGTAGGCAAGTTCCATTCTGCTCAATCAACAGTAGGCAGAGAAATACTATATTTGGCAAAAATTAATAAAATACAGAAGGAGTGACTTGAATCACCCACATTAATTGCTAAATGAAAATCTAGGTTCTAAAATACAAAACAGCAACACCCTTACAGGGAGCAGAAGAAAAAAATGACCCACCTGAGTCTGAATGGTACAATAAAGAATCCATTTAAATCCATTTTAGGATAGAAATGCATCATCTATCAAAATTGTTTGGGTCTGGCTACCTCTCACATGACTGAAAACAATTTGTGCGCCCAAAATTGAAAATTAACATCACATTATGGACAATGTAATGAATTTAGAAGGACTGCGTGCATTTCATATGATGCAGTGATATTGTAGAAAACCATGAAATTTCCACAAATTCAAACCACAGGACGATAAAATGTAATAATATTTCCTCGCATGCAAATACACATTCTAAAAGACCATGTTCTGAGCATAAACAGCATCTGAGGCATCAAACATCCCTAATAAAATGCATTTGTCTCATATATATGCTATATATCAGCTGCTAAAAAACAGACAAGTTAAGAAACATACTTAAACAGACCAGTCATCTTGGGGATTCTTGTACACATATATTCTACAGTGTCATATGCCCAAATTGATTGTTAGTTCATGTTAGAAATTATTTAATTTTTCCCCCAAAGCCCCCCTGCCAAACAGCAACACAACAGAAAGAGATCTGTGAACTTTGTAAGGGTACTGACCGCCTCCTTCGCACGAGACAGCACTCTCCAAAAGTGAAATAGGATGGGGAAACAAATAGCGCATGGAAGGTGAAAACCCCACTTTGAGTGCATTGCTCCCTTCTTCCCTAAACCTGATTTTACTCTGAAAGCTCTAAAGACAGGACACCAAAAATACACCTGATGGCTAATACACCGAGCTATACAAGTGCCTTCAAAACAGGAGAACTTCCAAGTGCCTGGGTAGGGCCTGTCCTGTACCCTTTGATGTAAACAACAGAATTATCATGGGTTTCAAGAAGACAGCGGTGGACCTGCTCTCCAACAGCCATTTGTGAGGGAAAGACTTTGGAAATACATTGAACTTCGGTTAAACAGAGTTACACACTAATTTTATGTAAGATAAACTAATTGTTTTCCCTTAGGCTTTGACTTAAACTGACATAAACAAAGCATTTCAGAATTAAATCTGACTATTGTCTAGTACATGTTATGTATAATTTAAGAAGAGGGCACAGAAGAGTAGATCAGTCTTAGGAGGTACTTTCAGGTCAAATTTTCAGTATTTAGATGAGAATCTGAAAATGAAACTTTAAATCAACTTTAAACAAAATTAAAGTACATTAAAGAAAATGGAAGTGACAAGTATAATTCTGTTGGTAAGGCTTAGAAGTGAAAAATAAACAGTATGAACAAAAATAAATTTAATTTTTATAAACAACTAAGCAAGCAGAGTTTGTTGTAATATTCTGTAATAAATAATTCTTTCTGAAAGAATGGATAAGGGCTTCCTAATTTTTGTTGTCTTAAATTACATACTTTATATATACATACATTAATATACTAATTTGTATTTGCACAGCAGAGCTTTCGAAAGAAAAGCTGACACACTTAATAGGGACAACTGGGTTAAACGGGAATTTACTGGATAGAGTCAGAACATAACATTCTTACTTATCCAGTGTAATTAATGTAAAATTATACTCTTCTCAACAGGGACTGCATGGTAAAAGGGATATCTGGTTTGCTTAGGAGGTGCCCCCATTAACTGGATTCTTTTTTTTTTCCAGATGCTCTAAGCAATCAGCTAGTAGAGCCAGACATTGTCCTCAGGTAACCTCATGCAGCTGCCTTCAGTGCAAAACGCTGTCACTTCTCAGACTTCATACACTGTGATCTGCTTCCTTCCTTCACATCCGTCCCCCGAGGGACGGCAGTCCCTCCTCTGTGCAGCCCGGGCAGCGAGAGCTCACGTGGCATCATGTTTTAGCAGCAAGGGCTGAACACGGCCCTGTGTCTTAATGTGCCCATTTTGGTAGGAATCCCTTCCAAATCCAACTGACAGGAAAATGGGTACATGGTCACTCTAACTTTTTAACCTCACGTTTGTTTTCTCCCTACTTGCAGCATCTGTTTGCTTTCACTTTCAAAGGTATTTTTATTTTCCAAAGCTGGACGGGAATTCTGTGGTGATGTCTAGCAAGAAAAATCTCTCTCAAAACATTTCAGTGCTTTTTTTCTGTGTCACAAAGGCTCCCGGTACTATCATCTCCATCCCATCTCCCTACTGAATTATCTACATAATATGTACCACCACCACACGCTACCTACCACTGAGCATCTTTAGCCACTTACAAATGAAGAAAATAGAATTCAAAACAATAAACTTCAAGAAAAAAGTTGATTTTGAGGAAAAGAGAAAAAAATCCAGGAAATTAAGCCCACGTTTAAGTACATTAACCAGGTAAAATAAAGGATTCCACTGGTACAGAACCTGCTCAATGTTACATCTTTATCCAGGTAAATTCCTACTGAAATCAACAGACCAGCTTCTGGTCAGTAACACCGATAGAAACCTGAGCTCCTTCTACTAAAAGCAGTACTGCTAACACAAATTTATAAAGGTGTGACCGTACCCCAAGACTGACCCAAGGCAGCGATGCCTTAAGGAGGACTGACTAGGCGGTTCATAAGAAACAGCTTGCTGTGGAAAGCACTCCATTGGAAAGCTGTCTCCTGCCAGGCACCAAGGTCTACTGCAGCTGAGCACTTTTTCGGAAAGGGCTCTTGGAGGAGATAAACACTATCGCTATTTCACATTAGCATAGTTGGGAAGCTATGGAGGTACGTAGTGACATGTCTCTCAGTCCAAGCATGGGACGCGAACATATTTTTTATTTTGCTCTCTGTGCCAAAGTGATTTTTTTCACTAAATAAATCTTATAATCCATTTTCTGTACACATTCAACAATAGATTATTCCACAACATGACAATATGATATAACTTAGGTCAGGCGCGGAGGCATAGTTTGCACAGGCTGTTACTAAGTGACAAAGGAATTTAGTGAAGAGGTTGCATTCGTTAATTGTTCATTTCCAAACAGTGGTGGCTACAAGGGGGTTGCGTTTGCTTGGCTGTTTTTTTGATGGGGTTTCCTGCTTACCTCTGCTGAAAGTTGCTAGAGAAAAGCTGGCCAGGTATTTGGGGGGAAGAATAATTCAGAAGAGATTTAACAAACAGTCCAGGTGCTAAGCAGACATCACTGATGTACAATTCCAGCCTCTGATATTTCTCAAGTATCTTTTTTTATTTTATACATCTCCACTTAAGGGTTCACGCAGCGCACTTATTTCCAGCTCAGAGTTAAAAACCCACCAGGAAAAGAAATGTAATTCTTTATCCTATCAGACTAATAACACACAGCTTATGTGCCATTTCAATCAGAATTGCTCTCCCCCAGTGAACGGTGGATAAAATCGTTCTAGACTGCAGCAGATGGAACTGGAAACTTTGTCTTCCTGTTTGTATCCGGGGCACATACGATCAGCCTATGTGAATAAGGCTTCAGCAAAACATTTTAAAAAGAAGGGTACCAGGAGCGCTAGCTTTTGCAGATAATAAATCACAGAAGAATTGTTACATTGCGGCTCTAAAACAACCACTTTCACCCTGTAAAGGGGATCAAAAACCCCAAAGTACTGAGCCAGGCTGGGCAAATTCACTCCCTGCATCCTGCAAGGGCGAGAGGAACGCGCAGCAGTCCCCTCTGTGTCAGCAGCCTACTCAACAGGGAGGGAGACACGGAGGTTTCCCAAAGCAGCGGCTGACACGGTGCGCTCAGGAAGGAGCAGAGAGGCCCACTGCGATTGCCGTGAAGCGTGGATGATTTCCTGGTGGATCTCCAGGACCGTGTGTCTGGGAGAAAAACACACCGCTCAAGGCACGGGCTGGGAACCCGACCCGCACGCACACCAGTCTCAGAGAGCAGGTTTATCTTCAAAGGACCTCTGCAGCAGGGAATTGGCATCCCTTTCCTTTTACAGCTGGGGAATGTAGGCACAAATACGTTATTGACTTTTCCAAGGTTACTGAGGCAGAGAGGAGAAGAGAAGCCGGATCTCTCTTGGTCTGCTGATCAGAGCCTTAAAAACACTAAGCAATCCTCCCTCCAGCTTCAAGGCCACAAAGTTTGCAGTTTAGTATTTGCACAGAGGGCATAATCTGGGCATAAGTGAGGATGTGCAAAAGAGAAAAAAAAAAACCTCTTGTTTGATCTTCACAGGAAACATTAGCCCTGAAGTAACCTTGAGGTAAAAAGAATAATGAAAAACATGATTTTTACTTGCAAGTTTAACGCATGAGGTTTGAAGGTCATCAAAGCGTTTTTGTCTCTGAAGTGAGAACTGGTGTTTTTACACTATACTTTCAGCACAGTGGTTTTAAATTATCTCTGTAAAGATGGATACAATCAGTTTGTTTACCAGGTTAGGAATTAAGAAAAAAAACCCAACAAACCAACCCAGACTTAAAACTCTCCTTGCCTTAATTATTTTCAACGTTTTATACACTTAATCAGAGGAAAGAAAAAAAAAAACAGCTTGACTTTTTTGACAGCGAAGTCAAACCAACTGGAAAATTCACCTCCTACAAGAAATGTTGAAAGGGAAAACTCTAGATAGCAACATGTTAGTGAAATGCTTTCAGCTGCAGACACAACTGTATTGTAATGAAATCTTATATTCTCTTTGACCCACTAGCTCTCCTTCCCTCCAGAAAACAGGGAAACTGTTGGATGAGAGTACTGGTTTTGATCAACTTCTTTCCCACAGGAAGGGGCACTGCATGGGATACAGACATAAAATCACATGCATGTGAACTTACTTTGCGGACTACCTGCACGCAGAAAAACATGAAAGAAGTTACATTAAGGTTAGAGGACTGTTTCTTCAATGTTATTTTTTTCCTTCCTCAATGCATGTTTTTAAGTCAGATAAGTACTCTTAAGTTCATTTCAGAAATGGAGATTACTAGAGATCACTAACAGGTTTTTTCCAATTATACAAGAAGTCAGCAGCAATGCTGGGAATGGACTGGAGCTGCAAGGTCCTCATTCCGCGTCTCCCTGGCTCTTTTCTGGGGCCCCAGTGGTCTTCTGTAGACACTGGGAAACATGGGAAGCAGTGATTTTTATATCTAGAGATCAAAGGGGCAGAATCTGTTCTCTGAGGACATGAAGTCCTAATACAAGCTAAAACTAAATGCTCCTAAATTGTTCACTGTAGGGAACTTGGAAAAGAGACTTTGTTTTGCACCATTTATAGTGCTCTGCAACCAAAAGATTTTAGAGAATGCAGAAAGACATATACATAAGTTCAGGATTGAGAGAACCATTCTGGGCCTCATCCTAACATGATATTATACAGAAAAATAATAAAATGGACATAGATGATCTTTCATAACAAGCTTCCAGTTTTATTTGGTTCTATTTAATCACGTATTTTGCTGTGGCCAACTGCGTTCTCTCTGGTCTCTTAGACAGTGGGTTTCATGCATTCTTGCATATATTTGAACTTCTGATCATTTTCCAAAAATTCACTGCTAGTATCCTAGGCAGCCATCACTGGGTAGTGATATGGGTCATTCTAGTTCAGAATAAAAAGGAGATGAGTGTGACTGATCCTTTTTCTCAAGGTCAAATCTCATAACAAATCATCTGGAGAACTGCCAATGACTTCAATAAGACCAGAAATTGTCCCTACTGTTATCTAAAAAACTTCATCTGCCTTAGGAGAAAATCTCTAGCCAGACTAGATTCATTCTCCTACAGACCAGGAAAAGGAGAAACAGACAAAAGAGCAAAGGGAAGGACAGCAGTCTTTACTGACGCCTGTATGTTACTGCTTATTGAATTCCAAAATAGATGGAGGGAAAGCAGGGACATTTGAGCAGTGTTGCATCAGTTCTTTCTGAGCTAAAGTGGAAATACTACCTTCTCTTTTTTATAGTACTATTTAGAACAGGTTTTATTATATAAACAACATATTCAAAACATATATATAATATATAGATATAATACAGAGTTATTCTTGTCTTAATCCTTCAGTCTCCAATCCCAGCAAAGAATGAATGGAAGAAAATAAAGCTGGAATATAAACTACTTATGAAGTTCCTTTTTGTCAGAAAATGAAAGGACAAGGGGAAAAAAACATGCTTTTGTTCTTCTTTTGAATTTCATGCTTTGGAAAAATATCAGTATGTCTATATGAGTATTCGTGTGCACGTATGTATGTCAGACTTACTGGACTGGCAAGGAAGAAAATGAGTCGATCTCAAAAGAAGCCAAGAATCTGGGACTTGAATTCTCTGACTTCAATAGTGTTGCAAGGACTTGGAATGTGACAGATACTGGCATATTGTGTCTTGCTGTGAATGAGAGCTCGACTCTGAAGCTTTACAGAGTCTCTGTTCCTAAACAGCAAAACGCACTGCTCATGAGGCACATCTGAAGACTTGGGATGTGACTAGCTATTCTTGACTTCTCCCTTTCCAGTGTGCAGTGCTTACCTCGTCAAATGGCTGGCCTGTTACTGACCTTTAATTCCATAATAGCCTCATGTTAACAAATCACTTTGAAATGAGATAAACACAGATATGTAACTCATGCCATGATACAGACAAAAAGGTGTTTTCAAAAGCTGGTGAGCACAGGAGATAAGCAGTAGTAGCATATATAAAGGGAGCTACATGTTCAATAAGCGTGTTGGGCTACCATCTTCAAGTACTGCGTCGCATTACTAAAGCGCCTTTTTTCTTCTAAAAGCCTATAAAACTTTTTTTGTTGTTGTTTTGTTTTTGCGGCGTTGGTATCTGGTTTTGTTTTGTTTTTTTAACTAGTCCGATACTTTCACTCAGTTCTATTAGGTGGCTATCTCTAACATGAAAGACAGAGGCAGATGGAAGGTGGAAAGAGTTTGAGAGGAGGACTCCGAATTAAAGAATTCCAGTCTTAAGCTTCAGACCCCATAAGCAGCCATTTTAGCAAAGTTACCTTCTCTCATTGCTCTTTCTGTTAAGGAGTAAATACTTAAAGCGATAATTTAACCACAGAATGTTTGTATTAAACAGGGGCCTCCTGCTCTCTAGTTTCTATAATTTACAACAAAGAGTTTATTAAACACAACTCTTTCTGTCTGACATTCAAATCCATCTCTGCAACACACTCTCCTCTGGATTTGCGCCACCGAATGAAATGCTTTGGAAAAACAAAATAAACCAAAACCCTGCTGTGGAAACAGGACAAATCTAGTTTCACATCCCCTGCAGAGAGAGAAACAAGACGGAAGTAAAAAGCACCAAATGGAGCTCATAAAGCTTCACTCTGATCTCAGCCTCCACATTCTGGCAGAAAGCACTACCTAAGAGATGTGCTCTGCTTCAAGTGAGAACAGCCTCTGATTGCACCACGAGCACAAAAATATATTGTCTGTGAACAATTATCCTGAACAAACTCTGAATAAGGGAAATCTGACTACAGAATAAGGGGAAATGTGGTGGGAGGCAGGCTAATCGCCCCCCTCCCTCGCCAAGGCCTTATCTCGCACGCCAGCCATCTGTAGTAGCTGTGCCTGCAACTACAGTTTGTGGGCTCTGCTGAACCTCCTTTCCAGAGACTGCCTGCATCGTGCACCACGACGAGGTGGCAATCGTCCTGCCTGTCAGAAACCGTCCACCACGGGAGGGAAGTAATTTGAGTCCTGTAACAAAACCGGTTACTCGCTTTAGGTCCAATTTATCACCGGTAGTTGTTCATATTCCTTGTATATATCCTGTATTCCATATAGCGGTGCACAAGTGGAAGGAAACTCACCCTAACCCTCAAGTGCCATGGGGACTTAATGGGGCTAGCATTTAAATTCACTCTTTCTCTTTCAATATATCTAGAACTAAAAATAATGTATTTGTTTGGCAGTGACTGCCCAAACCAGGAGCAGATTCTGGACACTTTGAACCTAACATGACATACCTAGAAAGAGAAGGATGCACACCTGCGTACAGTCTTTCGCCATTCCTGGATCCTGGGCATCTCCTCTTTACTTATGTCTTTAAGGACAGTTGACAATTTAGAGAGAAAAGATGTGTTGGGGCAGGAGTCAGTTAGGGGTTTGGGTTTTTTTTTTTTTGTACTTTTACGCAGCATCCTTGTGCAGTTTGGTACATATATATGCAGATGGTAAAGGAAAGAAAAAGCACACAACTAGATACAGGGAGGCCACCTTGTGATCAACCAGGCTCTCATCTTGCACGTAAAAATACTCTTAAATTCAGGTAGGAAACAGCTTTTTTTTTTTTTTTTTTGAAAGAGAGCACAGCAGAATGCTTTGCCCAAACGTGGGAGATTTTGTAACACAATACATTGCTGACAGCTTTCTTGTGACCCCCAGATGATCACATGTACTTCCGGAACTCTGAGTTTCATTTATTAGTGTACTGGGCACTCTGTATGTATTCCTTATTAGGCTTTTACAGCAAGAACTTCTTCGAATCCCATGTCATAGGATGGTCTCTGTTTTAGACTTTAGCCCTTTATTCTATTAGAAAGACAATGTTCCGCTGTGATTTTTTTTTGGTTGTTAATTAATTCATTTGAGACTATTCCTTAAATTTTGATTTTAAGGCATTTTTGTGTGTGGTTATATTAGTCACTCCTGAAGCTGCATACAACTGTCACTGATTTAAAGTCTTTGTTAAATCTGTTTGTATTATATATGCACGTGTGTGTATGTGCATGTGCATGTGTATGCATGTATATACTAAGAAAACAAACCAAAACCCCCTTCTAACTGCATCTTCCTCCCTCCTCCCTTCTCCATTCTGAGCAGGTTCCTGCTATCAACTGCTGGAGTGTGCTCACTCTACACCTAGAGCTATAATTATTTTGCTTTAATTTTACAAAACCTTTTGTTCCATTCCCACGAGCCCACCTGATCCTTATATTACACTTGCTCTATTAAAACACTCATGCAGAACAAAGCACAGTTGTACTGATTCATAAGTAACTCACCCCCCCCTTCTCTTTTTCTTTCTACTAGGCTCACGCATCTTACTGCAGTTCCATGACACTGTCCCTGATGCCAGTCCATGGTCCCATTTTTGGCTCTTTTTTTCTTTCTTTTAAACCATTATTTTTATGTGCTTAGGGTCCAATTACACTATTGTGTGCTGTTGTTTTGAATTGCTGTTGTTCTCAGTCATTTTATGTTATGCTCTTTGGCACAACAACAGATATAGTGCAGAGGGTGTTATGGAATTTATTTGTTGTAATCAGACTCTAGGATTGTTTTTTATTATTATTATTCATAGAGTACAAGCACCAAGGCTAGCCGTACATTTTTCCAAGGCAAGTAGAAGACCATTTGTAGACCAGCCTCTGACACCAGCATACCCTATCTGCAGTAAAAAGGGCCATGAGCAGCTTAGGTCAAGGTGATTACTATTACTTGGGCATGGCCTGCACAAACCATCAGCCTTTACAGAAGACCAAACACACTGACAACACTCGCAAATAGGATCTTCACAGAGGCACCGGGCATTTCAGATTTAGATGCGCACATTTAGAACCTCTCATAAATTATTGCTGAAAAATGGAAGGATAGAATACAGCTCATCACTAAAGACAGGAACAATAGAAGGGCTGTTCCATCTATTCGTCCCGTACAACAACTTCCTTGAGCTGAGACAGCCTTCATTTTCTGGCTTATAAAGCATCGAACATGTTGTTAGGACTAAATAATGGATAAATAATAATCAGCCAGAACAGTAAGGAGTGGGTGCATACAGAGAAAGTGCTAGCAAAGAGCAAATAAAATTGAGCTCTCGGTAGCCATCTTTTCAAAATGGGGAGCAGGACATTTTGCAGTACTCTGCCACTGGTGGTAGGTGAGTATAGGAGAACAGACCAGGTGAAGGTGTGAGAGAAGGCAAGAAGGGGAAGGAAAATGGGATGTGTATATGTTTTTCTGGGTGCCATGTGTAACAATGGTGAATACTAATGATTTCTAGCAATGAAAGAGAATAACAGGAAAACAGAGGAATGTGGCAAGGCACAGAACAAACACGGCTGTAAGGGGTACAAACGAAAGTTGCAATTTACCAAAGAATAACCGTTCTGCACATTTTATGTAGCATGTCAAATCTATCAGATTTTCTCTTATTAAATCATCATTCTACAGCAACAATCATTCTCTCAATCAATCCCCCGTGTTAACAACTCTTAGTAATGACTAACTTGGCAGGAACTGATGTTTACATATATTTTAAAGTCCTGAGCACTGTTCTGTATTTTTTGAATGTTAAATTTCCTTTACGTTTTGTCCCTTATTTTTTAACCTGTTTTTAAAGGATGGATGCATTCAATTGGAAAATAAAGTTTTGTAACACACACACTCAGATTACGTTAGCTAAGGAAATTGGCAGTGGGATAAGAACAAAACCATTCACCTCCTGATTGCTGATTCAAATCTAGCCCAAGTGAGATAGTCACAGAAGCTATAAGCCTCCCATGGTGGCTTTGTGATTTGAGATTATTTTTTATGAATCTCAATCCACTTCAGGCCAAGAACCAGAATTGCAAATCCACTGCCTCAATGAGCATTAACTGGCATCACTGCACACAGTAACAGAGGAGATGCCAAAAAACAAACAGGTCCTGGAGACAGACTTCCCACCTTATCCTGGAAATTGATCATTAAAAACCAGGGTTGGTTCACGCAAACGGGGAGCACAAGGAAGCGTGTATATATCTCTCTACCAAACAGAAAACAAACCAGCCCACCTGTAATCACATCAGCTAGGTGATGCAACATTTACCTGAAACGTGAACTGGTTCTCCAAGACTTCATCAGTCCTAACCTTCCCCAAAATGAGAAAGGGGTCTTATGGTGTGCCCTGTGTCACTTCAGAGCTGAGAGACAGGGAGAGCAGGAGGAGAGGAGAATAAAGCAAAGGCTTTCCATCACATTTCCTGAGGAAGCAGCAGGAAGCCTATGCAGTCCTTACCCCTTAAAAAAATCAAAAGGGCCACAGACAGAGCAACTGCAGACTTTGTCATTCTTTGGTCCACTTTTCCTGCTTAGATAAGAGGAACAAATGAGGCATTTAATTTTGCAAAGACCAAACCTGAGGAGGGCTGTGTTGTACTTTTTATTTTATTTGGGATGCAACTAATTAACAAAGCTATTAGCAAAGCTATTTTGCTAAACAAACTTCCTATAGCATGACAAAATAGTGATGCCCAGGCATATTTCCCATGGGTCCTTCTTTTAGGGAGCATTAATCCTTAAAATCATTTGGGAATCTAGCTACACCAGCCCCCTCCCTTAGATACGTTTGCTAACCTGAGAGGGGTAAAGGTCTCAGGACCCAAGAGTAGATTTAAGTTTTTCCACCATCTGTGCTGAAGTGCAGCCACCTTCAGATCTGCACTCTGGTGCCTCCCTGTTACATTTCATTTCACACTTGTGATCTTTATTCCTTAGAAACAGGAAAAATGCACAGCTGATAAGCCACGTTTGCACGCAACTTGAAATTGTTCCTTTAGTGGCTGTTGCTTGGACGTGCACTTGACTATTCAAAGGTAAGTGAGATGAGAAACAGAGCTGCATTTTAAATGGCCAAGTATTCCTAATTTTACACAGAGATTTTTGGAAGCAAGTAGTTCTCTTCAAGTTTTCAGAGATATCACTGAAAGTATTCATGTATGCAACAAGGAAAAGTTGGTGGGAAGGTCAGACCTTTCCCCCTTCCTTTGCTTTTCATTCATTTTTTCTTCTTTTCCCTTTTCGCCAACAAAAAGAGGAGAAAAGGGAAGACACTAACAAATGTAAAATGAACAAGTATAGGTTTGATGGTCTTTGTCCAAAATAAAAATTTTAAGAAGGGGTAGTACCATTTAAAGTTGTAAAACATGTTGGGCTTGCAAGCACTAGCACTTACCATCTTCTTCAGTGACTACACATCTGAATCTGATCATCATTTTGTGTAGCAAGTGATCCACAAGCCTTTGCCAAGAGGCAGAGGACACAGACGTTTACCGTGACATTCCCACCATAAGATGTTTACCAGTACGGAGAGTAACACAACAGTGAAAAAAACTGTTCAGGTATCTCCTACAGGAGGTGGTCTCAGATGAAGAAAAAGTACCCAAAGTGAAGATGCTATCATATACACATCCCAGATCTGGCCTTGATGTGGTATCTGAACTTAGAGGAGGATTTGAATTTTACAATGAGCTTCACATGTCCCAATTAGTTTCTCAAGCTGCACAGAAAGCAGATGAAGTTCACTTTAGACATCTAAAAGGAGACAATGGTAAACTTTTGAAAAAATATTATAGGGAATAATTGTGCTCTGGAGGATTTGTTTATTTACTAATGCAAACAGTACACACTGAGATAACATCTGGCAATGTTTATTACAATGAAACTCAATCAATACCTCTGTCTACTACAGTATCTGTCCACAAAATAGTCATTCCTCCTGGCACCCACAAGAAATATATGGCTATCTATTAGAGTAGCCTTTGTCAGCAAAAAGGGAGGTGGTCACCTTAATTCTTCTATTTGAGACCCAAGAGAAGACGAAGAATTGAATGTACCTAGACACAAGAATGATGGTGGAAAACTAGAGAGAAAGCTAGAGAGAGAGATGCAGCTTGTAGCATTGTAAAGAACACACAATTCATCCCCATAGAATTTCAAAAAGCAACAGATCCCAGATCTTTTTTCTTGTGCCTCAAGAAGTTTAAACTTAGGGCAACCCATTACTTTCACTAGTGAGCTACCAAGCCTTTTGTGGCATTTTAGAGCTACAAGTAAAGGCAAAAATTTTGACTTCTTATTTCCTTTCGAAGTCAGAATTCAAAAAGAAGTGATACTGAACCTTCCCACATAATTAAAAAGCCAAAAATAAATTTGTTTTGAAAGTTCTGTCTATTAGAATTTCCAAGTAAGCCCTTCCATTCTTTTCTACTTCTATATTTGCATTATTGCATGTCACTGTAGAAAAACTAGCAGTTTTGCACAATGAAAAAAGACGCTAAGCATTAGTTTAGTACTTCCTGAACCTTCACCTTTCCTAAATCTAAGTGCTTCTTGCAGTCTAACAGACTGACGTGCAGTAAGACACGCGTTACTAATAACAGATCACGAAATGAAGCAAAAACTAACAAAACCACACAAAACAAAAATCAATATTATTATTTTTCCTCCCCACCTTTTTAATTGCTATAATTTTGCTTTTGTTGAAAGTCGTTCCCAAAGAAAAATAATGCATCTGATTAATGTGACTATACAGGAAATAAATGTCCAGTTGCCCCTATTTAATTTCAGGTTTGCTGGCTCACTGTTCAAGGCATTTCTATTTGTACAGAGCCTAGAGGGAAAGTAAGACTTTCTGTGCTACATCAAGTCCTGAGGCGGGAGCTATGTTCAGAAGTTACTGTGGTGATATGTTACCTTTTTCCCATTAAAACTTCTCTTTGACAAGATAATCGAGATTGTAGTTATGAAGTGGGGAGAGCGGGGAGGCGATGGCACACAATTTGTTTCCCTCTCTACTGGTCTAGATCTACCAGGCAGAGGAGAGCGCAGTTTAGTTTGGACTAGTAAACTGAGCAGCCACAGTAAGCACAGCAGCCACTGAGGAAGCCGTTATGCATGACGCCAGTTCCTATAGTTTGTGTTAGGTAAGATTTGCATCAGGATTTTTTGCTTAGCTTCTTACTGTTTCTTGCCCTCCTTACCAGCAAAGTCATACTCTAACCTAAACTTCCTAATGACGCGGCCATTAGGGACAAACTGGGGAAGAATTTTAATGGTAGTGCTGTATTAGCAAAGTGGAGAAAGATACAAAAACTGACCTTCCAAGCATTGAAACTCGTGAAAATCCCACTAAAGTAAATGGAGGCCATACTTAAAGGGCAACAGTACCATCCATCTTTAATATCCACCAATTACTATCAATTTAGCCACATGAATTAGTGCTAGACTTGTGAATATACCGAATATTTGAGCTGACTTTAAGTGAGAAGACCAAGATTTCAAACATGCAGAACGAGCTCCATTATTTTTTCTATATTTAAACAAATACAGGCCAAATACGTACTCAGTTTTGAAAGCCCTCAACACTAAGAAAGATCAGTGCAGGAGTTTCCATTTGCAGATCAGGGCTGCAGAGTAATAGAAAAGTCAAATACAGAGAGAAATTGGGAAGTTTACACCTGGTTTCAGTGCAAGCAAGAGCCCAGAGCCCCAGCCCAGTAGAGGACCGGTTTGTCTGAACCTCATATTGAATTTTCCAGTTCCTCTTTGGCTCGACAGAAGAACGAACTGCTTTGTAAGCTAATATTAAAACTGGGCTAGATAAAATGGGAGAGGGGAATAATTTCTAACCAATATAGTCTTATTAAGTTTCACAAAAGAACTCCAAACCACCTAAAATTAGGAGATTAAAACCAGAATAAACCTTCACTGGACCACTACTGGCAAAACTATGCATATGACTTATGTCACTTTGAGATGAAAAAAGGGTAAACCCAGTTGTTTAAAAAAACAAACAAAAAAAAAAAAAACAAAAAAACACAACCAACCAAACAAAAAAAAACAATCACCCCAAACAACACTTCTCTAATGAAAGCACGATGTATTTATTTTCCCACTGTAAATTCTTTTCCCCTACATCAGCTAAGGAAAGTCCTGCCTCTCCTCCTGTACCTCAAGGCTGACATGAGAGCAGAGAGAACATTTGGTGTCTGCCCCCCAGCAGGGGCAGCACTGTTGGAGAGGTGGGAACAGATGTATACATGCAAATGCACGAGGCATACCATAACCCACACCACACAAAGGTGCAGCTCAAGCACAGACATTTGCAACACATCCTGGCTGCACTGAAAGGAATGTGGAAGAATCCCACTGACTTTATTTGGGCCAGGATTTTACTCTTTATCTGTAAAAGAAGTGATGAGAAAATAGCTGCACTCAATATAGAAATAGTGTGCAGAGTACGGGCAGGGATTGCAGCTGATATCATGTTTCCACAACCTCTCCAAGCACTAAAAAGAAAACTTGATTTGTCACTCCGCTTACCTGCAGCCCTGAATTTCACTGAATTCAACAGCCCTGAGTTGGCAGTTCTAGGAAACAGCAGGGGGGAGTTACAGGCAAAGCTCTATCCCATTCAGACAGTGGGATGAAGTACTGGCAGCAGTGGAAGGAAGACTCTGTTTCACAAGATGAATATTTGGGCTTCCTACCATCTCAACACAGAAAAAGCAGGAGGAAAAGTCTACTACCCTTTCCACCAGCGCAACCATGATTAATCACAATGCAGCTTTAAGAATTAGTTCAGCATTAAATAAGAACATTTATTTTCTATACAGTGTATTTCTTCTACAAGGTTTTCTGGGTATAAGGAGGCTTAAAGAATAACTACTGTATGGTATAGATACATTCTAAACATTATGACAGAGACAGTGTAGGAGAATTTTAGAAATTAAATGCTTTTAAATGTAATTAAATCATAGCAAAGATAATCACATAGAAAACTGTGCCCCTGACAGTCTGACAATGCAGGGACATTGAAATGTTTTCCACCATCATAAGGAAATGGGAAAGGTTTTTCCTAGAAAAAAATGTTTTTTTTCCTTCTGCCATAAGGAAATGGTAGAAATGTTTTCCACCATCATAAGGCATGGGAAATCTATGCCTATCTCATGTTGCTAAAAGGCAAATTCTATAGTGGGATAGAAAATGTATTTTAACAGCTGATAATTTAATCAAAAGTAAAATTTACCTGGCACATTTGGAATTCTTTGGGACACTAATGGCTGCAGCAAGGAAAAGATCCTTTCTCTGTTTCCTACTGGTAAGAAAACCTGTCCACGCAAGAATCACTGAGCCTTCAGCCTCTAGAGCTTCCCTTTGGCTGCCCCTAGGTTGTCCTCTACCCAACAAGATTCTTCCCTTTGCCCTTAATACATCCCAAGTACTGGCTAAAGACTCTGGCGTTTGAATTCCACTCGGATTCAAGCACCTAAATGTTACTGCATCTAGCTTTAAAGCCCCTAAAATAGATTTGGACCTGGTAGCAAAATGGCATCTCATCATCAATTTCCATATTTCTGCAACAGTCTAAAACTTCACATATGAGAAAAGAATGAAGCTTTGAGAACCTCAGAAGTTCAGGGACTATCTGTATGCAAAACTTTAGTTCAGCATCACTCCAAAAATATACACATTAATGTAAAAGATTTTATATTCATTACCGATTATAATCATACATACTAGTTGTGATTACTTTCCTGCACAATGAATTCTCCTGAACTCTTGCCAAAGGACACTTCCCTGGACAGGGCAGGAAAACACTTGAGATGGCCATGACTGCTATCCTGAGGAAACTAAATATTTGCTAGATATCTAAAGTTTTACTAATATCTGAACATTTTCTTTAGAGAAGTTCTAGAGCCACGTGTGTCAGCACATAGACATGAGAAGACCACAACATAACAAAGACTGGTAAAGCGAACAGGAGTTTGTCACAGCAAATGTCTTCTTGAATGGCAAGCATGATCAGAATAAGGGGACATGTAGCTATAAAGAGCACTATTTTCTAAACCACACACACTGAGAAGTAGTAATATGTCAATTTGAGACACAGGAAGAAACAGCAAACAGTATCATTTCTGGGGTGATTTTCACATGGCCAAGAGGCACCAGAACAAACTCAATAGCACCGAAGCCCTGTCAAAAGTAAAAAGCATAATGACTTCCTTCCTGCTGAATTGAAAGAGTTACGAGGAATCAAAAATCTTACATTCAGGTGCCCCCCATGAGCATCAGTACCTATAGCAACCTTGCCCATCGATTCAGGGATTTTTCACTTCTAACCGTGCTATATTTCCCATCAGGTTGACACACTAATGTAACTCTATGCCCTCTTGGTCACCTGATTTCTGGGTCCCTCAGCATCTCTGCATTCCTCAGGCTTGTGTGATGCCCTGACCGCTAGAATTTCCCTCTAGTTGTTAACTGCATCCAGACAAAAGCTGTTATGTACACACTAAGCCTGCCCCAAAGGGTGATCATTTTATAGTTGTTTGCTTCAGGAATCCAGTATCACTTGTTCTGGAGAAGTGACAGCCGCTCAGACATAAGAAGGTTAGTTGTGTATTAAAACAGAGCAAGAGACATGACAAAACAGATTACCCTCCTTGCTCAAGACCCTAATAAATGGAAAAAGGAACTGGGAAGACATGAGAATTCATGTGCCTCTGGCTCAGCCCCTGATGTTTGGCAGATTTTCCCACTGATGGTCTGATCTTGCAAACTATATGGACAGGAACTGTGCTGCTATACCCTACTTAATGAATTGGGACTGCAGCATCATGACCTAAACCTGTTCATATTCAGAGAGGGCATGCAGTGATCCGGCATACAACTGCTACCATTGCTGCTGGGAAGTATGTGCCTAAATCCTTGAAAAGGTTCTGCTGCTAAAAGTCACAGGATTCTCAGTTACTTATTGCCAGTCTTGAAATAGATAACACTCCATTTCACAAAAGAATTTCATCATTCAAAATTTTCATGAACTAGAATGAAATTTCTAAGGAAATATTATGAAAACAACTAAAAAAAAAAAATCTGCCAGGGAAAGTAATAGGTTAAAAAAAAAATCGTTAATGCAGATTCTGACTCAGAGGTGTCTTCAGTTATTACTGACACCAAAACACCTTGCAAAGCCAAATACTTGTCTGATGGCCATTAATGGCACAGACCGATCTGCCAAGTGCTCACTATCTCCAATTTGGCTATCTTGCTGCCAGCTCCTGCCGGTTCCTAAAGAAGAGATACGAGAAGGAAGCAAGGAGCAAGAACTAGGTCCTTTTAAACCAAAATGCTATAGGTTGATGACACATATACAGAACAAAAGACGCTGGAAGAATTCTTTTGTCATGAGGAAATACAGGACTGTTAAAATACATATCTGAAGGACAGCATTCCCTGTCAGACTTCTGAAGGCCCTGCAGAGTGTGCACTGGCACCAAAGCCACGGACATGTCAGCAGTGGAGCTCTGTATATGATTTATTTTTAAAAATAAAAGTAATAAAACAAATATTCTGATCTCTCTCCTGCCAGTGGAAACTGTTGAAAACAACAGACCAATTTTGACACAACTGAAATTAAAATATCTTCTAATCTATTATCTAGATGCGTGGACATGAGGGGAAAGAGGGCAATGAGAAGAATCAGATCCTCTACAGTAAATTTAGAGCTAGACCGCTTACACTAATGAAGAAAACAGATCAGAAAGTCTGGGTAACTTACATTCATCAGACTGTCCTACATCAGACTCTGGAATTTGAAATGATTCAGTGAGAGTGTCCTCAGGGACACTGATGTAAATATAGAATAACCACAATGCCTTTCTGTGGAGTCCCTCCCATTACACACTGGTTTAGCTGAATAATTTCATTTCAGATAGGACAAAGTAAGAGTACCAAGGCTTGGAAAAGGCACGGTTTGTATTGCTTTTTTCTCCTTCTGTAGCTTATCTGATGACATCTCTGGTCTAAGATAACTTTCCTTTCTCAGTAATATTTAGTCCTCCCTTTTATCTCGAAGGAGACCAGCAAACACTTTGATAAATAGAGTGAAAGTTTTCCTACTTTCACCATGACATATTCAGATGTTGAAATGCTTTTTCAACTTACTAAAGTAGTGCTACTCAGGGAATCGGTGCTGATATTCCCATGCTTTTCTAATATGGGTGAATCACAACGCATACTCTTTTATATACTAAAGCAACCACACACTAGAGAGGCGTTTTCCTACCTTCATCTATTGTGGCCATTATTCTGCAAAAACAAGAGCTGCCACCTATGAAAATAGTCAGGATTTTACCCATTTGTACTCTACAACTGATGCCCTTAACACACAGAGCTACAACAACAAACAAAGCCCCACACAACCTTCCACCTCCCAAAAAATCTGAACCTTTAAACATTTGCAAGAAAACAAAAAAAAAAATACCCTGGAGGGACTTACTCAACAATCATTCCCAACTCTTTTTTTTGTGCTAAGTTGTGAATGGGACTGATGAAAGCCTACCTGAGAACTAACAAAATTTTCAGGTTGGCCAACTGCATTTTGAGATGTGCAGTTTCATTAAATGAAAATATCCTTCAAGGATGTTTACAAGAAAATTCAGAAAACAAGAGACGATCACAAAGCTCCCAATCTCCTGAGAAATTTACCTTTTTGTAGCTGGCTTTACTCCAGCCCCATTACATATTTGCTCTGATCATCCACCCTATTTGCAACTTTCAACTGGCTCCACAATTGTGTCAGAGGCCTTTGTATCAGGCAATACCTGGAGTGTCTCCATTCATCCAAATTTTAAAACCCAGTAACTGAAAGAAATCAGCATTTGTGCACTGACTGGAAAGAAACCATGCAGACTCACAGCAACTGAAAATCTGTCCTTTGGTGTCTATATGATTCCCTCCCCTGTCCTTCTCTAAAAAAAGAAGGGTCAAAGCAAAATGCTGGCAGACCAACGAAATCTTTGAAGAGACAGTATGGTTTCAGTTATGAGAGGATGGAAAAATGAGAACCCTGGGGATCTTTTGGGAACATTAAGATCTATTAATCGGGAATGTATTAGCAACATACCAACATTCCCAAACGGTACGCTGAATCACAGAAACGCCAGGGAGCAACAGAACCCATCCAGGCTGGTCTTATGCCTCACGGTGAGTTCTAGCACACCCTGAGAGATGGTTTTCCAAGCCATCCCTTAAAATAGAAACCTCCCCTGCTTCCACAGTACCTACAGGTTGTGCGTCCCAATGCTTTACAACCAATACAGTCAGAACATGGTTCTTAATACGTAACTTGGTAATTTTCACTGCTCGTTGAACTGATTTCTTTAGGTCTTTCTCCCAGTGGATATGAAGAACAATTAATCACTGTGCTCCTGATTATAACTTTTCACTCACTAGAATATTTTTTTCATATTCTCCTTAACATACAACAAAAGCAACACTTTCAGAAGCATATAATGTCACTCAGGGCTCCTACGTATCCTCTTGCCCCTGGGCCAGATAGCAATCAACCGGTTTCTGCTTTCTCAACAATGTTAACACTAGGACAATTTCTGCCTTGACAAACATTTTTGACCTCTCCACATTTCCACTGGGATTCCACAGGTAGAAATCAGGGCAGAATTTATCCCCACGAGTTTCTGGATTAATGCCGTGTTATAGGAAGGGGAAAAGGCAAAATTAATTCTCTTTGTTAGTGCTAACACAATTCCTCAGTGACAGTCAGCCCCAAGACATTGATTTTTTTTTTCAAAGGAAGCACGCTTCCATACCCATTTCACATTTGTACATGTCTTCTCCAGCATAGCTTCTACAAGCCAGTACCTTCTGCATCAAAAAAAAACCCCAAACAACCACCCAAAACAAAACCAAAACGGCTTAACAAACTATTGAGGGTTTACATTTTGGCAGAGGAATACGACCTGGGAATTTGCAGGGCTCAACAAAGCCCATCTTAGACATGAAATTCTAGTTAACACAGCAAGTTTCAGGAGGGAAAGACAGATCCCTTATCCATCAGGAACTGTGAGGCTTCTTGCACTGTAAAGAACACAGCAGGGTAGCCTGTTTGTTGCTTCAAAACTCTTCCTTCATTTAAAAGCACTACTGTGATGGACGAAGCCCTTCCCAGCCCTGACATCCTGACGCTACACATGCAGCATGCACTCTGGGATGCCAGCTTACTGTGTCACATTGGCTTGGGTTCTGCCTGTTCCTTTCCTTATGCCTGCAAGCTCAATTGAACTTATGAAAATTCAAACTGTCTTCTGTCTGTTTCATACATCATCAGCAAACAATCACGAGACAAAATGAATTTGCTTTCTGTAATTTGGAGGCTACACAAATGTCTCTGCTGTATAATACAAAAACGGGGAATAAAGTTTGGTATGCAAGGTTAATTCAGCATGGAGGAAAGTAGCAGAGAAACAGACAGAGAGAGAACACGAACAATAAAATACTCAGCAGTGGGGAGAGTGACATGAGAAATACTTCTGTAAATTGGAGTTGGCCTTGATACCTTTGTGTGATGGAATTAAACAAAGGCACAAGTGAGTTGTGAAAGATCACCCCCATGAGTGGCTGTATCTCCATCCCTCGTGATTTGTCTACACAATATACTTATTAATAATAACAATGGTTACTATTTCTCCTCTAAGAGCTTTGCAAACACAAACTCAATAATGTTCACAGAGCTGCATCAGTTTGAACCAGATTGAAAAAGTGATCTGCTGAACAAGGCACAGCGAGGTTAAATGACTTGTCCAATGCCACTCAATGAGCCAGCATCCGTCAAGATTAGAGCACTGGATCTCTTGGTCAGTAATCGTATCACAAGGCTGCATAAGGCTGCAACCTTGAGAAATCTCTCTTTTTAACAAAAATAATGTGTCATATACTCCTTATTGGCCTTGGTCAATGGCAACTATTGTGTGTTCTTTCACACACAAAATGCTGTCACTGTCTCCTTCTAAAGTTAAGTAGATGCTGAATATGAGCACAGGTAGCTCCTCATACTAGACAATCCTATTTAGCGCTGGTTGCAAACAGCAACGTGCTTAACCACATCCTTAAAGTTAAGTATTTGAGTGCTCCCATGGACCTCAATGGATCTACTTGCCTATCAATCCACCTAACTTTAGTACATAGCAAAACACGGCCAGAGCACCCAGCATAGTAAGAATCCAGCCCACAAACCTTTCCCATTAAGAGCGTGCCTGCACTATGTTTAAAGGCTGTGTTTTTATGAAGCTTTCTGCCAAATGTTCATGTGTTGCAATCTGTATTTTCTTGTAGTGCCATGTATCAAGTCAAGCATATTTTGTATCACCTGAAAATTTGGCCCATCGTATATTAATCAGTTTCTTTAGGGACATCCCCATCCTAAAGCAAGTTTTCCCCCCTTCAATTAAAGAAATCCAATTCAAAAAACCTCCAGAAAACTACCAGAGCACGGCTTGCCTTTTCTTATTGCTCTTTGCAGGTTAATAGAGGAAAGCCATACTGGGAAGCTCGCTTTTATTGAAGATCTTACAATCAGAGACACCTGATCACAGCAAACATATGAAGGAAACAACGGAAATCCTTAAAGCACACTTTCCTCTATAAAGAAGGTGCCCCCATTTTTATTATGCCATGTTAGTAGTTACACGGACACAAGGTATACCAAGAATCACATCCAATTTTACAGCGTACGTAAGAGTTCCCACACCTTGTGCTTCTGTATTCCAGAGACAGGCTATATGCCAAGGCTACAGAACTTAGGAGAAGCTAGAAGTTTACAGGTGGGTTTTTTTTATTTGTTTTAGTCTTTTTTTGTTTTTTCCAAAAAAGCAAATGACACAAGAAACTCAGATTAGAAACTTGGACTTTCACTTCACGGAATGGAAGGAAGAACTGGGCAGAACAGAACAGACTTGGGAGTCGAGATCCCACGCTCCGTTCCCAGTTTGACTACTGATTTACTCCGACCATGAGCAAGCTGCTCAACATCTCTGCCTTGATGTGCCTGCCACTCTTGATAAAAAAAAATAAAAAAATATTTTCTATATTTGAGTTTTACACTTGCACATTTATTTCCCCTCCAAAGCCTAGAGTCTCGTGTAACTAAAAAAAGCCCATTTCAGCCAATACGACTCATTAGGCCCATATATTTCTACCTGGTATTTTGCCTTAGGGCTGGCTGTCCATGCAGGACTTGCTGACCATCTGGATCCTAAGGATTCAAAGAACATGCCTTAATACACTCCTCACTCTGCTGCTGTGTTCTGGAAAGAGAATTACTTCTACTTTCCAACAAAAATTCTCCTGGTTGTTCACACAAAACTGCAAGACAACTTTGAAATTCTGTATTCACAGATTCAGAAGTGTCCCCCCTCACTATCCCCCCAACACCTCCCTTTAAATTGCTGCTGGACCCAGCAAATCCATGAGTGTCTACAACTCGGCTCACCAGTGTAATTGCAAGGTTAACCTCTGGTGGCCAGGGGAGCTGCTCATATTCAGGAACGATGAGCAGCAAATGTTAAATACCATTCACTGGCCACAGCCTGCAGTTAATACACAATATTTAAACAACACAATGGCACGGCCCTTGCCAGTAATGTAAAAACACAATGGAGTAGAGCCAGAATGGCACAATCTGCCTGCCTGAGTCATGCTTGGCGCTCCACGCTGGAAGGGGCATGCTTTAGCTGCCCACAGTGTACTGTACCCTTCAGCTAGTTTAAAATAAATCATTAAAATACAATTTTTTAAAAAAAAGGGGGGGGAAGGAAAAATCCCATGTAATAGTTAAAATATTTTAACACTGAAGTACAAAATCACTACTTTGGAAGAAGGCTCTGGATTTCATTACAGACTGCACATTTTGATCTTAAACAAGAAAACAAATTGACTTTGCTTTGTAATATTCCACAGCTTTGTACTGTCCAAATAAAATCAAATTTTTCCTAGTATCTACAAGGTCTTGGATTTTTATTTATATATTACCTTATTACATTCAGAGTATCTGAATCTACTACATTTTTGTCTTTTGCGTACTTGTTGTTCAGCCACTGAAGTTCCAAATCTTAATTATTGTCCCAAATACATTCAATAAACAGATTCTAAATAAAGGTAGATCAGACTGATGTACAATTTGACTTGCATTTATGGAATAACTATGCTCTTAGAAAGAGACTCCTTTCTTGATGAGAGACGCAAGACATTATTTTGACTGTTTTGTTGTGTCACGGCAGAGATGAATTAGGCATTTCTGCCTTCATCTATGCCCTAAGGCAGCTGAAGCCCCCTGTGATGTCATCAGAAAGTTGTTCATTTTTTTCTTTTATAAAGGAGAAAAAATTTGTCATGGCATCACAAAAAGAGAACGAACTACATTTTAGGCTATAAGGAATCTTCTGCTGCTTTCTGTTACCTCTGCACCAAAGTGCTGAAGTCTTCACTGACAAAGCAACAGGAACTGTAAGTCAACAGACATGCACACTATTCCTAATAACATTCAAAACAAAGCAGAAAAGAATGATCTATTCAGGGGTCTGAAATTAAAGATCTGCAAGATGTAATTTAGGTTTTAATTTTTAACTAAAACATCCTTTGAACTTCTAAATCCCATTCAAGGGGACTCTGACCTTTATCCGAGACAAGCTACTGTGCTAACGCTTTGGATGCATATAGAGGAAAAATACGGACAAAAGGTACCGGAAAAGCTTTTACTTACAGGAATGCAGTGCAGCTTAATCTTTTTGTTTTTAAGGTGCAGTGATTTCAGCATCTACAATGTAACTTCAGGCAGTCTGAAAAGAAACAGGTTAAAATCTCTTTCAGTTATAATTGGTATTTCAGATTTAATTAAAAATTAAACTTTCATAATGTTTCACCATCCAAAGCAATGCATTATCAGTCAAGCGTAGCTTTTTTTTTTGTTAAAAGAAGCTCTTCCCAGAGTAGTTTGCAATGAAAGAAGAAGGGGAAAAAGGCAATTGAGAGTAGCAAAATATATTTCTTCAGCAAAAGATCTCTGAATAACTTGGAAAGAAGCCTTCTGCCGCTTAATTTTAACAATCAACCTTATACTAATTAAAAAAAAATAAGCATCACAATTAAAGAAGACAGAAAAACACCATCACATACCAACGACTGTGAGGGGAAAAAATGTTAATTTCAGCAAAACAAGGACATTGCTAGGACCAGAACATACGCACCAAAAGGGAAAATATGGTTTTACATAATGCCAGCCAACAACATTTTTTTAAAATCCGTTTTACAGCATGTAGCACTTTCAGACTGTTGCATGGAGGAGCAGAGAAAGAAGGACAAGTTCAAAAAGAGGAAAGCTGTTTTAAAACTGTACAAGGCAAAAGGTACCCTTGCACCCTTTTGTAAAGGGATACGAAATAGCTACTCTATAAACTGCAAGGTTTCTTATGGTGTAAAATAATTGCCGTTTTACTGTTCAAACCAGATGATTAAGAAGTGGTAGCTGTAGATATAGCATTTGAACAGATGCAAAAAAAATTATTTTTTTTTTTTCCAAAATGCAGTTGGAATGACAATAAAACTCCAGGGGTTGCACCATAAATATGAGTTTAAATGTTAGACTGGAGTTTAAAACCTGTGGTTTTAATTATATCTAATTGTAAAGGCTCCAAAACCAGGAGAAATGAGAAAAACAAAAAATATTAATAATAAATTAAAACAATTTTGCAATAAGTTGTCAGGATTTGGCCTCACAATAACAAACTATACAGCTATATACACAGACGCATACAATGTACCAATGATTCATTAAACGAACAAATCAAAACTTGATTAAATCTTATTTTTAAAAGGTGACAGCAGAACTTGCCTAATTTACCCCATTCAAAGTCAAAGCTAT
The DNA here is from genome assembly GCA_013398815.1 of Ibidorhyncha struthersii. Lineage (NCBI taxonomy): Eukaryota > Metazoa > Chordata > Aves > Charadriiformes > Charadriidae > Ibidorhyncha > Ibidorhyncha struthersii. The sequence continues at coordinate 46,316 of VZSZ01006260.1, read as the reverse complement.
TCTCTTCACCAGCAGCACACTGACAGAGATCTGCAAAGAAACAGTGGATGTGAATCTAATACTGATTTTGAATGTCCCACAGGCTGGAGGCAATTCCTAAGTGAAATTTTTTCTTTGCTCTCCCATGAGTAAAAACCCAGTTCTTCAGACTTCAGTGTTGTGTGAGCCTTCCCAATCCGTCCCCACAGATGTTTAAAAAGAGATGCACTGTATCAGACGATATACCATCACACAAACATGTTCATCATACACAAAGGTATACCACAAATGGGAATGAGCTCAGGAACTTATTTTTAGGTTTAACTTTTCTACTCTGTCAAGATCAGAGGTATTAAAAAGCAGGAGGCAAAGCAGAGAGCACAGAAGGGGACAGCACAGCAAGAATTATCAAATCTTACACAAAACCAATTCTTGAGGATTCAACTAAAGGAACAAGAACCCCCAGACAGGCACTAGGATGATGTTGCCAAAGGATAACCTTTATAGGCTTGGATGAAATTTTTCTTGAAGGAATCATTTGAGAAACATGTTCCTCGTCCTTTAGACAATCTTTACATCAAATAACTATCCTTCTTTGTCCTGATTGGCATCTAGTAAGACAGACAAAGGAACAGTGGAGAAATCCAGGCAAAAAATCCTAAGTGCATCAGAAGAAGGCAACAGCATAACTGCCAGATAAATGGTAAGAGCTTCAGTCTCTGAACTTCCATTTCTTTCCCTTCCAAATTTACCCCTTTTCTAAGATCTTCAGGACTGCAATGCCGGCTTGCTGGCAGAGAAGAAGTGGGGCAGCGGTATTTGCAATCCAAAGCTATTTCTTTTAATGAATGCAATGAAAAACTGACCTCAACTGAGAAAACAAAGAGCATTCACTGAGGGTGAAATGTATCCCTGTACAGAGAGCCAGCATACAGGCTGCACCACTGAAGCCCTATTCTGATGACCTAAATAGGAATAAATTGGTGCATGGACTTCATCACAGTGAATTTTGTCCAAAACCCCCATTTTCTTGTAGAGAACGAGGAAGCATTTAGCCCTCTCCTATCAAAGCACAAAGGTACAGCACCCCCTTCCCATGCTAAGCACCATCCTGACAACCGCCTTTCGGTGTATTTTTCCTAGTAGTCCTGAAGTCCTTGCTGCTCTGTGCACATTCTTCTGATTGGAAAGGAAAAGGAGGAGATGCAACACCTAGCGTTATTCCGCGAGTTAAGCACCAGGGCATAGTGCCTGCAGATAAAGCAGCCCCTCTGCTCAAGGCATGCCGAACCAGCACAAGCCACCATCCACCCATTAAACGAAACGGAGCCTGGGAAACAGCTGGCTGTGAGAGACTGTTCACCACCACCTTAAAAAGCTTCAACTAAATAACCGTAGTTAACAGAACACCTGACATACAACACACGCAGACAGAGCAACTTAAAAAGCTATTTTAGCTACAGGTTGGAGTTAAACCCAGAGTAAAACCTACAGAAAACCTCGTTAAGCTCAGAATACCAAATCTTTGCCACTTCAGTAATATCTTTCACTTTACAAACTGAGAAACCTGTGGCCTTGAGATGAAATAAATGATTTAGACAGGTATGTACAAGCAAGGGGTAGAAATGGAGGCAGCTTCTTAAGCAGGAGGCCTGCATTCCTGTGCACAGTTGGGCACGCTTAGCACTGCAGGGCAGGAGACTGTTGTCTGAAAGGAGTGCCCTAATCCCCTTGTGAAAAGCAAGGGACGTGGCTCAAGAACAGCCCGTGAACTTCTGTATGAGAGAGGCCCAAAAGCTGGAATTGCAAGAATGAGGAGTATGGCACGTCAGGAAAGAGGTACATTAGTAGAGTGTTAACAGGAGAGCAAGCGTTAGCTCTCTGTAAAGGCTTTAAAAACAAATATCAGAAGGTAAACGTCTTTCACTTGGCTTTCTTGTGATTCTTGCTTGCCATAAAGTTTATGCAGAGCCTGAAAACTGTAACAGCAAAGCTACCGACTACATAACGACCGATGTTCATTAATAATATTCCACGACTTGTATGGCACCTGACCCTACTGTGCCTGACTCATGTTTATGGTCTAGTCCTCCACTTTCGTAGGAACCACATTCATTCCATCTAAAAATTAAAGAGAAGAAAAAAAAATCATTTGTTATCAGAAAACATTTCAGAAGATGTCAGCCTTCTGCAGCCTCTTAGCAATAAGGAAGTTCTGTATCTGTAAGGGTTTGATTTTCCTTGAATACCTGAAGTCAGATGGAGCAGGTTAATGAGAATCATATACTGTTGATTAGTTATGGTGAGAGGGAAGGCTAGGAAAGAATATAGCACAACACTTATTGATATCTTTTGAATTTTCTACATAGAATTTACAACATCAGTCAATTGATCTCTTTCAAAGTACTTGCTCGTATCATTGCTCTCACTTCTGGAACTGCTAATCAATGACAAAGCAACTGCCACGATAACTATTCACGGAAGGTAAAATACTGATGTCCTTACTCAGGAAAAAAACTCATTGATTATATCAAGAAAGCCCTCTTCAACAACCAGGGAAAGGGGTAAAAAAAAAAACCCAAACAACCAAAAAAAAAAAATCAAGCAAAAAAAAATTCAAGAGGATTTTCAAATAAGCTCAGGGGCCAGTCAAGAGACCTCATTCCAACTTCAGAATACAAATAATGACTTAGGATATGGCCCAGATTACTTTCTGGCATTTGAGGTTTGAAAACATAAGCAGGGCCATGGACTAATTGTGTCACAGAAATCAGAGAGGGAGGTCGACGCTGCACAGGCTCCTCATCTAACAAAAAAATAAGCAAACTTTGAAATTGGAACCAGTATAGACACGTCAGCACAATGCTCTGTCTAGGCTCATCAGTAAAGCAGAAGAACAAATCTTATTAACATAGATATAGCATTACACTACTTCTGCTTATTTAAGGTGCATCCACTTCAGCTGGTACTAGTTCTCCATAAACAGGTTTATTTTGTCACTGTTCTCTTGTCTTGAGGGGATAGAATAAAAAAGAAAGAAAAAAAAAGTAATGCCTGTGCTTAAAGAATCGTCCCAAAAAGGAACGTTCTCCTGAATTGGCACCCTTTGTACACTTTCAGAAGTACAGAGGGGTTTTGGTCATTTCTGGTTCCATCTTTGAACTCATGGCCATTTGTATGCTACAGCAGCTCTGAACTCGGCATCTTTCTAACCCTAAGACTGTGGCTCAAACTACCGTCACAGGGCTGCTGATGGGAGAAACCTGGGACTCTTTGTGATTTAGCAGAACAGAAGCAGAAGACAACCTACAGCACTGTGCTGGGATTGAGGGCTCCTGCTGCTGCAGTAACGGGCAACAGGAGACCAAAGGTTTCTTTGTCAAAATGGTAAATCTCCATCTGTTATTAGTACACTGCAAAGCTGTGAGTCCACAGAGATTTTGTCTTCCTTATGGCATTCATATTTTGAGTTTACTTTCCCAGTGAAGACTGTATCCATTACAAATTTTAATTTCCAAACCATGGCTGTTTCAGCTAAAAAAGCATTTTAATCAGGAAAAAGGTGTATTTTTGGCTACTTTTCACACACCCCACCTCACCCTCAACAGAGTTTCAACTATTTTTGTTCAAGTATGAAAAATACTGCCTTTGGGCAAAGACTAACACTTCTTGAAACGTGGGTTTCAGAAAGTTAGAGACACTAAACTGAATAAAAGCTGCGACACATAATCTACCTGAATGGTCACTCTGGAACAGGTACTGGATGCGATTTCACCACGAGGGCCCTCCTACCTGTTAAACATTTTGGATCCCTTAATAGCACAGTCCACCCCTCTCATTTATTCCTACTGTTAACAGAGTAAGCAATAAGCACTTGAGAAGCCCAGCTGTGAAAGCACATTAAAAGCTGAACTTCTCAACCCACTGAAGAGTTAGTCTCTTTATAACTGCACTTAAGACCTGACCTGGACTCCTGAAGTGCAGTTTAACTGGTAGTTCTGCTATAGCCAGGTGGGACCCAGCATCCTACTAAATACCTCTTGAAGCTTTCCTCCTACGCGGGGACGATGATGGTAATCAAGTTGGCTGCTGAAAACCATGATATTCCCTATTCCAACTGTTTTCTTGCACAAGCTGTCCCTAGATCCTGTTTATGTTCCCAAGGAACAGGAACAGTGACAGCATGCAGCTTTCACGAGGCCTTGCCCAAACAATTCTTTCTCTAAAGATACGGTTTTCTGTGAAGCAGCTCAGAAGCTGATATTCTCTAAGCATCTCTTGGAATACAGCTTGAGGACTTCGCTTATGCCCTCTACAAGTTATTGTAGTATATAAGCTGCTCCCACTTCTTTTCAAGGTTCATAGTGCTTTGGATCTTCACAGCCTCACCACTCCAGTTGAATGGTATCATCTCCCATGGCTCAAATTATCTTTGGTGCATAAAATGATAATACCTGTTAAGAAGCAGGCTCTATCATATAATCGCAGCAGAACCTTCACATTTATTCTGGTTTAACACAGAAACTTATATCAATAAATGTTTCATTGTGATGGGTATTTCAGCACAGTGACAAACTGGGTGGATAAAGGAAATGTGGCGGATATAATTTGTTTGGATTTTAGCAAGGCCTTTGACACAGAACCACACAGGAAGCTCATAGAGAGACTCAAGAATTATGGTCTGGATAATAATACAATAAGGTGGATAAAAACTGTCAGACAGATAGGAAGCAACGAGTTATTAATCAATGGTATTAGATAAGAATAGAAAGAAGAATCTACTCCGATGCCAAGCAATAGGTGCTAGGATTATTTTCATTAAACAGATTCATTAAGGATGAGAAGAAGAACGTAAATGTTGACAGTGTCGAAAACTGATGATTCAGAAATAAGAAACGTATCAAATGCAAAAGGAATCAAAATTGTAAGATCCAAATAACGGAGAGCTGCATGAGCCAGAACAATGTGGTATTTAATATACCTTAAAACATGAAAAATGTTATTTAATACTGATATAGAATTTAGGTTTGAACTTGGAAATACACAGTTGAAAATCTTGTATATGACTGTTACTCTGCAATGGTATGGTCTAGTTGTGAAATTTGCTCCCTTGCAAACCAAACTAAAATCAAAATTGCAGCCACTGTGATCATGAAGATCATCTGGCTTCTTTTCTTAGAGTAAGGATATTAGTTGTAATGATTAAAATTTTAAAGTTTAAAGTAATCACGTGTAGCACCCTTAAACTCTTCTTTGGAAACGGCGTCCTCTTTCAGCTATAGTCCTGAATTTCCAGCCCCCTGCACAGTTAAAGGGGTTTTGTTGCCAACTTCCCGTACAGGACACGACACTTAGTTGTCCTCACAGAGACACTGTGTGCACATAAAACTGTCTGTTTGATGGGTACTCCCTCTCCCCTTGTCCCCCTCTGTCTTGGTTTGAGGTAAAACAGGACCCATCTTGCTCAGTAACTTTGCTTCTTAGTTAGGCCTCTTCTAACTACTGAAATTAACAGCATATTCCGCAGACACTGTTCACTTTCTCAGAGTGATAAGACCTATGTTTATAGCTGATGCCCAGGCATGGTACACAGAGATGCTCTCACTTATACTTATTGCTGTAACACACAAGGCCAACCAACGTTGTTACTTGCCCCGTTGGAGGGTCAGAAGTGGAAAAGCGCAGTGTGGTCCTACCTGCAGGGAGGAGCAGACAGGACAGGTGACCCAAAACTGACCAAAGGGGTACTCCGTCCCATCTGCCTCATGCTCAGTATAAAAGCTGAGGGTTCAATGGGTCAGCTCTGTCTTTTTTCAATGGCCAGCGTCTGAGGAGGACTCTGTTCATCTGCTTCTGATCCCTATCCTGAATCCAGATCCAGAACCCAGTTCCCATCCATCACTGAGTCCAGCCTGGGACTTCCCCAGTCCCAGCCAGTGATGTGACTGTCATCCTGGGAGCTTGATATGGCTTTGTATATATTTCATTATTTCCTTGTTTTATTTTATTATTAATATTTCATTAAAGTAATTCAGTTCCTTCTAAACTCCTAAGTCTCTTTTTCCCTTCTCTGCCTCCCTCTTTGAAGAGGGGTAGAGGGGAGCATCTGTCAGTCCCATCTGGGGTCCCTCACGTCCCCAGTAGCGAATTTGGCCTAAACCACAACAGTATTCCCTCCCGTCTGCCTCATGCTCAGTATAAAAGCTGAAGGAGCAAAGGGGCAGCCCTCTTTCTTCAATGGCCGGTGTCTGAGGAGGACTCTGTTCGCCTGCCTTTGATCCCAACCCTGAATAAAGATCCAGAATCCAGTTCCTGTCCATCACCAAGTCCAGTCTGGGACCTCACCAGTGCCAGCTGGTGATGTGCCTGTCATCCTGGGAGCTTGATATGGTTTTGTATACATTTCGTTATTTCCTTTTTATTTTATTATTAATATTTCACTAAAGTAGTTCAGTTTCTTCTAAACTCTAAGTCTCTCTCTCTCTCCTGCCTCTCTCTGAAGAGACGTAGGGGAGAGCATCTGTCGTTCTCCCTGAGTGGCCAATCTGGCCCAAACCACGACACCTTCCTTCACAGATCTGCCCTAAAGAAGCTCAATTTGACCCTTATCTATGAAAGGGCAAGATCTTGAATGAAAGGCAATATACTGAGGTGAAATGAAAAACTGCATGGCAATGCACATTCATTCCATGGGACATACGGCAGAGAAGACCAAAGCGATAGATCTTTATTTTGAATTCTAAATATCCCTAAGTGTTGAGTGACTAAACATGGCAGTTGAATATTTTCAGGAAAAACTCAGCAGTATCAGGAAGACATGAAGTTCATTATATCCTGCCCCTTTCTGTCTTACTAACACAGGGACTTTCCTTTTCCTTGTACAGAGAACGCACCCCCAGCACCACAGCCCCAGCTGACTCATGGTGCTCCAGGAATAAGGACAAAATAACTTTTATTGGCCTCATTCTTGAGACAGCAAAAGCAAACTGAACAACTGAGTAAAGGCTGCAGGCTTTCAGCTGTAAGAAACTTTGGAAAGTTGTCAGAACTCTTACTCTTGTCTTCTCATTAATGGTTCATTGCCTCACAATCTGACCTCAGGAGACTGTGCCCAGCAAGCCAGCTCCTTTTTGAGATCCATCATCTATGTTTTGGGACCTTTGATCTTCTCTGAGGATGTACAATATTCCTTCTACCTTCACGCAGCAACGTAACCCCATCTCCCTGACAAGCTCCTCCTTCCCTTTCTGCCTGCACTGTTAGAATCTGCCTTCCCTTGTCCAAACACGGCGCTTCCATTCCCCCTCCTTTGCTGCACAGAAAGAAGCAATTAGGATGAAGGTGTGACACTCCTCTCACAGGAGAAAAAGACAAAGAGGGAAGTGATATGAGCAGAGAGGCATGAATTTGTAGTTCTAGTTGATGCCAGAGGAGTGGAAAGAACAAGAGATGGCAATATGCCCTGCAGCTCTCCAGAGCAGTAGCAAGTGTGGCTTCTGGGGCCCTGGAACACATTTGATGGACAGGAGGTCCATCACTGTTTTGCTACCCTAAGCAGCTTCCCACTTTGTCACGTAAAGTAGTTTTTAAAAGGGCCTTCTGCCCACTTCCTTTGGAACTTCTCTCTACAGGCCTACCAAGGACCTCAGGAGGAACTTGGGATTTTGGCACATAAGAAGGGACATGCTACCTTTTAATAGAAAAGTACAGTTAATAGAAAGTAAAGGTAGAACTACAGGCTAAGTTTGGACTTCCTATAAGCAGGTGCGCCTCAAGTGGTATCAGGACTCTTCCAGATTATGAACAGGCTGAATTTATCCCACCATGTACAAAAGCACAAATCAATGCACTCTTTTGCTTAGGCACATTATTTATTCTTTTGCCAGTAGGTCATTAACCTGAAGTCCAAAACCAGCTTCATCTTGCACAATGTCATGCACAAACCATGCCCAGAAGTTACATATTATTTCAGTTTATGTAACTGCCATATTAAGCTCAAGGCCCAAGGAGGATACTGAACAATATCTTATTGTACAGGCTATTGAGATTCAATATTCCAGGGACAATGCTACCAACCCCCCCAATTTCATTCATCTCAGAAATCTTTGGAAATTTAATACCAGAGGACTTTGAGACCTTTGGACTGGATTGTAAATCTGCTGCTTAAACTTTTAATGTAACACCAATGCGAGCTCTCAAATATTTCCCAGTAAAGTCCATGTATATAATTCTTGTTTAATTAGACATCATCCTACAAAAAGCGAAATTCAGACCAAGCTGGAACTATACAAAAGTTCAGGGAAGTTCAGTTCCTGCATTATGATTTGGCAAAGCTCTATTGCAATTTTTTTCCCCCCGGAAACAAAACAGAAAAAAAGAATATATCAGCAATGATTCAAGCTGATCACTGTGTCAGAACAGGAAATAATATTTGGAAAAAAAAAAGGAGGAAAAAATCTTCCATTTACTTTGAATATTAGTAAAAACAACAAAAAGTTTTTTATACTGCCAGCCACATCCTGCAAAATCTATCTAATAAAGCAACAGCATAATTACTAGATAAGTTTAAAATGGATTTTTAAAAAGAATGGCTACTTTTGCTGGAGGGCAAAGTATATTTAAATATGTTGCAGGACTGGATTCAGAGACCTCAGCATCCTGCCGGCATGGTCCAATACAAATTATGTTTGTAGTTATTGCAGGGACCTTGAGCTATAGTGTTTACACACTTAAATCTATGAAATATTTATCTCTGCTTCAAATACGTAAGATGAAGAGCACATGCTAGGTATGAGCTCAGGCTAGCAGGGCTTCTGCAATGATTGAATTGTTCAAAGTGCCAAGACTAAAATTCGCTCAGGCTCCATTTGCACTAGAAAAAAGAAAACACCTCTAATATACAATAAAATATTATTATTAGAAGACTAAGGTTGGGTGTTCAACCTGTTCCATAATCGATGTTTAAACAAAACAGATGAAATCAAATGCACCCCCCTGGTGGTCAACCAAACTACAGAATAGAAACTGATATATAATTTCTAGCAGTAAAAAAAATTTAACAAAAAACTGTACAGCAAAATACAAAATTAATTCCATCATGTTAACACTAATACTCAGCAAAGGACTACAAGACCATATACTAATTATGTTACAGGTAAAGAAGAGAAGTTCAGATATGCAGTTGGTAACTAGATTTCTAATAAAACAACAACTTCCGTCTTTTTCAAGTCTTTTCCAAAATACCAGAAGTGATTAGAACACATTATGGATCAGTCACTTGCCAAGTTTCATGTTTGAAATCAAAGCTGTTTTAAAATTTCCTGAACAACAAAAAAGCATTTTAAAACTGGTAACATTCAGTCATGGTGATATAAGCAAATACCAGCCAATCTGAACCTTGGAACATTCCTGATCTAATGCCTTTGTGTTGCCACTAAGCCCAGAAAAATATTTCAGGCCTAATTGCTAAGAAAGTTAAAATAATATTCACAAATTAAACCCCCCCCTCATTTACATATTATACAACTAAACTTTTTATTGCTTCAATATACCTTGATGGAATTAAAAGCAGAGATCCTTCAAGACCTATTGTCATCATAACTGAGATGCATCGACATTTACCAAAGATGAACCTGCCTGTAATTTGCACAGTAGATCTAAAACCCTTCTCCTTCCCTCCTCTGCACCTCCCCCAGAAAGAGCTCAGCACTGTTGAAGCATGTTCTCTACAAATAACTATACAAAGGAAGTGGGTCTATCATGGAGGAGCTGCTTAGTTTCTTTTCATATGCTGAGAAACTCCCTTTGAAATAATGCAGACCAGCACCATCTCATTTTTCTCCCCCCACCAATACTAAGCAATGCATAGGGAACAAAATTTGAACCTGTATCTTCCACAGTAAAGGTACTTGCAAAATAAATTAAGCCAGCCAGGAAACAAAACACCAACTGCTAGTCCACTCTTGTGGCTACCTTTTTTAAGCTTGTTGCCCATTTACTCAAATGTATGCAAACAGAGGAAAAAATATGATAAGAAGCAAAACTTTAGGGCAATAGTTTACAAGAAAAAGATTCTAGGAGTTATATACACCCATAAATTCTCATTATGCATCTGTGTGTACTAATAGACACTTTGCATAAAATATTGTATTATTTAGTGTCAATTAGATGAAGATTTGCTTTCAATTACATGTAGTCAAATGTCCCTATAATCACTTGGTACAGTAACTGGGCAGAAATTCCCAAACATATTCAGCCTTTGCTCCTTGAATCTCAAAATTATTTAGAAACACGCTTTCTTTTCCATGAAGAGATACAGTCATGCCAACAACCGCTCCATTATTCCCCCAGCAGATATGGAGATGCTGGAGCAGAACTCAGAAGTCTAGCCGCCAGATCCTCTGCTGTAGCCATCTGACGCAAGGCTCTCCCTCATGCATTTCTTTCTTTTAGCTTAAGTCTTTACTCTTTAACAGTGCTCCCCAACATTAATGGCTTTACATTTCCTAACTGTGACTGAACCTCATATTTGGACAAGAGAGGACTTCTCATGTCCTGAGCTATAACTCAAACCAGCCCAGAATTTTATGTAGTCATAGATCTCCTTTCTGTCCTTATTGATTGGAAGTCTGCATTAATAAAAAATTATGAGTACAGTAAGGCCATGATGTTCACAGAGACAAATAAAGGTCTCTCTAATGTATTTTAAAATGCCTCTTGCACTGGTGAATTACAGAAGAAAAGTTGTGTTTTCTTTGCTCTAAGCCACATTAAGTCCAAAAGGAGGAAATCCTACATAGTAAACGTGTACAGAACTATTTCCTACCTCTGCAGGCTGCAGAAAATCCCACTGCGTTAAGATGGTATCAAGGCCACTTAAACATATTACCCTATTAAATCTGCATTCCCTTATTGTTCTTAAAATGCTAACAAAATGTTCCAGGCCAGTGTGTATTTGTGGTACTTCCGAAGAGTCAGGCACTACCCCTATTTCTCTTAAAGCAGCATGATGGTCCACGTACCACTGGTGAGGCTCTTGCTGATGGCTTGCAGAAAACTTGTTAGTCACATTGCCTGGCTCACCTTATTCCCAGTTGCTAAACTGCATTTAAAGAAAACCAACCGAAACCCAAACAAACAAACAAACAAAACAAACCCCAATCCCCCCCAAAAACAACTAAAAATACATTTAACATTTAACTTTGCACTGGAAGCAACCACAGCTAGTTCTCAAATAGAAAACTACACAATTCCAACCTGGAGGGGAGAGAAGCCTCACAGCTATTAATAAGAGGAGGATTGTCTCAGATTTCCTAAGATGCCTTCCACATTAAAACGTGTCCATATCAGGAAAAAATTACAAAACCTGTCTTTAAGTTCCCACAAGTACAGTTCCAATTAGGAAGGGTTCTTTGCTTTCAGCTATCACCATGCTAAAAATAGAGATGTTCAGGAAACACATTACTCTCAAAAGTGATTTAACACACAATCTGTAAACATGTTGCCCTTTTAGGTAAAATGGCATTTGTTTGAAAGCCAGAAGCCAGAAATATTAAAGTGGAAGGGATCTTCAAAGATCGTTTGCAACCCTAAAAGTTGAAATATGTGCACTTTTTTGTTTTCTGTAAAGAGGCTGAAAGGACCAAGTACAATAAGGATAGGGAAGGACGGAAAGTGAGAAGAAACTTCTGCACTTTTGCTTTCAAAGTTTTTCATTTATATACACACACACATATATATAAAAGAAATGCAGATGGTCTTTTCTTTTCATAACCTTGTGTGCATCTCAGAGACATGACTTGTACCCATTCCAAATTTTCTCACATTTTATGCAAATTTCATGTTTTCATTTTATCAGATATGGCTTATAGAAGACAACTTAAAATTCACACAGTTCAGGTTATAAGTACAATGCTGTCAATAGCTTCCTTTACTAAAAACTACCTTTTTTTTCCTTAGCGTTCCTTATTTTTCTTTTCTGTGTACCTTCCCTTTTCACTTTGAACGATACAATGTTATTTTCTTGAAAGGTATGGTGGACAACTTCATGGTTGGCGGGTGCAGAACACTGGATGATTATATTTAATATTAAAGTTGGAGGCATTAAGCAGGAAAGTGATTTTTATTCTTCCAGGTGTTCAAAATACCGTTTAAGTTTCTTAACGCAAGTTCTTAAGCAATACTTGGAAGAATACATATCTTGCTAAAAGAACCAACAGAACTTTCAATATAGAATTAAGTAAATTACTTAAGAATAACTTAAGTAAAGAAAAATAATTTCTGTCATTGTCATTACTTGAAGGAAAGAGACACAGACAGATAAGCCACACTGGACAAGAATTTTGAGAACGATAATCTGTTCCTTCTCTTATGATCATACTCAACTCTCTCAAAAGAAGACTGCAGTGCAAAGATCCAAAACTGAGCTTTTATCTATCCAAGAAGAATTAAACCAATGCTACTGCCAGTGGAACTCCTACAGATGACTCTGTTAGTATCACTCACCCTAGAATATCAATGCCATTAGTGGAAGATTAAAAGCTAAAACAATACACCACATGGTTAGAGCCAAGGGTAAAGGAAAGCAATAAAATGATGAAGTGAGTCATCATTGCAGACCCCTTCTTGCAACCAAGTAGCATGGCTCTTCATAACGTCATGCCATGCCATGCCAACTGGGTTGTACACTGAGAACCAAACCAGCAGTTCTTTCTGCTTGGTGTAAACAAAATAACTATGCAAGGACACCAGAGGTCTAGGATCCTCCCTTCCAAACTAGAACATCTGTAGTTTTTAACCACCTCTTCATGGTCAGTATTTCATTCTGTATTTAAGAAAGGCATCGTGCTACACTGACACTGCATAAGCAATGCCACGGGAACCACATAGTGATGAACTCATCTGTATACCACCACCCCCTCAGCCCTGTCTACAGAGATGCCCAGAAGCAGCCTTCTGTTTTTCTCCACTATACATAAGGGCCACATAGCTCAAGACTTCACACCTCATTTTTAGAGACATCCTAATGTGGTCTTTGTCACACACAGTTTCCAATCATCTTTCGACAACTGAGACAAGTTGGCCCTCTGTTAATAACTGTTGGTAAAAATAATGCAAGGTTCTGAGTTGAAAAAATGCATTAAATATAATCTGGCATGGTCTAATGTAACTTCTGACTGATGACCCCTGAGATTTCTTACATCATGCCTGCTGGTTGATATTCACTGAAGACTCCCCACAGACTAGAAGAAGAGACTTGGAGACCAGAGAGTACAGAAAACCATATGTGGCAGTGGTAACTATGGAAAATTTGGTAGCGTCACAGACCCCTGTAGAGGAAGCAGCTTCATCTCAACTTCCCATACCACAGAACAACAACAACAAAAAACAATCCAAAACAAAAACCAACATAAACAACCTCTCCCTTTTATGAAGTGCTATAACAAATTCTGAAAACACTGACTGTTTCATTACACAATCAAGAAATGTGAAATTTATGACATATCAAATGGTCAGCCTCCTGCTTGACAGGCAGCTCAAACTCTGGGCATGCAAAGTAATCAAAGTGCAAGTACCACAGAGATAGCAAACTCAGTTAATCCGAACCATTTTGGACTCTTGGAGGTCACACAATAGCTAACTAAAAGCCAGGAACAATAAGCCACCTTCTATGCAGAGCTGTACCTGTTATTCTCACTATCCTTCCAACCTAAGGAGCATCATAGAAGATCTCCACACCACCAGAGAGAAACCAATCCTTCTTTTGGAAAACTCATGGTGTAGCCAAAGCAGAGGCTGTTGCACACTTAAAGCAGAAGTACACTAGGCTGGATATAATTGACACTTGCTTGCCTCAAACACAAACATAAGTACACTGCAATCAGTCACTTACATGAGTATATAATATTTTGTAAGACCACAATACTAACAGCATAACTGGAAAAAATGCATAAACATTTTGTAATACAGCTAAGCATCCGTATGTAACACAATCACAAAGGGATAAATGGATATTTGTGTTAATGCTGCAGAAAAGTGGGTACAGTAAAATATGTGAGAAGTACTAAAATCTGCAGGATAAGAAAAAGGACAGAGAACAGGCAGGAAAGGTATCTGCTGGAACCAGAATAATCCTGAAGATTTAGGTGGAAAAATGTCTGGTAGAAACAGAGCAAGTGCTTCTCTTAAAAATAAGAAAATATTGGGAGCAGATGAGATTACCCCTTGTTTTGGTCGGGGTGGGGGGAAGAGGGATGAGAAGCATAAAAATCTCAAAGAAGAGCAAATGAAAACATGAGGAATAAAGAAGTCACTTCCCTCATGGAAGAGCTCTCCACTGGTGACCTCAACCTTGGTGACAAAGACCACCTGGGACAGTAGGAGAATTGTGTGGTACTGCACACTTGCAGCTAACGTAGAATGGGATTGTTAAGAACTAACTCTTTGAATATGCAGTGATAATAACTAAAAAAATTATTAAGAACTATTGGCTATATGTATTGTTAATGGATGCCAATCTAGTAAAGATTTGCTTTTAAGCTTTAAGCTGGCCTGATTTACCAGTCCAAACACCCATTCATTGTAACTGATGCTGATACCCAGCTTCCTACTGCACGGCTCATATGTCGCATCAAATGAGCAAATAAGAAAAGAAGGGGGGGGACTGGGTCTAGCATATATTACAAACAGGTGAAAGGAATAAAAAAAAGAGTGCTTGATGGTTTACTTTTCACAGATTTGCCAGTGTATGACAAACAAAACCCAACCAAGTAAACTTACATAGTCTGTTTCTCTCATGGCAAGTTTCAATTTGCAATAAATCATAGATAGTACATGAAGAGTTAAACAAATCTCTCCTAATTTCTGGGAGATCTTTTTATTAACGATAAGCTAATGTTCAGGTAAACCTCTCAAACCCATAAATGCTCTTAGGTCTCCTTTCTTCAGGCTGCACAGTCTATACCCAAACTGTCCTCAATCCAGAGAAACATTTTCACCTGCATTATTCAATCAGCAGAACCTGCTCAAACCTTTCAGTATGAATCATTATCAAGACACATGTCAGCATATCTTAAGAAAATACTGACAGCCTGTTTACTGTTACCTTCTGCCTTCTCAGTATTTGGCAATAAAGAACCCTGAGATCCTCAGTTAGGAATCTGAAAATGGCTCTCATCCCACATGGAGATCAATTCAATCAATTAATATTTTCTTAGTACATAAAGAGACAAGTGGTTTGCCAAAGGTCATAGAGAAAATCATTGGTTAAACCTGGAATAACTAAGCATATCCTATCTCCGGATACCAGCTTTTTCTTTAGGTGCCCTTAAGGCTAAAATTGTGCTGCCTGGACACACCTTCTCCCTAATACTCTTTTTATTTACCTATTTCAACAATTGCTAGAGAAGTATAACCCTGAGTAAAAAAGCTGATTCCTAAAAGCTTCATTAAAAAAGGCAGGGGTAGAGAGAGACCCTATTAATTCCCCCCAGACAGAACCAAGAGTACAAGTTCATACCTTAAGCACCACAGAACTGGATTTATAAACATCTCAAAACTCAGAAAATACTTCAGTGAGAGGTCACGACTTCTTTGGCAGCAAGTCAATCAACCATAACATTAATCCGCAGAAAATCTAGACTCATGAATTCCAGTGCTCACTGAACTAATTGTTTCTTGAAAATTACTGGAAGTGAATTTTTCTCCTCTACTACCTTCAGCAGTCCTGAAAAAAGTGAACCTTATGACAAGAAGTCTTCTCATTAACTTCCTGAGGTGAGAGAAAGCCTACACATCACCAAAAAGCACCATTTTGACAAAAAAAAAAAAAAAACACACCAAAAAAAAACAGAAAAAAAGTCTTCTGCTTTTAATTGACAGCTAAAGAAGTCCAAAGACCAGACCTACATTCCAGACCTATTAAGCAATTAATGTCTGATTTTAGCTAAGATGAACAACTTGTATGCCCTACGGAGATAGGAGGTTTGACAAACATTGCTAAAGAAAATGAGGATCTCAAACAAAACTCTAAAATGTGTTATTAGTGGAATCTGCTAATATTTTGGATATCTGGTATCTTTATCTGCTAATGTCTTAAGATGTCCAGAACATTTTTCTGAATCCATAGTAAGGGAAAAAGTTGATTTCTACATTATGTCAGTTTCTGCAACTTCAAACCAGTGAGCTTACGGCTTCCGAAAACAAGTATGTGTGTTAATGGCACAAGGCACATTTAGAAAGAACCATCACATGTGAAAGGTTACATAAAAGACTTCAAGGCTCCATAAAAAATCTGAAGTTACTAAACAGTCATTCATTAGCACATCCTTTAATTGCTTGAGGTGGGAGAAAGATTCAGCATAATCTGAAAGCATTAATGCATTGGTTCGCAATGAGCTGGATATGGACAAGTGAGTATTTCCATCAGCTCATCATTTTTCCTATGGAGAAGGCAACACTGAACAGAGATTCTCCTACAATCACCACAGACAGTCATAAAAACCTAGGCTACGGCTTCTGCAGCAAAGAGTTATTGCTGCTGAGAGGCAGAGGAGGGATGATGCAGCCACTGTAAGAGAATGGACAGGGTACAACACAACATGGCCTGCAACACAGGAGGTGGCCCCAGGGCTGAAATGCAGCCCTGGGCAGTTACCATGCTGGGGGTGGGGGTCTAGAAGAGTAGACTGAGAGTGAATCTGCAGTGTCCTTTCCATATTTTATGACATTTTTGCTTCTTCCTGTTTGAAAAAAAGGCTATGTGAACTAACAATTTGACTTCTGTGTTGTCCATTTTAGGCACCATCGACGATTTCAGGGTGTTGTTATAAAAGACAAGTCTAAAAATAATTTTTTCCTCTCTGACAAGTAGTATGATTGCTCCACTAGCCAATACCATCACTTTTCTGGAAGCTGTCAGTAAAATGGCAACTGATACCTACATAGGAAATAACAGCAATACCTCAGGTCACACAGTGTGACAGCGATGTGTAAATGCTGACTACTGTGTACACCAAACTTCATTTTCCACTTGCATCTTTTTTTTTTTCCTTCCTAATCATGTGACTCCAAGGATTTTAATGCAGCAACCCCCAACTTGACCCTCATTTATACCTTAATCAAACCTACAGCATGTGCTGCAAGCTGCTTAAAGAGCTAGAAAATAAAAAGAACTAGCTAGTCATCTTCAGGGCTTCTGCCTTTTCCACTTACACTCTGGACATCCTTTGTATTGTGTGGACATCCCTTGTATTATGTTGACATCCCTTACATTTGAAGTACCTGCAGACAGTTTTTCTCTCTGCTTATTTCATTATTGAGGCAAAAAATCTGGCACAAAATCACATAGTTCCTGTTTACAGCTAAGACTGCTGCTGAGCTTAAGCACTACATCAAGGAGCAAACTGGTGGCACACTGACGCATCCTTCAAGCGTGGAAGTGGTACACAGGTTCTGAAAACAGCAAGCACAGAAAGAGCAATGTATCCGAACCACACTGGAGAACACATGCCGCTCTTGAGAAGGCCCTTGGTTACCTGGACAGTTTCTTTCTGCCTTTTCTGAGTTAGAACATGACCATCACCTTTGGATTAACTCTTGACAGCATCTTCTTTCTCTGGGAGGCAGTGTTTCTGGAAAGCATCTTGCTGTGCTAGAAATCTTAACAGGCTCATCATACAGGTAGTTATGACACACCCTCTTACTGTGGCTTTTGTTTTCTGTAATTATGCTCCAGAATAATAATTTGGGTGGCACTAGTAAGGGAATGAAGAAAAACATAATATACAACCTCCTGCACTGGCAGGATAACATAATTTAATCTTCAGGCCAAACGAAAAAACTCTGTATCTGAATTACTCCACCTAGTACACAAGCTTGGTATTTTATCTGAGCGTGGAGTTGGTGGCCCAGGTCCCTCTGTTTTCATTTTGTCCTGTGCTCTACTTTATATCCCAAGTATGACTGTATTCAGCAGCACACATAGTGATTTCCAAATCATCAGCTCGTATTTAGTCCCTATTTTCAACTGCACACTAGAGACCTGCACCTATTCCACAAATAGAAAGAATCCAAATGCTTTCCCCTAGGCTCCCGCTTAGGATTTCATTATTAATTATATTTGAAGGTTATACAGTTAAAATACTAACTTTTTTATTTGAACATTTATATTAAGCTGCTGAGATTTCTAGCAGCTTAGCAGCATTATTTCTGTGTAAGAGAATAAGCCTCTTAAATTCTGCACGCAGGCCTCTCGTCTAAAATGAAAGATTTTAGAAAGGCACTGAAAGGTAACACTGAGTTAATGATGCTTTTTAAACTGAGACCTCCAAGACTGATCACATGGAACTCTATCAGTTATGCACCCCCTTGACCTCAAGCCCTTTTATATGCTCTGCCAACACTGCCTGAATTCAAATAAAGTTTAGCAAAAAGTTAGTTCCAGAAGATGCACCTCAGACTCATTGCCAGTTATAATTCAATACATGGATTTACTATTTCCAATGCAATAAGATGTCTAAATATTTGGTAGCAAATCCCAGAAGACTGTATTTAACCATTTTCTCCAGACATAATCAACGTTAGGTATGAGAGTCATCCATCAAGAATAGTGGATATCAAGATAATGAAATATTTTTGCAGGCGTGGATGTTGGCGGAGAGAGCAGATGACCTCAGCAAAAGGAGGTCTATGCCAACTGACTGCTACCTCACAACACAAACAAACTCCCAAATTTTAGAGAGCTGGCCAAATTTTGATTTTATATACATGCTAGTGTAAATCCAGAACACCGACACCTGTACGAAAATCCAGGGTTATTTCTGATTTATGACTGAGTAAGAGAAGAGAATTTGTTTCACTGGGCCAATTTCATTTCTAGTGCTGTTCTTTGACCAATGGATATATGCCAAGAATTAGACCTTTATACATCAAGTGCTGAAAAGATCTAAATAAAATTGTATGTGCAAAGTATGGACACATTTTTTTCAAATACATATTTTATATTTATTAGTGATAGCAAGACAAGCACCATCTTTCCATATATGTCAGAGTCTGATTTTTACCCCACTGATTTTTTTTACCCTTTGCCTCCTGGTGCAGCTCAGGTAGACCTTCTCTCATAATTTTTTGCCCATGCTTTTGATTCTGATGTACAGAAAGCTTCATTTGTCCAGGGTAACTTCAGATTTCACAGCTAGACCTATCTACTTATAAATCTGTATAACCACATGAAGAGTTACCACTCTTCACTTCCTTCATTTAAAGGATTCTTGCCATGTGCAGCACCAAAGGTACTCCCTGATCACCATGACAAAGGCAAGAGTAACCTGATGGCATTACTTTCAAGATGGCAACGCCATAAAAGCATCCAACCAGTGTGAAAAATGAATGCCCCTTCAAAATAAGCATTGATCCTCATACCTCGATGAACCAGATACACCAAACCATGCTCTCTTCATACGGTTACAGCATGCCTTGTACGAGATGACATCGGGTTAGAGCAAAGATTGCGTCATTATAACTATCCAGCAGTTACAACTGTATTACGGCCTTGAAATCCATCTCTCAGAAAATATTACTGGAAGTATTAAATAACAACATACTTCATACACTTAGAGCATGCTATAACATGCCCAAATATTAACTAATTAATAGCAGCTAGTTAAATAGAAATGTTAAATGCTATTTAAACCTTAAAGCACAGCAAAAGAACAGTGTGTTTAATTCCCATTTCAATAAATGCATACAAAGGGCTTGATGGATATTTCTCCATGAAAAACTAACAAGGAAGAGAACAGATAAGTTATGTTAAAATTTAAATAAAATTCTTTCCAAATTCAAGATGTGCAAGAATACTGAAGGCCATCAGGGTGCTCCTTCTAAAGCCAGAATGCAACCACAGTGTCATTTTTAATGAAAGGCACAAAATGCTGGGCCCTTGTCCCTGCTCTCTCTTGTCTTTTGAAAGGAGCTGTACACACACCTCCTGCCTTTTAACACTGTCAGGAAGCTGCCTGAGCACAGCTTAAGTTTCAGCGTAAGTTGCAGAGACTTCACCTTGTGTGCCAAGTTTCAGCCTGGAGTGAATTTTTAACAGTCGAGTTATAAACCCGTGAAAATAGGGGCTTACAGTTGAACTGCTGACAAACCCTTAACTATAGCGGTGCACACGGCGCCAATAATAGACAAAACTGCCCCATTTTATAGCACGCAGAAAGGCTGGAATTCAGCTGTTATCAGGGATAATAACAAACTTCTGCTGGTGACTCAGGCTCTCAGCCTCAGATTTACATTCCCTCTGTCACTAAGAGTTTTTAAGTTAAACAATTTTACATGAAAATGCAATAAACAACATTTATATTACCGATGGCATTTGTTCCAACTGCTCTTGCGCTAAAATACTGTGCAGTTTTCCTCCCGTTCTCCATCTCCTCCTCCCCGCCCCGCACTGCCCGAACTGGGCATGGACCCACTCGCTCCTTGGACTCTTGGGCAGCCGGGACGAAGCCCAGGACAGCCCGTGGCACCCGGCCCAGCCCCACGCCAGCCGCCAGATCGCACCGAGGGGAGAGGCTTGCACACTGAGCACTGCCTGCCTCCGTTCCCCCCACGCGGCATCCTCTTTCTCCCAGAAGGCAAAGGAAAAGTAGCACACAGCACCATCAACAGACTTTTTTTTTTATTATTATTATTTTTTATTTTCCCCCCCTCCAGAATACCTCTTGCGGCACTCATCAACCCATGTCAAGGGAAAAAAAAAAAAAAAAAGCTGTAGCTTAACATTGGATCCTAGCTCTTCAGTGTTTCCTCCTGCTAAAGAGCCAAGGTCAGACATGGAAAAACTTGACAAAAAATGAGGCTTGCTTCTCACGCAACAGACACTTGAAGGAAAAAAACCATCTGGTCTAGAGGATGTAAAAGGCCTTGCAGAGCTGTCACCCAAGTTGTCCCCAGTCACTGGCACACAGAGACCAGCTATTCAGAGAAACCAGCTATTCAGAGAGCTTCTTATACACAACTTACCACTCCTCTGAAGTTTCCTTACCTTCAGAAAACTCTCCTTCATTCCCCTAAGGAGCAGAATTACACCAGTGGCCACCAAGTTTAAATTTATCTGCCCAACGTCTATATTTTATATTTTTAATCTATCTCTCAGGAACAGCTTTTAACGCATTTGGATTTTTTTCTGTCATGAAATATTCTATTTATTTCCCAGCAGCTGGTGTCAAAAAAGTTGTTGTTTTCTTTAAATATTACTCTTAAATAAATAAAATCTGTTTTCATATCATGTAAAATTAGTTTTGCCTGCTGTGAGTTTGTGGCATTATGAAGTGATCATTTTTCCCATGAATTATTCAAAACAAGGATAAAAAAAGGAAAAGAAAAAGATGACGGACAATAGCATGCCATTCAATTTGTATAAATGCAGCAGCCGCACTAATAGTTCACTATGCGCAGCACAGACGAAACACTTTTTCTCTGTCAAATGTAGCCACCAACCTTGGTTTAGTATTTCAGAGACAGGTAGTGAAAGAGATTTATTTCATTCCTCTGTTTCCCCCTGTGACTTATCTAGTGAGGCAGGTAATAGACGTATCTTTATTTGCTAGCAAGATATCAATATTTCAGACAACAAGTTTTTGGTCGGTTATCCTCAGTACTATGGCTCAACTGGCCCTTGATGGCCTTCAAGTCTGTCTGTCTTTTTTATTTTAACCTATTCTCTGTTTAAACCTCTGGTTCAACAGTGGCTCTGTGTCTTTTATAAAAAACTATTAGAATTGTTAACATTTCCTCTGGAGTCTTCATATTACCCTGTCTTTCAGAACTGCTGTAACTGCACAGCTGTAATTATTCTCACTTTGAATTCTGGCTGTCGTATTTGGAAGGGGATGAAGGGTGGGGATTTTAATAAATCATTCAGGCTCCCCAAGGCACATGGTATCTCACCAAATCTACAATGAACTTTTAAGATGGAGTGGCTTATGGACTGAACGTATAGATAAACTCCTAAGACATAAACCGCCATTTTCATCAAGAAGAATGAGAAGATAATAAACTTGTGGGTGAAAAAATTACAATAACTCAAAAAAATGCTATTTCAAATGGTTTATTTCTAATAACTTCCTTGTATAGGGATCTTCTATTGAAAACAGAATGCTTTCATTAAGTTTCAGAATAAGTAAAGTAACAGTGCTAAAAGAGTGGGTTTGAGACTCATGAATTCTATGTACTACACTGAAATCACTTAAATTCTGTTTCAACTTCTCCAACCCATACATTATGGCAACTAAAATATTTGTATCACAGTAATGCCCATAGAGCCAGATCTGAGACAACAATCCTTTGCACCATGTAGAAAGAAAGTTCCTATCGCAAATGTTTTCAACGGGGATAGCATTAACCTGCCACACAATGTTCATTGGAAACGATGGCTTTCACTGTGTCATCCTTTGAACAGGCAGAAGTTTAAGTACTTTGAAAGAAAGTGAGGATTTTTTGAGGGAGATAGAGACTGGATGGCGTTTCTTGGTTTGTTTTTTTAATTATGAGAGTGAATTTCCTTCAGAATACAATGCAGATGAATTCAAATGAAAATCCGGGACCTGGACATTGGAATTCTGGACTATTTGCTCTGAACAGCACCATAAAAAGGATGAGTGTTTCATGAAGCAAAGGTATGTTGATCACAAAGTCCTTCCATAATAAAGTACAAACACGTCTGTTGTCAATTAAAAGCAAGATTAGGATGAAGTGTAGTCACCAGTGTCCCAAATTCCATTATCCCATAGCTACAAGCCATTACTCTTTTTTCCAATTTAATTTTTAAGTAGGTCATTCTTGTATACTCTAATTCATTTTTTTTTACCATCCATGCCAGCCCAATTTTGGCCAAGTCTCCGTGCCCTAGAGACAAAATAAAATCCACACACTTATTTTATACAAGATTAAGATATTTCTATACACACAACTCTCATCCATGTCTTGCAAATTTCTATACACTAGACAGACTCAAACGCAGTAGTCCCTCAATCTTGCTTGCAGAGGCCTGCAACATTTTTCATTTGTAGACTACTGTAAGTGGTAAATACTTCAGTCTTACTAGACAAAACAGGGTGCAAAGCGTAAAACAACTCAAGACCTGATAGGAAAGAAAAATCACATCTCAAGCTATCTGAAAGGAACACCAATATATTTACAGGAGTCATCAACCTCCTGCCTCCACAGCAGCACAGCTGCTTCATCGCCATCTCATCAGCACCTACAACTTTGCAGTACTTTGAGGATTTCCCTTCTAGATTCCCGTTGTGAAATTTAGAAAATGAAAGAAGAGACCAGCTGAAGAAAACCAAGCTTTACTTTGAGCTTTAGTACAAACAAGAGAAGATTGTGGGACTGCTGTGTCAATGCCTACGGAGCATATACATATGCTTTATGTGAGATAAAAGAAGAATCCAACATTAACTTTCTTAAGAAATCCCACAAGCATTTTGATGGATTACAATTCCAGTTACAGACTTTCCCTACTGTCTGCTTTGCCTATGGTCATTGGGACTTACCAACGCATTCCATCCACAGCCACACAGAGAAGTTACAGACTGGCTCTCCAAATACGAACTGAAGTACTCTCGTTTACATTCCTGTACCCTTAGCCTTGATTTTTGCTTTATTCCTATGGGGTTTTTTTTGTAATACACACTCGTTAAAACCCCTGTAATTGAGGAAGATGTACAAATCTACCGACACCAGTGAAGCTGCACTCATGCATGCTAAGGCTGAATTTACTGATAAAGAACTAAGGGGTAGAAAAATAATTAATGCTAGTCAACATGGTTTTATGGAAAATAGATCTTGTCAAACAAACCTGATTTCATTCTTTGGTAAGTATATAAGTTTTCTAAGCCTAAGAGCTTATAAACGTACAGTTTTATAAGTATTTGACTTAGCACTACTACAGAGCATTCCAGTTCTGTCAATGAAAGCATGTGTTGAACAGCTAACTTATGGAAGACCCTCAGAAAAACGTTACCTAGGGGATCTTCAAACATAGGGGTTTTTAGTAAGACGCAAGTAAAATTAGTAGTAACACCAACGCTATTCAGCATTTTGATCAATGACTCCTAAGTTATAAAATCACTACTGATAAAAATTTCCGGGTGACGCAAAAACTGATAAAAGATCAGGAGAACACGGTATCGACAGATGGGGAGAATTGGGCATTTGCACAAGCTTTTGTTCTTTCAAATAAAACTTTTTAGTATGGCATACCTTTAAGAAAAAGGAACATGCACTGTACCCATGGGATTGGGCACGGGTGTGTCTGGGGCGTGCTACACTCTGGAAAACAGCGATTCTGAAAAGGACTGCGAGGTCACAAGAAATAAACAACTGAACATGAACACTCAGTGCAATGTGGCAAAGATGGATAACGCAATCCCTGGAGGCATAAACAGGAGGTAGCGGGTAGGCTCGGGAAGGCGTTTTTACTTGTCTTTATTGCATTGTTTTCTAAAGGGATCTTCAATTGGGTGAAGAAAGGCATAACGAGAACCAAAGTCTGGAACAAGAAGCCAAGAAAGAAAGAAAGAAAAGTCAAATCGAACCAGAAACGAATCCCACATTTTTAAACAGCAAGGGAATTAACCATTGGAACAAAACTATCAATGGAAGGGAGGAGTTTTAACTTCCTAATGGTTTCAAGATGGAGAGAAGCTGACTGTGCGTAACTGGGTTCAAAACAGGGATGACTGGACAAATCTAATATCTGGTGATGCACAGAAGGTCAAACAGTCCTTTCTGACCTCAAACCATATTAAAGGAAATTTCTGATGTTATATTTTATGTGACCTGCAGAATTAAGTACAATTTTCTTCCTTCTCAGTGACTGCAACAAGCAGGTCTCCCACAAAAGATGCAGGTATGCCCAGCACAGCACAACAGGTTTCACTGCCTCTGAAGATTTCTGAGAAGAAGAGTTCTGAAATCTGGAGACAGCTTAGAAAGACGCTGCTCACATCCTCTGAAAAAATGCGCTGCTTTGTTAGTTAGTTAAGTGACTGTGTTTCACCAGAGTGTAGCTCAGTGGAGAGCCATCACCAAGAGCTCGCATTCAAGCAACTCCCAGTGCTGGAATGTTTGCAGTCCTCTCTGGGTCTGCTTCTGGATTCAACTTCACCTTGTGCTGGAAACCAAGTCTGGTGCTAGCTGGAGGAATGCTATCCACAACAAATAGCTAGATTTTCAAGTCCTACCTGAAAGGTTAGGCCTGTAGAAATAAATGCCCCCTAAATATTCTGCTGGGCACAGCCTCAGAGCTGGCTTCTAGGGAACAGCACCACCTACTGAATCGCTCCCACACCTCCATCCAGTTCTTCCTGGTGATTTTCTTGACCAAATACTGACCAGACAATTCTTAGCTAAATAAATCACACTCCAAGATGGCACAGCTGCAGGCACTGAAGGAGATAAGAGATGTTTTCCATTGCTAACTCTAGCTTTGAATTTTCCTTCTAACTGCTGTAAGTGGTTCAGCTTATAAATGCAATAATTTTTTTGATGTCACTAAAACTATGTTTTAGTTACAGTTACAAGCAAATGTCACTCATCTACACACTCTACCTACTGCCTGAAAACAATATGATTTAAGGAGTATGTCAGCAGTAAGAAAAGACTCTTCCCACTGGATTAAAAATGTGCATTTTAAGAAAGGAAACACTTTTAGAAAGAAGGAGAGGGAGTCTTCTGTTTCTGTAGTTTATTTTTCTGCTTAATGAAACAAGGTTTCCAGCTTCTACAATAGCAGCTGCAAAGGCACTTCATTAATCTCCTGAGTGCACTGCCTCTCCCTGCATACCTGTAGCTGCCCTGTTCTAGCCTCCTGAAAATTATCTGTTGGCATCGCTTCAACAGTCTTACAAAATAAAAAAAAAGAAAAGGGCGTATTAAACTATGTAAATTCTACAACTTTCAGAAAGAACACATTAACCAAAAAGTTCATTGTCTGATACTTCTCCCATATTTTGAAGACCTTCAGAAGCACTGAACTCCAACTTGTTCGCATTGAGAGTAAATCAAAAGACCATCCATAGAGATCTACGCAAGTAAACGACAAACAGGGGAAGAAGTCATTGCTGCAGTCTCAACACAGACTGCGTCAAATGCCAGATGCTTGTTCAGGCCAAAGCCTTCAGGGATGATTAAAAAAACACACAAGAATTTTCAGAAGTGCTCAAGTATGCTAGGAAAACAAATGCCATGGGAAGCAGAGAGTGCTGGTCTCCTAACGTCATCTAGATGCTTTGAAAATCCCATATGATGAGATTTGGCCCAAGGACTTGGACAACCAAAGCTTTCTCATCTTATTCTGGAGTATTTAACATGACTCACTTATTGAAAATGGATAGATATACATACATTACACAATCTATTTTAAGAGGAATCAGCATCAGTGAGCCTCAGACCTCACCGTCTTGTGTTTCTTAGTTTAAACACTGATTACACAAAGGTTTTAAAGGGTTCTCAGACCTGTAATGGCAAAGCTGCATAGAGGAAATGAAAAGCTAGTGACAGAGCAGTGCTCCCAGGTCTGATTACTAATTACATTTGCTTCCCTATATTTGCACCTGCCATAATTATGATAAAGGGTGGAGTTTCAAGTAGCGCTGATGGGAAATTTTATGATAGAATTCCCCCCAAAACATTGGAAACCACCACACTTTTGGGGCAATATTTGTTGAAAACACAAAGATTTTTCTAAGCATCTATGCCATGGTTAACCCACAGCCCAGGAAATTCCCCCACAGATGAGCATAAACAGTCTATACCATGCAAAGTTTAGTTGACTCCAAATATAGGACTTTTTAATTGCATGGCATGGAAAAAGAAACAACAACTTTGTTTAAAATTCATTTCATATGTGGGTTTAAAAAAAATAATCATTATCGCACTAAGTGAAAATTCTGGCTTGTGTTCCACTCCAGGTTTTAGAGAACGAAAGGGAAATTAATATGTACACTCCAGTCTATTCATGCAGTTACATTTTAACTCTGCAGTATAATCTCTTCTTCTTCACAATATCACAATATTTTTCCTAACTTATCTCCAAGCTCTTGAACTTCACTTCTGCATAAAACAGGACATACTGTTTTCCACATGTGTACAGTGTACACAGTAATAAGGAAATCAAATGAAAGCTACAGAAGAGGCCAGAAGGGTGATAAAAAAGGGGGCTTATTTGCTGCAGTGTTTCTTCCCCACTGGTGGAGTGACTTCAATAATGGAGTCCCTTCATTCACTAAAAAAAAAATTGCTCCTCGTTCCAATGCCCATTCTAACCATAAACTGCAGGAAAAAGGCTTGGTAATACTTCTTAATGCAGTAAAATAATAAATACCACTCTGCCACCAGGAGAACAAGTCAGTTAAACATGGTCTCTTTTTTTTTTTTTTTTTTTTAATTTGCAGGNTTTTTCAATTTGCAGGAAAAACCAGAGCTGATTAAGGAGTAACTAGTCCCTCCCAGCAACTACCCCACCCCTCCCCCAAAAAAAAGGAAAAAAAAAAGAAGGAAAAGAAAATAAGGCCTTAAAGAATGGGCAGATGAACAGAGGAAAAAATATCCCATGCATTAGGCAGAAGTCTGTAATATTATCTAGAACGACAGCACAGCCATTGTTAGTGCTGCCAAAGCACTGCATGTTTGCTATATCACCCCAGGTCCTAGGAGAATAATAAACTAAGCAGATTAGACAGAGACTGATGTCTCCGTGCTGCCTCTACCTCCACTGAACACAGGCGCTGGTCTGTGCTTTAGAGCACATACGGGCAGGTAAACCCAGAAAATGGGTACTCCATGTGGGCAGGGGCGGGGGGGCCGGGGAGCCGCTGCCAACAACCAGGGCCTGTTTATTATTTAACAGTTGGTATTGCTAGAGGCCTGGCACTGCAATAGAGCAATCTCTGTTTCAGTGCGAGTAAGCCTGATTACGAGAGCATGGGAGCCAAATCATGTTTACCATCGTCGGCGAGAACCTCAGTGCCCCCAACAGGCACGGAAATGCTTACCACAGTGTCTGTCCGTCCATCCATCTGCAGGCTGCCGCCCTGAGGGAGGGCTAAAGAAGGGACGGCAATGCCCAAACAGGACAGGGAAGGAAGGTGTTTGGACAGGATGGTCCCCAAAGCTGTAGGGTACCACCTGTACTGGCACTGGCCAGTCCATCCCCTCCTCTCCATTTTTATGAGTCAATACACAGCCTCAATTCACCACCTCAAGCACCTGATGTCACCCAGAGCTAAAATAAATTTTCAGCTCTGGGGAGGGTGGGGGCAGAAGGCAACGATGCTTTTATGCACACAGTCTACTTCCCCCCCCAGCAAGGACAGCGTGCCATAGAGAAAGCCCTTCCCCAGTGTAACTCCTATGACTCGCAGAAAGACATCACTGACAAAGAACTTGGCATTAAAAGTTTTCTTAGCTTCTGCTGGAAGTCATCCCTGTACACAAAAAAAATCTGGAACACCTCCCTACACACACACAAGCTTCAACTAATCCAATTTTTAAAATCTATTTACAGGAATGCTCACAAAGATTCAGTGACACTCTAAAAAAGGATTTATGAAGTATCAATCTATTGAGCACATGCAATTATCAAGTGCCATGAATAAACAACACTAGGCCAACCCTCAACAATCTATTGCTATAAAAATCATAGTAAAGGAAGATCAGACCATCCTGGTGATATGGAGCCTTCAGTTTTACCTTGTTGGTTTAAACACTAGCTCATTTTAGTAGCCAGAAGAAACTGGTTGCATCTGATATCTCAGCCTATATAAAACAAGCTCAATAATCACCACCTAATTCCCAATGAACAAGAGTCATCGTCTCTGGTGTTTCTCCAATTCTGGTGAGGTTCATGCAAGGGTGGGCTGTTGGAAGACATGTAGTCTACTGGAATCTCCACCACTGGCTTGCTACATGAGTCACAGAGCTGGTGGAAAGTCACTTTTCCCAGATCCTCCTTCTTAAAAATAGGATAATGAAAAGCAATGCATGTAAAAACTAACAGCTGATCCTTTAATATTGATGAAGAGCTTAGCAGTACTGACACGGTACATGTGCTTAGAAACACAAAGTTGTATTATATTCTGTATCACTACAAGTGACTCTGACTGCTCTCATCAGCAGAGGGATGGCAAATGGAAAAGGCGGTGGAAAATAAAGTTTAAACGTAAGTTGAAGTCACTCCTAAGTTAGGACAGCCAGAAGCACAGTAAAGCAGGATCCTTGAATCCACTTGTTATGGTGTCACCATGGCGGGGGCAGGGGGGCCCCCGAGTATCATGAGGGATCCCACACCCAGGGAAAACTGGAGCCAGCCGTAGCTTCTGGGCAGTGCAGGAAAGCGTTACTCAGACAGGTGGTTAGACGCACAAACCACCACCTGCTCCTGGATCTCTTCTCACTGTTTTCCCCAGCTGACTCTGGCCCTAACTGCTTTCAGCTGGCCAACGGCAGCTGCCCCGGACCGCTGCGAGGGAGATGGCTGCGGGCTGCTGGCAGGCAGAGGGGGGGAGCAGCAGCTGCGCACCCCTTCCCTGCCGCCTAGCGCCCACAGCCCTCTCCTCTGCTGGCCACTCATCCCCTAAGAGCGGGACCTGATTCGGGCTTCTATATAGATTCCCTACTTTAGTCAAAAATCCCTTGGCTGCAGCATAGAGGACCCGCAGGAGGAGCGGGCACAACAAGCAGCAGTCTTGCCCGCAACTGGCAAAAATAAGAGTACAGAGTAGATCCTTCACCACCAGCAGAAGCGATGGCTGTGCAGGATGCCAGGGTTGCAGGGGAGGGTGGGCAGAGGGTACTCCGCTGCGGTACCTACGCTATGGATACGTACAGCAGACTGCAGTCCCCAGAGCTGCCAATTTGGCACTAACGTGTAATTTGTACTAAATAACGTTTCAGGAATTCAACGCAAATAATGTAATAATAGCAATTAGACCCTTTACCAAGCATAGCTGTATCAGACGTGCAGTCCAGTCACTTCGCAGAAGGTAAAAAGCACTTGATGAAGGAATCCGCACTTTCACAGGCACTAGAGGTGTGCAGGTATATGGAATAATTGCATTCCTTGTGTATTAATGTTTGCATATAAGAAATGCATGCTGAGCTAGCATAACACCTCCTTCCTCAAATAATAACTAAGTTTCATACTGTGCCTGAAGTGCTCTTTATATAGTACACAGAAATGGGTTATGTAAAGATTAGAGCTGTGAGAGTTGTTCACAACATAACTGGAAATCTAGTAACAAAATCCAGTTCTAGCCTAGGTTTCCCCAAGACAAAATTCAGGCTAGCTTTACAGAAAGGTCTGTGGATTTTTGATGGTTTTGACACTGAAATCATCCCAACCTTGTACCCAGAAAGGGAAAGGAGAATAGAAGGAGAATAAGAAAAGAATAAAATGGCATGGAAAGAGGCTGGAAAAGAAAAAAAGCAGGAGTAGTGAGATTATTTCTGTTTTTCCTCTGCTACTGCCCTTCTTTCCCATGGTGGAAAAGGAGGAAACAGCCCCCAGATTTCAGAGAACACATCTTGTTATACTGGAGCCACGATGCGATGTGTGCAGTTAGGGGTGCTCAGATGCATTTGTATGTGCATCGTTACTAGGAGATGACTAGATTTGGTACCAGGATAATATTTCACCATTGTGTGGTGTGTTCCCATCTGATGTTGCCTTTTCCCCAGTTAAAAAAAAAAAAAACTAATAAAAAAGAAAATTAAAAAAGATACAATAATTGTTACTGCACACTCTAATGAATTATTGTGTTCAAGGTTCCTACAAAAAAAGTAATATTATACTCGGCTTATGTTTTAATTGATTTATTAATATTTTATCACAGGAATGTAATTTAAGCTCCTCATGATTTAGATCTCATAAACCTTTAGCATTTTGCAAATTCAAATTCCAATTTAAAGCCAGGGCGAGCAATTAACTTTTCTATCATCTTGTCAGGGGAGAAGGTTCGTGTTTAATTTGAGACAAAGTGACAGAAATATATATACACTGTATGTATTACTCCAATTTAATTTATGAGTCAGCACCATCCACCTTCCAAATGGAGATTTAATAGAAGGGGAGGAGGGAGTGGGGGGAAGACCCCGCTATCGTGGCACTTGCTGCGATACCTGCCCCAAATTCCTAATGAAAAAAAAAATGTCCCTGGTTTATTGAGATACCAGCCTAGACTGATTACAGCTCTATTTTCAAGTCTTTTGTTTTAATTTCCATTTACTCATCACTTTCTCATATAAAGGATGTTGTCTCAAATGTCAGCTGGCAGTTCCCAGCCAGCAATGAGCAGTTGATGCCACAGCAGGTTCTCCCATGGCCCGTCCAAACTGCTCCGCTTCCTGCCCCCATCAGTCCCCCCTAAAAGGCAGACAGCAAGCAAAGAAAGCTCCCCATAGGACTGCTATGAGTTGGTACCTGTGGGGTCAGATGCTGTAGTCCTCACTGACGCAGCGGTCTCACTGAAGTCTGTGGGATGCTCGTTTGATTAAGGAGAAAACAGAAAAAAAGATGGTGCAACTAAACTATCCTTGCTATTATTTCCCACTCAAAAGGACATTCCCACCTCTTTATGTGTAATGAAGGAAACCCGCAGCCTAAATTTGCATAGGCAAAAATTTGCATGAACAAAATAAACAGTTGGTTAGCATTTGCAGGTGCTGTTTTAAGAAAGGAAGGGAAGGGCTAGTTAATGGCTACCTGCCAGAGATTTTCCAGATCTGCTGTCTCCACAACACAGCTAAGCACTGCACAAGAGTTAGCTCATGAACTTAAAAGAAGGTCACTGAGAAGCTGCCCCACATACTACCTACTGGTCTTTACTGTGTCCCTAAATACTTACATAAAGCAAATTGTACTTCAGCTTTCTAGAGGAGGAGAGTTTTTTTGACGTGTGAGAACTTTACCATTACTGTCCATACTTCTGATAGTCCATATGTATCACAGGGGATTGTTTCAGAAAGGGATTAGGGGCTAAATTCCAGCACTTCTATACAAAACCAAGCTGAATATCAAGACTCCCAAAGTCTTGATGCCACAGACTCAGGCCCAGACATTCCAAGATACCAGAATAATCAGATCTTGTTGTGATTTACAGAGCTGTGACACACACTGTAAACGCAGATCCAGCTCTACATACAAACCCAGCTAAGTACAACTGTAACTTGCAGTATTCAACAAGCATGTTGGATGGAGCCAAGTCAGAAACATTCTTCCTCTTCATGAATTCAAAGTTTTGGCCTTCATCTTCAAAACATCTGAAAATCAAAACTTCTTTGAAATAAACAAAAAAAACCCCACCAGTTTAAATTAAATGAAATATTTTGTTTCAATGATACCAGGCCATTCCATTAGAATTCATAGGCATCTTTAGTATAACTTTCTTTCCATAGAAATAATAAAAGAATGTTCTTGTATTGAAATAAACAAACAAATAAACAAAAAAATATGTCTGTGTGTGTATATATATGTGTACACAGATGAAAAGTTCGCCCAAAGCTTTTCTCCAAAACTCTCTATGCAACCTTAAATCAGCTTACAGTTAGAATTTACATAGTGGAAGCCAGACTCGAGGTACAGTCATAATACAAAACCCAAGATGCAGAAGATCTCTGATATTCAGCCATACTTCACTCTCAATACACACTGGACTTAAAGCCAAACTTAAAAATCTTGTTTCATGCCCGATTCATTTATGAAGCTTCACTCTAATTCAGAGCCTTATCACTTTCTAAACTCAGGTAAAAAAGCTTTGCTGTCATGCATATTTTTAGACAAATTATAGCAGAGTGTCTTGCAATTTCCATTACTTTGTGGTGTCTGCACTGCTGATAGACACCAGCCCACATTGGCATCACTGCCGAGGTGTCCTAATACTTGTCTGAAAAATACTATTAACTGCACATCACAGGCATTTGAAGTGCACAAGAAAACCATAAACTTAATTACACTGGAGGACTAGTGTGATCTCACATGAAATTTGAGCTACTGTTATTAAAAATAGAGAGATTGCATTTACTTAATGCTTCTTACAGTAAACCAGCCAATTTTAAACTTTCAAGGTTGTATAATCAGACAAAACAATATTGGGGGGGGGAAAGCTGTCTGTGGAATTTACTAGTACAGCATTTCACATGTCAAGCAGCAAAAATTTGTTTATTCTGCTAAAAAGAATATTCCTAGAATTACTATTGTATATGAGATAGGATAGCTATTCAGACTGCATAGCATAAAGACTTAGACTCAAACAATTTGCAGAAAAGATTGGTTGCTGTACAGCATTCTTCCTTCTTCCACCCCCAAAAACCCCAACCCGTTCTGGATTTCAACCAGCTTTTACGTTCTCGGATCTGTTCTTAACGCTGTGTAGCCACTACATCTACACATCATATCGGGAACACTGCGTCCCTCTTGCAGGCCATACCCACTCCTAGAGGGGAAAGGAGAACTTTTGTTTTCTTCCCTTTTCTCCTGTTATCCAAGATTTACCTGAGCCTGTGGAGTTTACTTGGAGAAAAAAAAAAAAAAGCATTGTGCATAAACTAGCAACATGAAACCACGGCACTTAGTGACATCCAGATTTTAGGTACTGTGCTCAAGACGATGCTCCTTGGAATGAGTTACGTCCAGAGACA
Source organism: Ibidorhyncha struthersii (assembly GCA_013398815.1). Lineage (NCBI taxonomy): Eukaryota > Metazoa > Chordata > Aves > Charadriiformes > Charadriidae > Ibidorhyncha > Ibidorhyncha struthersii. Next base: position 12,635 of record VZSZ01006260.1, on the reverse strand, counting down.
CTCACTTCCTTATGAATACCCTTGCACTTGCCAGGCCTCCATCAAGAGGGAGAGGTATTCTCCAGCAATGGCTGGGGGCAGGAGGGGGGAATTAAAAAAGTACCTAATCTCTCCCTTGCACTCAGAGCAGCAGAAGAGCTGTATTACACAGTGCCATTAAACCATCCTTTTGCTTGGAGAAAACCAAAACCATCCCCCTTCATTTCTCCTCCTATGCCCACCAACCCTACCCCAGCCTCTTTCAGTTTGGGGACTTGCAATGTGTGTACAAAGCAAGCTGTTTGCCAGGTAAATGCTTGCCAAGCATGCCTGTCTCAAAAATCCAGAAGTTAAAAAACTTTTCCAAGGCAAGAGTCTTAAATCTGCTTGTGACACGAACCTGCCTTGGGATCACACCAGCTGGACTCAAGACAGGACGTTGAGTCTTACTTCTGAACATTAAAATTTGCTTAGATTAGAAAAAAAGTTTACCCTTTATATGTTTTATCATCACAGATATCTCTCAACAGTAGTGGCACCTACAGGAATCTCAAATCTTACAATCTGTGCTGTCAGAGATCTTATGCAAGAATGTTTGCTGTTCATGCTGCATTATTTCAGACCTCCACGACTGACTTTGACTTAGAAGGGGGGAAAAAAAAAGAAATAATAAAAAAGAATAAAAAAATCTATCTTCCCCATTTTTTTAGGAATTATCCACGCCTAAAGTAGCGTAATAATTTGCAAAAAACAACTTTTCAGATTAAACTGACTCACACCTGATTTCAACTACAGCTCTTCCTTCCAGCAAGCGATGTGCAATCACTCCAGTTGCATAAAAGCACTACACCTTGTAACACACAAGGTAAAATTGTCTACTGATGAGCACATTGCTGCAGTATTATCCTACCTAGGACCAAGTTCCCCTAAGTTCTGTCCTAGCCTGTGCTATACTCATTTGAAAAGGCAAGATTAACCTTTAGAGTGGGCACAAATGGGGGAAGGAATAATCTCCTTCCAGTCTTCTTGAAAGTCTGCATGCAAAAATGATGTTGCCGCATAATCCTGCAAAACACATGCCTGAAAATCAGTACGGTTTTCACTCAAAAAAAACCCCAAAACCACAGTGACACCTTTCTCAAATTGGTGACTTAAGTGGACAATGAAAGGTATTAAAACCAGAAGCAGCAGAATAACCCTAGAGGCAGGGCCACTCTTTGAGTAAGGGCACTCTTCAAATAGTAGCTTCAGAAGCACACCTACACAATTCATACACCACTCTATTTAACGTTCCTTTTCATGTTTGCCCAGGTTCACGTCAAGGGTACAGCAACCCAAGGTGTTTCCACAGCAAACTTTCATGTCCGCTGCAATTTTCCCTTTCAAATTCAATACAGTAAAATGAAATGAAGCAAAATGAAACAATCTTTATATACCAGTTCAGCTAGCATTCCCTAGCCCTCATTGTGCTGCATCTCTCATCAGCTCTCATTTACTCAGACAAGACAGAAAAGATTTGCAGATCCTATTACATTTTCCCACCCTATTTCCCATTCTGTGTGTAATTTTTTCCTTCAAATAATACTGATTGTGTCAACTGGAGGGGAAAAAAAAAGAAGAGAGAGAGAGAAAGAAAGAAACAAGCGCTCTTTGTGTTCTCGTTGTAGTAATAAAATATGAAAAGAAGAATTCACGAGAAAACAGCTGAATTCCCAGTGCTTAGAAAATGGACCTGGCTACAGACAGACACATTCTACTTAGAGCAGCATCTCCAACTAAACTGTCAAAGTGTCAGGAAGAGTTGTGGGCACTTTTGTCAGTGAATAATGCAGAACATAGTGCACTTCCTACCAACTGAAAGTCAAAGTCCTGGAAATTGCTGTTGTGTTGGGTTTTTTTTTTCTTCCCATACAACACAACAACGAAAAAAAAAGAAAGTCTTTTGTACACCAGCAAAGTGATGAGAAAGACGACAAGACCAGGCTAGGCTGTTACTACTGGTATTGACTTTATTTCTTCTTTAAAGGAAAATGAAGAGAACGTTTTAAAAGGTAGAAATAGTGAAGGGTTAAATGGAGTAAGTGAACTGGTAAGAGAAAGCAGAAATACTAGCTGTCTTTGTAACCTACCTAAAGATGTCTGATTTTACAAGCAACTCAATTCAAGCACATTTTTTGCTTTAAGCCCATGCATGCTCTCACCGTAATCTTGATAATAAGAGCACCTTTTCTTTTTCTGCTATCTCCTGCCTCATATATTAAACATTTTCCAGTATTTGCAGTAAGTGAGGCAAATGATCTTAAAGAAAACAGCCTCTTACTAAAGAGCCTCTATTCAACCTCAGACCGGGTCCATTAGGTGTACTATGAGAATACTGGTTCCCACAGAAAACAGCATGTGATCACATAATTAAAAACTGGAAAAGCACTGGGAAGTTGAATTAAGGCTGCTCTGTCAACTTTAATTCTAGTATTCACAGATTTGATGTCAGATAAGCGAAATATTCTTTCACCTTTTTTAGTGTATTTAATTCCCTGGATTTTCAAATAGCCAAGTGAAAAAAAGAATCTGCTACACACCAATATATCAGCGCTTTGTGGTCATCAACAGCATGGCAACCTTCAGGCCCACCAGACAGCCCTCTGCCTCTTGAGTTAATTAAGAAGCTGTTACTGGCAGTAGGTCCTCCTTATTCTTATGGAACAGCTATCGTCAGGCGGGTGAGATGCACAAGTGCCAAGAAGAAAAGGAAAAAATACCCCCCTGCCACAAAGGTGATTTGGTTGATTTTTTCAAAGCATCATGCCAAACCATGAAAGAAGATGTTATCAGAATATTTTAGCATGTGCAAAATCAAATATTTTCCTCTAGCATCAGATTAGTAAACAGCATACCCTTACCAGAAGAAGGTCTCCCCCAAAATTATGTTTAAAGCTAATAAAACTAACTACATATGGTTAAAACTGTAAAACTTATAAGAAAATGAGAGAGGTTGTTGTAAAGGTAACTGCAAGAAAATGAAACCCGCATCTAACAAATGTAGATAATATGCATGAAACAGACCAAAAAGGAGTACACTAGGCAGGCTTTAAACAATTTGGAACATCAGAAACATGTAATTTTAACTTGCACAGACATGACGGAAGCACAGGTCCAAGGAAAATTCCACCTAACAGGAGAAATGGTGACTGATTAAGCTGAACTCTTCCTACATGTAACACTGTTTAGGAAGCTATGCCCATTCAGTTTGGTGGACGAAGAAGTGTCTGCATCACTTCCCAAAATCTTCTACACACTCCCATTGCCCTAGGGATTGAGATGCTGACAACAACAGCAAGTGAAAAAAGGGAAGATTTTGTTCAAAGACAAGGGAGAGGACTGTGAAACAGGAACAGAGGGGCAGGAGGGGTCTCTGGCACCAGGAATTTTGTCAACTGTAAAAACTTCAGTCACTTTGTCCCGAGAGAACACATGCATCATCATCATCACCGAACAAACTGAGAGCCCCACAGACCTGTTTCTTAACTAGATGAAAAGCTAAACTAACTTGATTTCTACCAGACAAATCCTACGTGGCTTTCCTCGCGCACCTACCTGCATTAATCTGAGCACGGAAGGTCCTGCTTAACTAAAGCTCCTGCCACCACAGCCCTCTCTTTCACTGGGAGCACAAAGCCTAATTCACTACTCTGGAAGGAGGAAAAAAACCCCACCCACTATTCATCTGGTTGTGTTCATAAAAAGCACTACCCTGACCATAGTCCCAAAACTGCACCGCTCCTGTAAATGTATACATTACAAACACGCAGGTCTGGAATTTACAGTCAACAAACAGCAATACAACCAACCACCAGAGAATGTATAAACACTCGTAGGAGCAAAAATACTCAGCCTGGCTGCACCACACACAGTGTTTATTTATCTCCCTTGCAGAAGATCAATGGGAGAAGACATTCAAAACAACTTTTTAAACAAAGTGTCACTTTGTGTTAGTTTACGTCAGTGGGGCTTCTTCCAAGTACTTGTGTCACAGTAAGATATGGATGCGTTTAGATAGTTTTCTTGTTCCTTTACTCCAGTCATGGCAGCTGGGCACGAGCGAACAGAGAGGAGAAGGGCTGCTAGTCGGATCCAGTTACTGATTTAACATTTAGAGTCTTTGCAGCTCAAGAGAAAATTGCTGTGTATTTGTAACCTGAATGCAGGTCAGTAACTTTAAAAGGTCAGGCTGAACATTTAAAATCTTTTCGTTATTAATTCCCCACCAGCTCCCAGTTCTGTGAATGCCAATGAGCAGACTTAGCTTCTACAGAGCTGAGCAGCAGTTAGCCTCCACCTTGGAAGACCAGGTCCTCAAGAAGATGCAAAAGGAGTTTTGAAGCAATGACTTTCTGCCGTACAAGCAAATGAATTCTCTGTTTGCTTGGGACCCGTTTCTTAAAGCGCAGGAAGCACAGATTTCTTTACTGGTGTTTCCTCATTTGTTGTTAACCCATTAGCCTAATGTTTCTGGAACTGAGTTTTTTCCATCCACTTATTACACTTCTTAAGAATACACAAACTATTTGAGTGCTATCTTGCACTAATTTACACAATATCACAAGATTTTTTGATGCTTCTTAATAACACAGATAACTCCCCACAGCACACTGTACTTTTATAACCCCTTTAAACCAGAGACATCAAAGCACTTTGTAAACAATACATTTGCCTTATAAACATCCCCCCACCCCGCATTAGGTCCATATCGTTATCCATACTTTACCATAGAGAAAAACTAAAGCAAAGCAAGGTAATGCAATTTAGCTGGGTTACAAATAAAGCAGTAGGAGGAGGAGCAGCACTCGAGTGTTCTGGCTTTCTAGCTCCCCAGTTCATCAGAGGGCCAGCCATCTGAGGTGGTGAAATTCCGAGGTTATGATTATGCCTCAAGTAGATTTACATTTCTAACGTGAGAATGCTATGGTGCGTGGTTTATGCTATTGGCCTTTCACGGGTCCTCTGACTCTACAACAGCTTTTAAATACTCAGGGGAAATACTCGTAGGAACACAAAAACTTTGGGATTTTCTTTCCACAGGATTAAACTCCCATTTGAAAAGATGCAGATAATAGCAAAGAACATACCTAAAGCATCAAAATAACTTTCAAACTAATTCCCTCTGATATAATATGCCCAGCCTCCAAAAGATAGAGAAATAATGCAGAATGTGTGTGACTGCTGCTTTTCTGTCAGTACAGCAACCTAAGTAAAAATCTGCTTCCTGCAAGGCTGTGTGATGCGAAGGGATCACATGAAGAACTCAGAGTTTTCCCTCTGTTTTGGTAGATCATACACACTCTCCTATTGTGTCTCATCAAACAGCTGATGAGAGAGGAGTGGAGTGCACTGAAAGACCAAACAGACATTGGAGCCACTGAAAATAGATGAAAGCAAAATAGTAAATCTATGGAAGTAGTGTGGTTGTGGGATGGACTGCTTCAAGTCAAATTCAGGTCTGAGGCAAACCGACCAAGTTCTTCTGGACCAGCACCTAGAAGCAGTGGTGACCTGATTCACCACCAGCTTATGGGAAGCGGCCCATTAACTTCAGAGGATTCTGATCAGACAGGAAAGCATCCGAAGTCTCAGGACACTGGTGTCTTGTGTATCTCCTTCTCACTCAGAATACTTGCATCACATACTCCCCTCCTCCAGATCTAAGGCACTAGACTCGATGGTGGACCGTTGGCATGTCTAGGTTTCTAATACCATAATGAACTTACTAAAATAGATGAGTATTTGTGCCCACACATCTGGTAGTAAACTTTTTTTGAGGGTCAGTGTCTTGTGGAGTAGTCACAAAGCCAAGACAGCATTACTTTTAATTTTCAAGCTCTGGTTTAAGCCATAAATTATTGATGCTTTGCTTTACTTCCTACCTTAAATATACTTGAAAATTTGTCACAACTCCCCGTAAGTAAGTACCTTCAGTGATTAATTTGTCGAGGAAAATTTCTCTTGCATTGTTGGTGCAGTAACCTTCTAGTACTATGAGCCGTCTTTTGTTTTAATGACTTCAAAAATCTCTTAAGATCCTTTACCCAAGACTTTTATGAGCAAGTAGCTCTCTGCTCTGGGAATGTCATCTCCATTACTAAGTGAAAAAAGTAATGCTTATGTATCCCACACCAACACTGAAACATAATCAAATAAGGAATACTGGTTAGATATTAGACACTGAGCACAGTAAGAGAGACACACTGAATCTTCAGTAATTGTCAGAAGAACATAGCTTAGTGAAACCAGATCCTGTTTCACAGGAACACAACATTCTAGTTTATAATTTAGCGCTAAAGAAGAAGATGAAACACAGCTTAATGTACGTTCCACTGATAAGGCACCCTACATTCTTACAGCTTGTAAAGGCATCACACTGAAAGAAACGCATTTTTTATGCTCATGCATTATCTTCAACCATACAAACATATGATCAACAGCCGTTCATGTTACATTATCAGTATCCTACTTACCAGCGCTTAAAACGTGACTCTACGTTAGATATAGCAAAATCCCTTAATTTGTGATTTCTAGTCATGCATCCCGACTTATCAAGTGGGGGCAACTTGCACCCCACCCATTACAAGACTCCTCTGCAATATATTTGCCCAAATCAATGCACTCAAACTCCTACGGAAATTATCCAACAGCATGAGCTGGCTTGAAAAAAAAGTCTGCCTTGCTGTGAAAGAAGACATTACCCCACCAGAACTATCACCCTCATGGCTTTCTTTTTTTTTTTTTTGGTTTCTTGATTTACTTTTTAATGGAAGAAAAAACCCCTGTCATCTCACCTACTCTTCTTTTAATAAGGAATGACTGCCGTGACTACCCCCATCTAGAACCACCATTCACTGCCAGCACCTCTGCTCTCCTCGTGTGCTTAGAGAACAACTGATTAGCACTTTGCATAATTAACCTGATTAGCACTGTGCATAATCAAACTGATTAGCACTTTGCATAATTAAAAAGAAATAATAATAATAACAATAATAAGCAGTAGGTAATAGCAAAAACTGCTAGTCCCAATGCCTGTTCGTTAGCTCTAGGATCAGTTTCGTGCAGTGTATTTTATTTCTTAAAACTATTTTTTAAAGATGCACAAGCTCCTGAGAAATACAAGTTAAAAAATTCTCATTGCCTTTCAAGATCACTCGTGAAAATATTGGTTGTTCCACTAGTACAACTTAGGATTTCTTGTGCCTCCCTCTGCCGCAGCTGAAGACATTTAAATGGATGATGGCTGACCAGATGGACCACTGGTCTGATTCCCACATCTGTCTACAGCACTGCTTTTGGATCCATTATCACAGGCTATAGAAGCCTCACATCTATTAATGCATGTGTCCTCACAATGTACTTCAAGGGTAGGAAAGCTGTATTATCGTTACTGTCAAGATGGACAAGGTAGTAAGATGCATATCCTCAGAAGTACGTAGGCACTGAATTCTCTCCTGCCCTGAACAATTACTCCAGACCACAGAAAGTCTGGAGAGGAACATGGAATTAATCAGATTCCTGCCCGTAAGCCTGCATCACTCTCCCCACACTTGAGCATCGTTCTTGTCCGTATGTATGTTTTGCATCCTGTTCAAGAATGTGAGAGACAGAAGATACTTTCTTTGACTGCTAGACTGTCCCACCTCCAGTGTGGATCTCTCAGTTAGGGCTTCAGGATTAACAACCACCTCCCAAAATCTAAAGAACCTGTGTAGCTAAGCCTAGCTAGATTGCAAACTGTGTGAAAACATCAACATTAAATGCCTGCATCACTTGTGACTCAGTTCTCCTAGGACATTCAGTGCCAGACAGCCTAGAAGAGCGGTGCCCCAAGTGAGTGGGTAAAGCACTAACATTTTCTGTTTACTAGTGTGTCCTCATTCCTCCTAGTCACCACTATACTCTGTGTTTCGCCTCACTTTATTAACCTCATCTCTCTCTAGCACCCTCTTATAGCTCAGATTCTCCTTGCATTCCCCACAGAGCAATCTTCACCTTACACCTTCTATTAGAATTTCAAAAGCACCCAAAATACTCACTACCAACCCTCTGCCATTTCCTTACAATGTCCCTGCCTACATTATTTCCCACCAGGTAGCAGACACATATTATGGCTTCTCTGCTGACTGCTCAGCCAGTATGGTTGGGACACTGGGCAACTGGGGAGTTTGTTCCGAGTGATCAGTCTGCCTGCTCTGCAGCTGACCAGACGGGAATTGCTGCCTCCGGACTGCATGCGGCCCAGATGCTGCACATTGCATGGATCTGTCCTAGAACTGTGACAAAAAAAAACATTCCCACTGTGCTGTCTCATAAACACTCTCTCATAAAATAAGCCAATGAGAAACTGTGGAGGGAAAGACCAGTAAAAGAGAACCTTACCGTCATTAACTGGAAATGTATTACTCATCCACAGAAGCCTCTCCATCACCCCAAGCTAAAGAACCCATATGAACAGCAAAGGCTGCAGAGCTAGTCACTCATTTCACGACTTGTTTAGTTTCAGAAGAAAAGTGTTGCTGTAGAGATTTTTCAAGTCCAAATGTTCCTGGGGAAGGTAGTTCCAGTAATTCTGGGAAGCAAGCCAATCCCTTGGCTTTATATGTAAATATTTAAACAACATTATTTTTATATACATATATTTTATACACATATACATATATGCCTTTAGACTTGCAGACTTGCAAAACTGCAACGGGGAAAAAAAAAAAGTGAGTTGATGTACAGCTATTGGTTCACCTGCCTGAACCACGGTAACTGACCGTCAGAAATAAGATACAATGACTTCAAAATAATTGAGCCATGTCATCTATGTACACTAATCCACCCAAAGAGAAGAGCTGAAAGAGCAGGACCACAGATTCTAAAGTAGAGAGATTAAAGTCTTAAATTTTATCTCCTTAGAAGTGGCAAGAATGTAAGGTTCATCAGTTTTAAATCTTTCAAAGCCTAGATGGATGCCAAGTGCTCCATCCACAGGTGTGGCATCTCCAGCTTTCGACAATACAAAGCTTCACATTCCTAGCATCTTAGTGCTTCGACACCTGACAGCAAAGCTGTGCCTTCATTGTCTTTAGAAAGGTCACTGCTGTTGCAGGCTTGAATCAGGCCCATACCTCAAAAGCGGTAACTTGGTAGAAAATACAAGTGAAAAAATGGAAACCTATCTGGCACTGAGATTTAGCGAATAAATAAAATGTGAAAAAAAAAAAAGCTTTAAAATTGTTGAGGAGGAGGTTGATAAAATGGAGGAAGACGATTTAGTGAGCAGAAGGTATCCAGTCACAGCACATGATGAATAAATCAATCCATGAAAATAAAATTTACCACATGGATTCCACCTGTATATACTCAATAAGCAAAAACCACACCCTAATATGAGGTAAATGTGTGTAAATTCATAGCTATATGATTTAAAGAAATCAAATATTTATGAATACAGTATTTACATGTCTGTTCAGGTATGTATATACAGCACAGCCAGTGTGAGTTTTAAGAAAAGACCACAGAAGTGTACATACATTTACTAAAAAATGTTCAGAAAAAAGGACCAAGACTAGGGCAAGTCTTTTAGAAAATATTTTAATGGCTTTATAAAAATCCCTCACCCAAAGTTTGAGGGGTTTTTGCAATCTTACATTTTTCTATTGCAAAATACACCTGCTTTTTTTTCTTTCTTTTTTTCCCCCCCTAAACTAAATATTTCTTCCATCTAATGACTCTCTTTATTAGACAGCATCTAATTTGCATACATTTACATACAATTTAACTGCTAGCTTGTGAGAACAAAGAAATGGCTCTGTATTGTGCTGAAGGACAATACTCAGAAAAGGAAGGTATAAAAACCAGCTAGCTCGGTGGCTGTGTATTCTCTTTGTTTCAGAAATACCAGGATTTTTAAACACACCACTTAAAGGGTGAAAAAGATTATTTCATCAAACAATGAAAAAAGATACAGTGCAGCTCCCTTTTAACACATTCTCTCTCTGGCCTGGTTAATGGGATTTAAGGGTCCAAGATTTCTTTGCTTTCTTCTGTTTCCTTTATTAGAACTGATGGATTTAATTCTGTCACATATTTTACTTCATATTTTATTCCTGTAACAATCTATGCTGAAGTTCAGCTCCAATGCTAATTCAATACTATCTTCCTTTCCTTGCAGTCAGTCTGGAATACAACTGAATGATCTTTGATGGGCATGAAGTACTCTGACCTCAATGCCTAGTGCTAATGGATTTTAGAGAGAGTCTGCCAGAATTTTACCTTGTGGCAACAAGTCTAGAGATAATGAAAACTTACCATGTAGCTGACTGGGAATCAACAGGAAGGGAAGCAGGGCTGAGCTCCGCTTGTGAGCACAGGGAGGGACTGTGGTCAGAGTAAAAGCAGGATGTAAAGGCTGTGTCAAGCCCTCTAGTTCCCTAAAAGAAGAGGAAAAGGATCTTTAAGATCTCGCATAAAGCAAAAACCTTTAGAAACGGTTGGCAGGAACTCCAGTAGAGGCCCTACCAAAAACATGATACATCAGCAAAGGGTTTTTCTCCAAAGACTTTGTAGTGGGAGTACTGACTGCAAAGAATGGCTGAAAATCTAATCCATGTGGACTTGACATAAAAATCTTGCAGGAAAAAAAAAAAAGGCATGATTTCAGGCTGCATGCTGCACAACCCCACATCCCCTCAAATGTGTGAAACCCAGGGAAACAAAACAGGCTGCCACTTGTTACTGTCTGCATAGCAGAGGTGCTAGCTTCGCTTCTGAACTCTCCCCTTCCCAGCACCATACTCAACGACTCGTGCTCAGTGGGGCAGACCAAGTAATGCCTATTTTTGAAAAAGTGAAGTACCAACAGTCAGTGGCACTAGGACGGGGAAAAGAAGACCCAGTCACTCTGGTGGCATGCTATAAGGATCTGTCCTACAGATGCGTAACAAGTGAAACTTTTTACGTAAGCAGACCTATTGCAACCTAATGGAATGGGACTATACATGGTAAAAATCATTAGGCCAAGTTAGCTTGTGTACAGAGCAGGTGTAGTATTTAGGATCCAGCATTCATCTGCTCCATTCAGTTTGCCCCAGCCAGCCACATGGTACGTGGTACACTGGCTTCATATGATCAACAGAAGGTCAAGGGTTAATTCGATGGGAATTCTCACATACTGGTGTGTGGCACAGTAACACTGGGACAGAAGATACAGGAGCCACATCACAGGCTGTATATGGAAGAAAATTGAGCTGATACTGCCCTGACATGCCTCACTGGTACTCAAAATACGTTACAGATTATTTTCAGACACAAATTTTAATTTAAAGCTGTCTGAAATGTTAATGAAGTTTTAGCTCTTTTTCAAATGGGAAAATTCCCTACCACTTACAAAAATGTTTTCTTTTCTTTTTCCCTGCCTGATTTGCTTCTAATGACATATAGCAACCAAACCTCATAAAAGAAATTAATCGAGCCTTCATATAATTTTCCCTTTTCAAGGATGGAAAGGTTGAGGTGTATGATCCTCAGTTTCTGATGAGTACCAAAATGCAGGCTTTCGCAAACAGTGGAGAAAGTAAATTCCAAAGCAAAAGTTCCTTTAACTATCATATCCTATGGTCACAGCTATAGCTTGCTGAAACCACTGGGTTATTACTTCCAGAACCGTAAGAGTGTGGCTGCATTACGACGTGAGCTGATTTTAATTCGAGCTGCCACAATCCCACCCTTCTCCTCACCTCTTTTCTCTCCTGGCCACATGTCCCTGAGCCCATCCTTGAGCCAGGACTGGGTAACTGTCTGGTGCAGGGAGCTTTCAGCTGAATCATAATTTTTTTTCCATTTTTTTCAGCCAAATCAACCCTTAGTCAAAGCTCGACATGCAGGCATGAAACTCGGGGCTTAGAGCTAAGGAGGCAGCAGAACTGCGTAAGTGGAGGAACAGCAACAGAGCAGCATCAAGGTCAGTCAGTTTAAGCTGCTGTGGAGATACATCTTCAGATGTCTAGGGCTGCTTTGGTATATGACATGGAAGAAAGGCTCCTATCACATATCTGAAAGCCAAACCAATCATGGCTTTATAGGTAAAAAAGCCACCACCTCGCACGCTAACCTAAAATAAGCTGGCAGGCTATGCAGATCATACAGAACAGATGCAGTCTGCTTCTGATGAAAAATAGCTTGAGATAATGGTGCACTGCTACAATCTGCACCAGGGGCAACTTCCAAGTGGCAGGTTGAATTAGCCTCAAGTGACATGCATTAAAGTAATGCTTCCCTGAGGCAATAAGGCAAGGTCCCACATTCAAAAGGAAAGAATTGAGCTTTCTTGCCAAAGGCAAATGATAAAGCGCATGATTAAGAACCACTGTTACCAGGACATCCAGAAGCTCCTGAAAAATCTTGAAAAATGACTTCAGAAAATACATTTGGAAATAAAGAGCAGGAATTTTCTTTTACATCTCTACAGTTACAGTACTAAGCATCTATTTCGCAATTTTTCCAGACCACAAGCATTAATTCCGTCCTGACTGGAAACTAAGATTTCTAACCACCAGCATTTTCTAAAGTCACTCTGCCCAAGCAGTGGTGGTACTGACAAACAAAGAGGGACTGGTGGAGGATGTAAA
>VZSZ01006259.1:2624723-2680017 GCA_013398815.1 Ibidorhyncha struthersii | reverse complement strand
CCCAGCAGATATCAGGGTAGTTGAAGTCCCCCATGAGAATATTCAGAATAGTTCAGGTCAATGCCACATCATTGGTATGTAGTTGTACTTTGGATCATGAACTCATCATTGATAGCACCACACAAATGCATCAGAAATGCCTCCACTTCTGCCTCAGAGAACTTGCACATTATGTAAAAACCAAGAAACAACATATCAATACACAAGGACTGTTGGGAGTGAAAAACAAGTTATACAATTACTATTGGCGCTATAGGAAATTGCTTCAGAATATCAATGTCTTAACTAATGTCCGACATTATGGATGTAGAGAAGGCACTTTGCAGTGGCACAGGAGATACTGTACCATTTGACAGCCTTTGCTCTGTATATTGGCCAAAGGCCTTTCCTATTTAACTCAGCTGTAAGTGACTTTCTGGTCACTGGAATGGAGAATCAAAGGCAGAGAGGAGCAACAGGTAACCTTATCATTGTCATATGTTCCCCGGTCAGAGAAACTGCTATGTGTTATCTACATTAGTTTGATGAGACATTGACTTGGGCGATCTAAATCAAAACTCTAACCAGTATTGTGAAAGACTAATCTCAGGGGAAAGCAGGAACTTTGAAAAATGAAGAAAGTCTAGTTCTTTGCCTGTCTAAATATACTTTTAAAAACACATGCAAATACAAAACATAGTTGAAGTAGTTATAGCAGTATGATCCGTAGAACATTTTTATGCCTGATAAATAAGCCTGGACATCTTTTCAACAAGCAAACTTAATAATTACACTTCTTTCTAAAGCCAGTATGTTTTTCTATAGGTTTAAGAAACCTTTGATATCATATTAAGTTATATCTTTTGCTGAAATTAATTTTTTTCAATATAAAGATAAAGTATGAAACACAGTATCTACTGGAGTTTGTGAGAGTTTGAATGTTTTTTTGGCACATGCCCTGGTAAATATTACAGGCATTTTCAAGTTCAGTTCTGCATGAAAATAAAATAACACAAAAATCTGACACACTGCACAAGAAAAACTTAAATCAGTGTTCTTATATGGTTGAGGATGTTCATAATTTTTCAGATTTAGTAGTTGTCAAGCTACCCTCAAGGTCAGTTGGGATAAATAGTTCAAGTGTAATAGAATAAATGATAAGGCAATGTCAAAAAGAATTTCTGTGTATTTCAGGATAAAATAGAAACTCTTTCTTGGTTTACCATCTAATTGCATTCTTACTGTTATGGGGCAGAAACCATGTACAGAGAAGATGATATTATTTGTAAAAACACTCAGTCAATCACCGTTCAAGTTGTTTGTAGTATGTAATAGAAGGGGAAAAAGTATACGTCACACAACCGTAAAGTTAACAAATAAATTTCATATAAAAATCATCCTGATCTTTAAAACAGACTTGATAAATTTTCCATTAAGTTGTATGTTAAAAAAAGGAAGTTGTTAATGGCTTCAAAGATAAAATGGAAAAAAATATTCCAGAATAACAAGATTTTCATCCTTGCTCACTTAGCCCATGATTTTTGATCATTTGTTAAAGTAACAATCTGGGTAACCCATTTAGGAAACATGAGAATTAAAAATAAGAATAAGTAGTTTCCTCAGTTATTAACATTTCTTATTTCTTATAACAAACCCAAACACTATAGTCATGTGGTATGGAGATTTCAAACTGGATCGAGGTAAAAAATATTATGACCTGAAAGAACTATCCTGTGATGTGAGGACCACTGATCATCTATAATTACATTTTCAACAACTGTGATAGAAAAATACATAAATAATCAGCTAAAATGCGCAGATTTTATGCATGCAATCAAGCAGACATACAAAATAGGGGAAAATGAGAGTACTGCATGAGTTTTCAAACCCCAGCATAAACGTAGCTGATGCAAAATTACTGAGACACGTACACATATGAGAAGCTGTGGAATTCTTCAAAAACTTAAATGATTCTGAGATTTCTTCCAAATTTCCAACACCTTCAAAAGACTGAAAAATGTCAATCAATTAAGAAATCCTCATATATTAGTTTTAAAGAAAACTAGTAGTTTTAAATAGAATTACTTGAAAAATATTTTTGTTATGGAGGTTTTGATGCCAAAATTCTGCCAAAATTTTCCACAGAAAACATTTACTGTTCAGTGGAAAACTAACAGCAAATATTTTGTTATTTGAAGTTTCACCTGTGTAAAAAGAAAATGTTGATTTGGAAATTCAGTCACCATGGCTCATTGAAGCTACAGATTCACACACGTTTCTTTTTGTTTACACCTTCCATTAGGCACCCACTGACTAAGCAGTGATCAGTGCAGGTCCTGGGTGAGGAGTGTAATGGTGACTTTAATGTGTGTGAAAACTCAGGCTACAGTGGAGAATGAGAGCATAAGGCATCAAAATTAAACTTGAAGAACAGCAGTAGGAACTGCAGGCAAATATTTTCTAGTGCCAACTGATGATTTGTTTTGTTTTCAGCCCAAGACCAGAAACAGTTTGTTCTGTTTTTTAAATAGAAATTCTACACTTTTTGTAAAAAAACTTTATAGTTGACAACTTCAGTAGTTTTGATAAAATTCCTTTTTACCAGACTTCAAATTTGTCAAGGAAGGAGACAGATGACCATTAGGCATTTATTAAAGAGACTTTCACATCTTTTAAAGTAACAAAAAGTGTTTGATATCATATTGTCCTCACTGTTACCACTTTTCCCTTTAATTCCCCTACTTCATTTCCCTTGAATGCATACATCTTTTGTGGAGAGAATAAATTTTAAACTTATTCCCAGTGGCTCTCCACGTGGTCTTTCCCAAATACGCTCCGATATGTACAATTTCATAAGCACTTCGCCAACAAATTGCAGCAAAGGTTGTTAAATAATTAAAGGATATTTAGATATATACTGAAGAGAGAAAATGAATACAGAAACTGTGTGTCAGTAAAATGTATAGCATCAGCACAGCAGTGAAAAACACAATGCAGTAAAAAGAAATTGGAGTGTTACACATTTACCTGGAATTGTGAAAAATTGTACAAAATATTTGTGTTATGTAAAAAACATTAAGTAAACACTTTATTAGTGGCATTTTTTACCTTTTTCTGAATGCTTAATTTAGCTTTCAAAGAGAAAATAACAGGGAACCTAATGTGGTGTATCAGTGGAAAGTCTTATTATGAAAACAGGTGTTCTGGCATCGTGTTATTTGTTTGGGGTTTTTTGGTTTTGTTTTTTTTTTTCCAAAAAATAACTTCTAGCTGAAACAGAAGTCTCTGTATTAGATGCAGACACTAGTATTCGAATACTTCACCTAATTCTTAAATAAGAAAAGTCAAAAGGGTACGTCTCAGCTAGTACACTCCTGTCAAAGAAGCTGAGATTTTCCTGTGCTAATTGCATCAGCAGTGGGATGGCCAGAAGATATTATAACAACAATAAATATTTTTGTTGGTGTGTCTAAAAAGGAGAATGGTGGATGTGCAATATAGAAAAAGGAATCGATAGTCCAAAGCTACGGGCCTCACAAAATCAACTTTGTTGCCTAGAGTATTCTTCAAAAACTATGAAAAAAACAATGTCTTGAAATGAGATGAAATTATATAGCAGAATAATAACGGAAGGACCTGAAGCACTTTAATCACCTGAGTATTTTGGTGGTTTAATCACAGTGCAATATTTATGCTCCCACCGGTATCATTCCATTACATGGGGCTTTAATCAGTTTTCCTTAAGGGTAAGAGAGAGATGCCACAAGGAAAATTGTCATCCAGACAAGGAGTTCCCTCTTTCTCCCAAGCTCCTCGGTCTTTTTTTGGTTTTGTTTTTGTTTTTTTTTTTTTTTATTCAATAGAAAAGCCTGGTTTTTTATTTGATATAAAAACAGAAAGCCAGGTGCAGAGCCAATTTCTGCAATTTTGGCAACTTCTCACACTGACTTTCCCAGAAATAGTCTTCTCAGAACAGAAATCCTAATTGAGCACACAAATTAAAAGTATCTGCAATAAACAAACATAATCCACTTAGAATTATTAAATGAACACACATTTCAGATGTATTTTTAAAATAAAAAAAAATGCTACCTTAATAAATGTGACAAATTGAAACCATATGTCCTCTCAAACTTTAGCACATTTGTTTGCAAACATACATAAATTAGAATTATGCAGAAAACAAATATTTTCTCAGACTTATTTAATGTATACTCTGAAAGTAGTTCTAAATGAAGCAGGCAGTGACAGTTCAACTGAAGAAATCACTTCTCAGTCACACTATATGCAAACCAACTATGTGAAAAACGTAGAAATGAATTACCAGTAAGAAACTCCTAACTGCAAGGATAGCAGTCAAATTGTTAACAGCCTAGATTATTTGTAAAGGGCAGATCCAAAGAAAGCCTTAACATCTAGAGAGGAAATGTAGGTGTCTCGGCTCTTTGCAAACTGAATCTGGAGCCTCGGAAGGGTGAGAAAGGAGTCCATAGGGAGCTGCCTACCGCAAATGAATCAAAAATGAGAAGTGTGGGTGTACATTTGAAATTCTGCTCCTCCAAAGCTTAGGAGGTTTTAATGAGAACTGCAGAATGGAAGATGCAGTTCTGATCTACCTGGGGCAGCTAGGGAATTGTGAACCTGTGGAGATGTAAACCCATCAAACTGGGGCATGTGCTGAACTAGCTGATTCTGTGGGTAGTACTTTACTACGTAAATCTATGCCAGTCTGCACCACTCTTCACGCTGCAGCTTGGTTAGGTTCAGCAAAAAATTCAGAACACCTTCCCAAAGAAGAAATTATAGACGAAGCAAGAGTCTGTGCTCAGCAGTTACACAGTCAAACAGCAGTTGAGGACTGTGGGTTCTAGTTCCAGGTTGCACAATCATACATGTATTTTATTGTTTAAAAATGCCCCATAGAATGATAGAATTGTTCAGGTTGGAAAAGACCTTTAAGATCATTCAGTCCAACCATTAACACTGCCAAGTCCACCACTAGACCATGTCCCTAAGGGCCACGTCTACACATCTTTTAAGTACTTCCAGGGATGGTAACTCAGCCACTGCCCTGGGCAACCTGTTCCAATGCTTGATAAACCTTTCAGTGAAGAATTTTTTCCTACTATCCGATCTAAACCTCCCCTGGTGCAATTTGAGGCCATTTCCTCTTGTCTTATCACCTGTTACTCGGGAGAAGAGACTGACCCCCACGTCTCTACAACCTCCTTTCAGGTAGTTGTAGAGAGCAATAAGGACTCCCCTCAGCCTCCTTTTCTCCAGGATGAACAGCCCCAGTTCCCTCAGCTGCTCCTCATAAGACTTGTTCTCCAGACCCCTCACCAGCTTTGTTGCTCTTCTCTGGACACGCTCCAGCACCTCTATGTCTTTCTTCTAGTGAGGGACCCAAAATTAAACACAGTACTCGAGGTGGGGACTCACCAGTGCCAAGTACAGGGAGACAATAACTTCCCTAGTCCTGCTGGCCACACTATTCCTGATACAAGCCAGGATGCTATTGCCCTTCTTGGCCAACCCAACACCAAACAAGCCAGAAATAAAGCTGCAAGCAAAATAAATTAAAGTGGCCATGCCTGCTGTGTTTCAATGTTAATGTTGCAGCTATACATTAGATTTTCTCAAAGCATATCTATAAGATGGGCTTCTCAGGTAACTTAAGTACCTCCTTGCCTCATTTGGAAACCAGATACTTACCTGCTGATATTAAGACAGGTATAAGGATGCAGAATAGGCAGATTTACAGATACTTTTGTAGTTCTGCATAAATCCAGTCCTGAATGTCCAAATCTTCCTGAAACATGGGATTTCCAAACAGAAATCCTATAAAAGTATCAAGCAAAGAATGACACACACTCTTAATTTTATGAAAATGATGTTTCACTGACATACATACTCACACTCCTGGAACCTTGTAAAAGTTCTGATTAATTGCCAAAGAAAATGTTGATTGAGGCCTATAAGCCCTCTGAGGTTATACCCATTTTACAGAAGTTTACACTGAAGCACAGGAAGAATTTGACATTTCCACTATTTTACTTGTCTATCAATTTCCCGTGAATTCAGAAGTCCTAACGCTCACCTCTGTGTGTCATCCAGTAGACAACCTTCCTTCCCTTGGGTCAGCATACTCAAAAAATTAAAAAACAAGAAAAGAAAAAAGAAAATATTGGCTGCAAGGTACACCCTCTGACATGGGAAGCTTTTCACTTTACTTTTATCAAGAATTCAAGATGCTGAATTAATTAGGCTATTAACACATTAAAAGTGCTAAGTGTTAATAACATCAATTTAATCACTGCTGAGTCAGTTTTATTTTACATAGACTGATGCTGTATTTTCAGCCAAGAAATTAAGATAGTAATTAGAAATTACACAGCAATTATGATCTAAGTGTGATAATTCTCTAAATGTGTTACAAAGTACCTGATAGGGTTTTGATTATACATTAAAAGTTTACTATATCATCAGGTTAAAAGCACATGCTTTATATTAAAGATACTAAAGCAACAAGTGCTCCGATACAGGTAGGTCTTGGTAACTTCTCATTACCATACTTCAGAGTTCCAGTGGGTTTTTTGTAACTCCGTATGCAAGAATGGTCACTGAAACAAGTGGGCATTGGCCAGGGTGCAACAAAATATGTGAGATAATGGCTATTAACTCTTGAGGATCAATTTCTTGCTAGTCCATATTCAATTATTATACAAAATATTATGCGGGGAGAGGTTTGCTTTCAAGATGAGATTTTAGACCAAAACCCAAGACGTGTCTGAAAAATTCCTTTTAAAAGACCATCAGCTGATCTCATAGAAGAAAAATGTTTTGATGTTCTTAAAAGCATTCAAGTATATTTGTTAAATAAATATTCTCAGAACTACAACTCATAGGAAGTCTGTTGAAATAATATCATTAATTATACTTGGGAATGACAAAAATATATTTTGCTTTTCATCAGTATGATAACTTTTGTGAGTGCAATCAGTTTATCCTCATTTGCTTAAAAAGGTGATTTACTAGCAAAAGTGGCTCCAGTTTGGGAAAACCACAGTATTTTTCATTCAATGTTGGTGAATCAGAACATTCTGAATCCTTTTGTACTGAAGATGTGTATCAAAAACCAGAAATTGTATCAAAACTAATTTGTTCACTCAGACCTGTGTTGTCATGGTGGTCTTATTCCTTCGAAGTGTGTATCCTTAAAGCCATTTCAGAATCTTTGTTTTTAAATTTCAGAAATCATAACTGATTTCAGAAAATGGAATTCAAAGAAAGCTTGGGCATAATGAAAGAGCTTGCAAAAATGCATAGGAATATGAAGAATAAGTATCACAATGAAGTATAAGAACAATTTGAAAACTGGATTTAGTACACAGTCTGTGTTACTGCTCTGATACAACCACTATACTAACATGCCTTATTTTGTCAATAACCTTATGGCATTAGGTGGTTTTTATCCAAATCTCAATGACGAATCAATTAATTTTGCAGGAATCTCCATTTTCTGTTTAAAAAGAAAGAAAAGATAAAGCGTCTAATCTTCTTAGTAGCAGGGGAACCCTGAGAAAATTTTCCTGAGAATAATCTGAAATCTCAAAGTTCAGAGGAGAAATGAAGAGAACCTCAAATACATTACTTTGTAAAAGCTGATGTTCAAGCCTTCCATTTTTTTAAATCTGAACGATTTCTGAACACAGAGTTGGCAAGCTCTAAAGTATTTTAGGACAGAATTGACATTCTTTGTGAAAGCACTTCTGGATTTCTCAGCAGAAGGAGCAAAGACCTGAAATGTTCTGGGCAAGAGATTTTCTTTAGAGCATATTCAATCATATTAAAGGATAATTGCTGCTTCTTACTAATAACTGTGAACCACTCTGAGAATACACAAGCAGTTCTGAAAATACTCCAACTTCAATACAGGGAACGCTTTTACCTGTAGGAACAGCCTCTTGCTTCTGCAATTAAACACTTAAGTTCTGCTTCTTCCTTTAGAGTCTGTGTAGAACTATTGTATTTTGTAAAATAGAGTTCTCCAAAGTACGTGAAGTACCTTTCAGACCAGAGAATGTCTTTCCCTTGCTGAAGTTCAGGTGCTATAAAGCACGCAGTAAAACTCTGGTTTGTGGCTTTACATTTTGATGAATGCTATGATCAGCTACATCAGGTATTCTCAGTCATATCTCTAAAACGTTAGTTTAAAGGACTGACTAGACAGGTATAGACTGTCAGAAGTTTATGTTAAAGTTACAGATAGTGTCAAAGCATCTTTATGGCAGCCAAAAAAACTTGGGCTTCAGCCTGCCCTGTTACGACTGTTTGCCTTACAGTGACTGAACCAAGTCACACATGTAATTACCACTCCGGAGAGGTACCTTCCACAGTGCAGTGCCACCCCATACTTCTCTGTTTGAGGCACGTAAATCCTAATAATATTTTGTTTTCATCTATTCTGCTTTATTTTATCTGCTCTTGATCACTACTGAACAACATAAATTGATGACATGAAAATATTTTTGTGTACATGAATTAGATGTAGTACAGTTGTTAAGACTGCTTGGATTTGACAGCATAAAATAGTCATTAAACTAAATCAATGAAATTTTCATTTACCAGTCAGGTAAATTAAACAAGAGAAATTTGCTGTTCAGAACTGTCTAGTCTTTTTAATAAACAGGTTTCTGTTTCAGACAGTATTCTGGTAAACATACACCCTAATAGCATATTCCAGGCTCTGAAGACTCCCTTTTTTTCCCTTTTATTTTTATCTTCTGCCTGCTTTCATAAAAGAATAAACTTATTCTATTTGTACTTAAATTATTTACCTTGCATAACTCACAGATTTATAAAAGGCAGCTTAGAAAATAAGACACCCAAAAAGAAAAGGTTTTGTGATGCAAAAAAAAAAGAATATTTCCATTTAAGTCTATAGATATTTTCTTATATTATATAGTAGCACATTTGCATAATAGTCCATATGTTGGGAGCTTGCTTAGAGACTGCTAGTCCCTCTCAGTCAGCTCCTACATCTCATGAGTATCGCCAGTCACTGGGATTAATTCACGTTCCCTTCACTTGCTCTCCTGCCAGCCTTATGACTCTGACTAACAGTTTTAACAGAAAGCTTCAACTCTTTTTCAGAGGGCACGATGGCCAGCAGGTGCGGCTGGCCTCACTGTCTCCACCAATAAGAAGACACTAGTGGTAGCATCACCAACAACAGAACTTTGCTCTTCTGTGTTTAATGCTCTGCAACAGAGTACTCGGGAACCCAAGTGGAAAGAAATGTCTACTGCAAGTTAGGGCCTTAAGCTCCAGAGAGAGCACAAATTCAGACACACCAAATATATGCTTTGAGCCCCTTGCTCACTACCGAAACTCTTCAGAAGTTCATGGAGCTCTCTCCTCTGTCTTTCGGACAGGCTGTCTTAGGAAGCTTGGATCTTTGCCCTGGCATTTGTAACTTAGGTTGCATTAATTTATTTTCACCTGTATCTTATGACTCAGATGGGCAAGCATGTTTTGGATCTTTTCAGTAATTAAAACTTTTAATTCATTTTTAATCCATACTTTTTTTTTTCATCTACAAAAATTACCTATAGTAAAGTCACCTGTACATAACAAATATGAATGGATAGAAAATAGCAGAATTTGCCCATATCCAACCAGTAGACCTTCTTCTCCATTTCTGTAATTCCAGAGATCCAAATTACAGAACACATGCCTGGCAATCACTTACCTGAACTATACCTGGTTTGTGGCCCACAAACTCTAATGAAAAATTATATTTGTCACACCTTAATTTGTTGGTTAACAACAATTCCATTTATACTGTGTGTTCTCACAGACTGCCATAAAATTACAGAGAATTCAGCAAACATCAAAATTATTTCTTTGATATATGAAACTACAAGAAAAATGTACTTCACTAAAAGGCGCTATGCAGAAGAAGTTAACAGACACTTTGTGAAGTATTGACCAAAAATATTTTAATAAAAATTTCTATTACGGGTAGTAAAATTTTAAAATTCAATAGCTATATTGTCTTCTGTTCCAAAAGGTCAGTAGTCCTTTACCATTTTTACTGGTATTATACAGTTATCAAGACAACATAATCATTATGAAGACACTCATTTTTAGAGACAAGTGTGTTTGGCAACCTCATAAGATAGAAAAACACAGCAGTATCAGAACTTGCTAATTTACAAAAAGGGCTACGTTTACAAAATAATCGCAGAGTGATTTGGAGGTAACAGATGGAAATAGAAAAAAGTGGAAATGTCAAAAGTACAGTGGAAAAGCAAAGAAACATAAGAGAAACTTTGTTTACGTGAATAATCAACATTCTGTATACAACTAAAAAGAATAATTAATAACTCTGCATATAGGAACACCTGAGGCTGGTTAAGAAGCAGGTTGCCAGCAGGCCGAATAGGAGCAAGAAGATATCATCTTTAAGCACCAAAGACATCAGATCCCAGAAAAGAGGATTTACATAGTTCAGATCCATGGCTAATCTGGTAAAACACTGGAGTGGAAATCACAGTCAGCTGCACTAAATGGCTGCCTACAGGAAGAGTCATCAAGGCTACCTCCTTTTATACCACAGAATGACCCGTGAAGGCAATGGCAACTAAACAACACCCTTGCTGACTGTGAAAATGTTGGGAAACAGGAATTTGGAAAGAATTCCTTAAATGTAAGTGGGACAGAGCTGAGAGCTTCTCAAACTATTGTTATATTCTGAACTCAGGTAACACTGGGAACTCTGAACAATGATCTACCAGTTTTGTTGGCTGAAGAACAACTCAAGAGATAAGCATGTGACAAGCTCAGGCTAAGACTACATTCTATATTTGTTTTATTAAATACCTCTTTCTGATAGCCTAACCTTAAGACCTTACCAAGGCAAGTTTTGTACTGTTTTATCTATAAGCCTGTCTAATATTGTGAGGTGAATCATGAATCAGACAAATCAGAGGTATGTAGTATGAATAAAATTTCTGAGGAATGAACCTATATGCCAGAACATTTTAAAACTCAATTGGAATTGAGAATTTTCTACAAGTCTACTAAGGACCACTGTAGGAAGAATATAAGGATGGATGTTTCAGACAGTAGCAAACGCCCATCATCTAGTCCAGAAGTGTGTCTCTCAAAAGGAGATGACTAGGCAATATGAATGTAGGACAAGCAGAGATGATCCATGTGTTTCACTAAACATGAAATAGATTCCTTTTTCTGACATTTCTGAGCCTTCACTGAACCTATGTAAACTTTTGGTATCCAGAGAATTTGGGGTTAGGAGTTCCAGAGCTTCACATCATACACACTGCACTTTGGTTTGTTCTGAACTGGTCACCAGGTAACTTGACCCTAAGGTAAGTTGACCTTAACGTCTTATTAATACTTTTTTTTTTCTGGAATGTTCTATTGACTATAAGCTTGTTTAGTGTGAGAGTGGTATTCACAGATGTTGAGTTTGGGAAAGAGTTTCTTTCAGCAGATAGATACCGGCCTAGCAAGGTTGCAATGATGAAAACATGGCTCCTTCCAGCTACTTTAATTCTGGACAAAATTCTACAGTGTCAGACTTAATAGACTGCAATTCATATAACTCCTGGAACATGTACCACAATTCATCCTTTGTCAAGGTATACGTAAAAGAAGGCAGATGAGTGTACACTCCCTCACCCCATCTTTCACCTGTATGAACAAGCAGAGGAGAACATAGCCTGGATCAGTCTCTACACCCTCCTTATAACTGGGAGCAAAGGCCTGCACCTCAGTTGCCTATTAAGCGTATCTCCCATAGAAAGGAAAAGGAAGGGAGCATACATTTTCTGTCAACCACTAGTGAAGGAGGAAAGAAATACAAGCTTTTTGAGGCAGGGGGAGACAGAGGAAGAGTCTTTCCCTATCACCGGCGTGCAAGTACTGAATAAGTTGAACAATTTCATAGGGTAGGCCTTGCAAATAGTATCCATTTCATTGCTGGTAATACTGAACTTTCAAAACCTTTATTCCTGTAAAAAAAATAATGCTTTAATAAAATGTATTAATTTTGAACTATTACTTTTCATTTCTTTTTGTTTTTTTTTAATTCCTAAATGCTAAATATCAAGTTAGTGTAGTTTGATATAGGCACAAATTCACATAGCACAGATGTCATGCAAATATGTTGAAAATATGTTCTGTTTTGCTCACAATACAATAAAAACTTAGAATATATTTAGAATGTGTTTAATGCCTTGTTAAGCTATGTACCTGGTTACACATGAGCTTTCCCTATTATTCATCTGAAATCACTGCAGAAAAGCCTAGTCAAGAGAATTTATGGGCTACTTCAGGCTGAAATTTGGAAAAAAGCATGTGTTGTATATTCATTAATCAATGGTTGTCCTCCTTTTTACAGTCTTGTTTTGTGCTAGATACTGAAATTGGATCTTTTAAGGAGGAATCTTCTAATTCATAAGGAGCCCTGCTGAAATTACTTAAGTTCAGCCTACAGATTTTATTCATAATCTTTCATGTCTCAACTTCTAAAAAGCCACAGTTGTCATTTGAACCATGTTGCATTTGTGGAATTCCATATGTAACTGCAAGTTTCTCACTAAGTAAAACAGAGTCACATATATATATATATTTAAAGGGATCTAAAATCTAAATCTCATTTGAGTCTCTGAGTCAGTCTTTGGACAGGGATTTTTCAATCTGAGGGGAATCTTATACTCAGTAAAGAGTGAATATAATATAGTACATTCTGTAGTAATGCAAACAGAAAGCATAGTAGGAAGCAGTCCTGTAGATAACTATTAAAATGCCATGAATTTCATGAAAAACCTCTTTTGCAAGATTGTGAGGAATTAACTTCTTTTGATCTATATGGCTGCATGTCAATAACAGAAACTTTGAAGTCAGTAACTTGGTAGATAATTGAAGAGATAAGTACAGATAGATTTACTACAGAAAAAGTATTTTAAAGATTAGTTTGGCAAAAGCAAGATACATTGTGTTGATTTCAGCTGGTGACTGTGGTGTAAATGCATTCACAGTATATGGTACTCACAGTACCCATCATTAAAGACTGAAACTGGCAATACAGGTTTGCACTACAAAGAAAACAACATAGTCAACTGTAGATACAAATTAGGTCTACATTTCTCTATAATAAAACCTGCTAAGTGAGCAGTAATAACTTCAAACTTCACTGTTTTGCTAGACATTATGTAACTTGAAATTTTTCTACAACAAGGAGTTCTCTTGACCCTCAAGTTAATTAGTTTGATTGCTGCTTTTATTTTTATTCTTTCCTAAGCCTGCTGGTAACATTGAATTGCTTGTGAAGAGCACAGATTGGAATAAAAAGGCTGGACTGAACTAATGTGTTGGAGGGAGGAAAAAACCTTTGCAATTTATTAATGTATTCAAAAGACTGTTACAAAACTTTACAATTTAATTATTAGAAGATTATAGAACTGCTTCAGTGGTTCTGTACTGCATTAAATAAACTGTACGTGCAAGGAGTAATAAATGAAATTGTTAATTTCAGCACATCCTTAGGGAATAGTAAGAGAGGGGGTTTACATTATTTAGAGCTCCAAATGGATTTGAGTTTATATACAGTAATAAATCTTAACTACATTGTTAATTAACCCTGCCTCAAGCCCCTTTTTACCTTAGGGGTTGAAAGACGCGGTGTCTGTTAGGATAACTCACCATTCATATTCTTAAAGATGTTTAGGACTGGGAGGATTTGCCGATAATAGGGCACCAAGGCCTCCCCCACCATGTCAGCTGACACCACCAGGTGCTGGAGGACTTTCAGCGTGACGCAGATGACCTGTCGGTTACGAAGGCTCAGTGCATCTGTGATGTAGAAAGAACAACAGGCAGAGAGCAGAATTAATTTCTAAAATGTAGAGGGAGGGGAAGGAGTCCTCTAATGGACAAATTTAATTAAACTGTACTCTGCTGGGGATTGTAAGTGGGCCTTTATTAGCCCAGCTTTGAAAGATCCCAAAGATGGATTGCAGTCCTGATGCTATAAAACACTGCCTTGTCTGATTGTTATTTGTTCCCACAATTTGTGCTGACTCTTCAGTAACCCAAAGAATGCAGCTCATTATTCCCTCATGCCGCCTGTGTAATACTGGCATGGTCCAAACAAATAAAAAATAAATGTTCAGTAAGTACCATTTGGGGCCAATGGAACTGTACAACTGCAAGACAACCTGCAAAGGTTGACAACAGACACATTCTAGTGCAACAATTAGTGTTTGTATGTTTGTACTCATTTATTTCACGATCATTTTATTCATTCAGCTAACAATTCCTACTATTCTGAGAATCGGGACAATGAAGCAAATGTTTAAAGAAAAAAAAAACATAAAAAAAACCCTTGTAGGCTTTTTGTAAAAGACAAACATTCTAGAAAAAAGAAATTTGTCTTGCCCACTTAGATTTTTCTCTTATCTTTCAGTGTCATGCATCTGATCATATGACACTAAGACATTTCATAAATACCTTTTGTTTCTCTTCTCTTTTAATTTTACTAAAAGCAAGTAGTTTGCATTCTCTTTTGTAATTAAAAGAGTCATGCTTGAAATATATATATTTTTTTTTTCTTGCAAAATCCCTCTAGTTATAAAACCTCCTCTGAAATTATGCAGCTGCAAGCAGTTGTCAAATTTGGTACGCTATCATATATTGGTCTAATTCTCCAGTGTTCTACATAGTTGTTTACATCATTGCATGGGGAAAGCAAAAACTGTAAAAGGTAAGTTCATATTCAATGTTTTATAAACACAGAAGTACACAAATATGTGACTCAACATAACAATGTAAGTATAAGCACTTAGAAAAAATTATACTTAAGAACACCTTGAAATTTGAAGAGAAGTTACTAACAACTTCAAGAACTGCCTCTTTGCATTGAAGTAACAGGATTCAGTATTTCTGGCACTAAGTTTTGTCAGTGTACAGAAATACCCTTTCATAGGGAAGGAAATAGTATTCTCACACAGGAGCGATGACAGTTTTTCCATCTCTTTAAGCAAATGGACTGTGCCCCACCCGCTTCTGCTTCCTATCGTGCGCTTGCCGGGTGTTAAAAATCAGAGCTAGAGCACCTGAGCAAAGGCAAGGCAGATGGCTTGTGTGAACCTGTAGAGACAACTCTTGAAAATCAACTGGTAAGTAATCTCCCTTCACGTCTTTTTGTGTGCTTATGAGCAGCATACTAAAACCACTGTTAAAAAACAGAGATAGAGAGCCCAAGGGATAAAGGTACTGTAGTGCATCATAGGGTGATTCCAAGTTAGATTAGTGTTGTTAAATGAAAATACAGACTGAACTCCATACTACTTATTTGCCAGTCCCTACTGTAGTCATCAGGTTTCACTTAATTTCATATTGTCTCTGAGCAGCTTAATGTGTGCGCAGGAGGTCCACCAATGCAGTATGCTCACACTAAGTTCCAGCAAAGAGGTTGGTTATTCCAAATCATGCTTTTGAGGGTAGATGTTTTAAGGCTGCTTTACCAAAGAGACCCCCAAATACAATTTTAAAGATTAGGGCTGAATCCCAGGCAGGAAAATATTCTTTTACAGAGGAACAGACATTATTCATTTTCTTAAAGGAGTGACAGGAAGAGGAAGCTCTGGGATTCCAACATACAGGTTTATTCATGACTAAATTGTCATGCACAGAAATAGTAGCTAATTGAGCTAACAGGGAAATTATCATTAACACTTGCAATATTCAGTACCATAATTGTTAGTTATTCATAAAAACATGAATTAATATTTGTATTCATTTGTATGAATGAATTCTTCCAAACTTGAATAAAATTAATAAAATTAATTATTCATACAAACACTAATAATTAACTTAAGGGACATAAAAATTAATCAGTGACAGAAATCACAGCTTCTTAATCCTTAACCAACAAATTGTACCCACTTCCAGGAACAGGTCTTCCTGATTGTATGAGCTGTCCTAGAGAATGAGAGACTTTATTTTTAGGCATGCAGAGGGTGTCATGTAAGTGGAAATGGCTGTCCAACCATTCCTAGGAAGAACTTTTTTCTGTAGATAGTGGCTCTGAAAGGTTTTCTCAATTTTCTGTTTTCAGACTTCTGTCTTGTGCAAAGACAACCTTGGTTTGAGTAGAAGCCAGGACTGTCCTGGTAAAAATTAATTCCTTTATAAAGTCAAGAATGTGAATTATGTCTCACGACTGTGAAGGCGTTCCAAGGAGTGGAGCAAACTGAACACATCCTGAATCCAGAAGAATGTTTTCAAAGAGCAGCTCATCACAGAACCTGCCGTGCAAGTTTTGTTACATCTGAGTTAAGCTGTAGGGGTGCTTGCTGGAACTTTAAACAGTAACATTGGCACTTGTTTCATCTGCATGCTAGAAAATCAGCTGGATATTTGTCCCGCCTCCCTCAAAACAGGGCATCCCATCCTCCATTTGACACACAAAACAAAAGACAGAATTTGGATCAAGTATTTGAGTGGTAAAGTGATGGATATGCTATAATCAGACTGCAGAATTTGAGCCTGAAGCCCTTCAAGTTAGAGAAATCTGCAGTGTGTGTTAGGAAAACACTTGTAAATATCAAAAGTAAGATGAAATTGATTGCAGAACTGTTATTATTATTAAATATTTGGACTGTGGCATGCATAGCAGTCAACCAGCTCCTGGCTTGATTATATTAGGCACTGTACAAACATTTAATTAGAGACAGTCCCTGCCCCAAGGATACATCAATTTCAAACATATGTTTATCTTTTAAAATCTGGTAATTATTTTCTGTGTACTACCATTGCTGCAGACCATTCTACCACATGAATCAGAAAAAGAAAATTTTAATACAGTATATGAAATAGGTACATTTCAACATTTTGAAAAATGTCAGTGATATCCAGAGGTTAACAGAAATGGAAGAAAGTACTAGCATCCTTATACAGCAATAAAGCAGACCATTTGAAACTCCTGGTACAGTACAGCTACATATCTCTAAAGAAGGAAACATGCATAATATCCAAGGTATTCCAATTTGAAAGCATGCTAGGCTGTTGCCTCTTGACCTAGAAGTTTGCTGTAAGATGTGGATCTTCACAATAACAGCAAAGTGAATGACTGGTTTGCTTCTCAGTTAAATATACCTTTCCACTCCCTAAAGGGTTTTTAGAGGACTTCCCTCCCCCAGTGGTATATATTACCCTTTTGGTCATCTAGTCTACGTGCTATGAATTGCACAATTGTCTTAAGCAGCAACTTTGAAAAAAAAACCCCAAACCCAATAAATGGACCCTGTTGCTTGGTAGTCCTGATGTTTTTTCCTTTAATGATACATAAACATGACAATTTTGCTTGTGATGTGGATACACGCTTTTCCAGGAGAACCTCCAGCCTGAATAACTGCTCAATGCAAGTATATAATTAATACTTCAAACATATTTTATTTTGTACTGCTACATTTTTTCCAAACAAGTATTTCTGAAGTTCATCGTAACTTTCTTAAACAAAAGAGAATTTTAAAATGCTAGTAGATTAAATACCTGGTGGAAAAGCTCAGTATATGAGTCAGCTCTGTGTTTCTACCATTCAAAGCCATACTAATAGATAATTATGAAACGTGAAAGCATATTTGAAACACTGATCATTTTTGGGATGGAAGTTTTTCACAGTGCTGTTTCTTAAATCTTGTTAGCAACGAGGTGATATACAATACCAATTTATCAGCAGTTTCAGCAAAATTTTTTCCATTAAATTTTATTGGCAATTGATGTAAATTTAGAATATTCCTTTGATAATTTCCTTTAAGAGCAGAGACTTTTCTTAAGATATATGCCACTTGTTTGTTTACCCATTTAGACAGAAGCAGCTTATGAATGAAGCAATAGGAATTATTTTAAAACATTCAAGTCTTTTTCTTGAGTAACACTTGTAAAATCTCAAAGAACGACACCTAGAAGCTATGTAAGTTGATATTTTTTATTTTTATATTTTATTTTTATGTGGCAGTTTGGAAAATCCTATCTCAGTCTCAGATGTTGCCCATAATAGAAGCCACAATTCTCATCTTCGGGATTGATACACTTTATAAGCCAGGAAACATAACAGCATTTCTCCCAGTACACAGTGGATCTTTTCCATGACAATGTATTTTCACAGAAAAGATCAAATCAGAGCATTCCTCCCCAGACAGCACATTGATAGCTTAAACTTTACAGAATCAAGTCAGATTCCCCAAACTTCCATGTCTTTTCTAAATATTAAAGTTTAGATTTTGGTAGTTATATTTAAAGTTATGTTGATAATTTAATTATTTTTAATTTGCACTGGCCTTTAATTATATTCAACTCTTTTTTCAAATACACCTATGAATCTATGTTTAGAAATGCACTGACAGTTTCCATTTTCTATTTAGTTCTCACAACCAATTTAGTTTGCATTCATATCTCCCCCCCAATAGGTAAATGAGGCAAGTGTTTCAGAAAATTCTTCGCCTGGAGCAGAACAAGACACAAAGAGCAGATCTCCTGCAGGGCAGCAAGCACTCAGGATAAAGATGTCTCGATTGTTGTGATCCACTTAATCTTGTTGATCAAGGGCTGCTTCTTTTAAATGCACAGTCAGGTTTAAAGAACTGCTAACATGAAGTGTTCTCAAAAGGCAATTGATTAAAGTGATACATACTTCTCTTACATACAGTTTTGTCCAAAACTTTCAAAATGTATAATACTTAACTACCTGAACGGATATAATAGAAGTACTATGCTGATTTTACAGAACAGTAATGAAGGCTGTTACAAAACACAGCGTTTCGATCTAGAGTGAATAAAAAACAGAATACCAACCTTGTGTTCTGTACTTTTTTAAGGTCAGGTAAGATCCTGATCCAATTTGCAATATAGATGTACAGATATTTCTTCCAGTACAACTGAAGGAGTGATGTGTTGCAGTGAGGTGATGGGAAGGAGGAATAGTGGGCGAGGCATGAAAACCTTAGGCCAATTTTGGCATCAAAGGCTTTGTTCTGTAAAGCCAAAGCCTAAGGCACAGAAAAGGCTAAGATCCATAACCGAATCATTGATACTTGCAAGAAACACGGTCTAGCAGAATGCTGAAGAGAAAGTCAGTGGCTTCTTTTTTCAGCTTTAGTTGCGCTTTTAATTGTAGTGTTTTACTAGATCAGCACCTATAAAACTTGAATTCTATTAACATTTGCAGGCCCTCTTTAATTACTTAGTACAAAGAATACACTGAGAATAGTGTTCCAAAAACTTCAGTGGCTATGTCAGTTTACAGAGTTTCCAACCATTCCTAGACGTACATTCTTTCCCCTGTGCTGCCTCAAGCTACTAAACTGCACTGAGTACCCACCCTCTCAATGAAAACAGCTTTGTTATCAATGAAATGTGATACCATTTTTTAAAAATATTTCAGGAAAGATCTGGGGAACCGAAGACCTGTAATATTGGCATCTGTACTGCAGAAATGAATATAGCATTCTAAATGTATTGTAGGTCCTTGAAGAAGAATGTGGACAAGAAAAGCCTGATAGTACGATTTTCTTAGACTTCTGAAAGATATTTTATAAGGTCCCTCACTGAAGGCTTTTGAAATACTTATCTCATAGGAAATAAGGGCAACAATAAACGGCCACAGAGGAGGAGCATAACTCCTTGCAGGAATCTGTGCTGAAGTCCATGTTTTTCAGTAGATTCATAGGTGATTTGGAAGAGATGTTTAATAACGAGTAACAAAGTTTTCTGATGATACCAAGTTATTCCAGATGCCAAAGATAAGGGCTGACTCTGAACAACTGCAGAAGGACAGAATGGCTGGGTGATAAAATGGCAGATGAAATCAGTACTAAGAAATATTAAATATTAACAAATTAATAAATTCAGGAAATAATTTATCTAACTCCAGCTTCCAAATTGAGAGATGTTAATTGCAGATTTCACTTTCCAAACATGGATGAGATGTCTCTTTATGTAATGAGAAACACAGTTTCTCCTCATAGACAGGAGTAAAGATGAATAATAAAGAATCTAGTTCCTATAACATTTGCAACTACTTGAAATGACCAGTTTTGAGTGGAAGAATCTAACATAAACCTTCTACTAGCAATAATTTGTACTGGTTGATGGAGCCTACAGGCAAGAAATGCTTTGGTACTTAAGAATAAAGATTTTTTTTTTTTTTTTTTAATGAGAACTTTGCTTCTTGTAAAAGCATTTTAAGTGTATACACCCAAGTTTGTTTAGAGTTAATTTTCAGTCTGTGATCTTAACAACCAGAACTGGTTCTCAAGAGCAGCAGTCAGTCAGGAGGAAGATAACAATTCCATTAAAGGTTTAATTTGCTTTCTGTAGATGACAGAAATCAACTGACATGATTTACAGAAAGAAAAAGACTACAGCTCAGAAAAACATATTTATTCCATAAAAATATTTTGGCATTCTGTGAAATAAGGAAGCTTTTAATGACTATTAAATACTCTTAAATACAGTGAAGATATATGAGGAGAAATATAAATGCGCTTAGAAAAACCACTAGCAACAGGTTCAGCTTCACTTACCTAAATGCAAGTGACACTGATTTGACATTAAATGTGAATTAATGATACAGTTGTCCAAGAGAACAGTCCACATTTTACATGCAAAGAGAATGTGGAAAATAAGAAAAGAGAAGTCAGTTTAATTTAAAAAATTATTAAACATTAGAAAGGACTCTGTAGGTGACACTGAGGGAGGACTGCTCTGTGAATTTCTCTGTATATCTGACTCACAAAAAATCTGTTTCCCTTAATGAAACATTTTTAACAAAGTTTAAGGTGATCTACTGTGATCTACAGATCTGCTGTGTCACAGAAGGGATTTTTAACACCATGGAAAAAGCCTCGAAAAGGAAAACTTCAATGTTCCTTAGGATGGAGATTATTCTTTTTAGACTCAATATCAGCAGTGCTGGTCTGCTGACTGCAACTGGTAGAAACAATATTTTCATCTAAGTTACAATTTAAGTGCAAAGGCATGAACTTTATTGGCTTCTAGGCCTTAGTACAGATTGCCTTCGTGTCCATTTTAGGATTCACCGCACAGAACAGAAAAGGTTCTGTCAAGTGGGTGATGCAAGATGCTTAGGTGTTTAATTTCGCATTATTTTCTTCATTAGCAAAGCTGTATCAAGATGTTGCTACTGATCATGTCTACTCACCTACTCCAGCTTCTGTGCTATTGCGTACTGTTCCTTCATTTGTGACAGTGCAGCTATAAATGAGACCATGGAAGTTATCTGAGTTTAAAAGTAATGCCACTCTGAAAATATTTTGGTTTTCTTTCAGATTTGGTGTCAGTTTGTCATTTTTTGTAAATACATCTAGATGTGAGATTCACTGAGTTGCTCTACAAACAATTGCATTACCAGAAGTCAGTTGCAATGAACTGGAGTGTGGGAGCTGGGACAATTGGTCACTTTGTGTGTGGAGGGGTTGGAATCTCCTACAACTATGCTGTCAACAAAGGAAATGTAAATAGTAGCATGCTCACTGGCTTTGAAAGGAGAGGAGGTGCTTCCATGCACTGCGTTGGATGTCCCTGACGTTACTTATAGCAATATCAGGCAAAGGTGTAGAAACTTCCTGCCCGCTCAGTGTTTATGTCTGCATGTGTGTCTCATGTTGAAGCTGGGGAACTCTGGAGTCAGGAATCCCAGAGCTGAAGAAGCCTCATGAAAGCAAGCGAAAGGACTTAAGGCTTTTCTGATCTGGCATTTGTTACAGCAACGTAATATTAAATGCAATAATTTGCCCCCAAAACGAGTATCAAAAGGAATTTTACATTCCCATAATGACCACACAGAATTTAGAACAGAAGTTTTCCATTGACAGGCACATGGTACAATAGGCATCACTCATCCTCACACCGCTCTTCCTGGCTATAGGTAATGGTAGGCCACAAGTGAGTTTTAAGATAGTGGGAGAATGACGTACTGCCCCCCATAGGAAAAGACCGGGTTTGAGACCAGCTGAGGAACCTGAAGGTGCACAAGCCCTGAGGAGATTTCATCTGCAAGTCCTGAGGGAACTGGCAGATGAAGTTGCCAAGTCACTATCCATCATATTTGAGAAGTCATGGAAGTTTGGTGAAGTTCCCACTGACTGGAAAGGGGGAAGCATAACTCCCATTTTTAAAAAAGTTAAAAAAGAAGATTCGGGGAACTATGGGCCGGTCAGTCTCACTGTTGTGCCTGGCAAGATCATGGAGCAGATCCTCCTGGAAACTCTGCGAAGGCACACGGAAAATAAGGAGGTTGTCAGTGGCAGCCAACATGGCTTCACTAAGGGTAAATCATGTCTGACAAATCTGGTGGCGTTCTACAGCCATATTACAGCATTGGTGGATAAGGGGAGAGCAACTGACATTTTCTACCTCGACTTGTGCAAAGCATTTTACACTGTTCCGCACGACATCTTGGTCTCTAAATTGGAGACACATGGATTTGACCAATGGACCACTCAGTGGATAAGGAACTGGCTGGAATACCTCACTCACAGAGTTGCAGTCAATGGCTCTACCTTCAAGTGGTGACCAGTGACAACTGGTGTTCCTCAGGGATCAGTACTGGGACTGGTGCTGTTTAACATCTTTGTTGGTGACACGGATGTTGGGATGGAGTGCACCATCAGCAAGTTCGACGCTGACACCAAGCTGTGTGGAGCGGTCCACATGATGGATGGAAGGGATGTCATCCAGAGGGATCTGGACAGGCTTTAGAGGTGGGCCTGTGCAAACCTCATGAAGTTCAACAAGGCCAAGTGCAAGGTCCTGTCTGTGGGTCGGGGTAATCCCAAGCACAAATACAGGCTGGGCGGAGAATGGATTGAGAGCAGCCCTGAGGAGAAGGATGTGGGGGTGTTGGTTGATGAGGAGCTCAACATGAGCTGGCAGTGTGCGCTCACAGCCCAGGAGGTCAACTGTATCTTGGGCTGCATGAAAAGAAGTGTTGCCAGCAGGTCAAGCGAGGTGATTCTGCCCCTCTACTTTGCTCTCATGAGACCCCACCTGGAATATTGCATCCAGCTCTGGAGCTCGCAACATAAGAAGGACATGGGCCTGTTGGAGCAGGTCCAGAGGAGGGCCACAAAGGTGATCAGAGGGCTGGAGCACCTCTCCTCTGAAGACAGGCTGAGCCAGTTGTGGTTGTTCAGCCTGGGAAGAGACCTTATAGCAGCTTTCCAGTATCTGAAGGGGGCCTACAAGAAAGCTGGAGTGGGACATTTTACAAGGGCATGTAGGGATATGATGAGGGGGAATGGCTTAAAACTGGAAGAAGGTAGACTTAGAATAGATATTAGGAAGAAATTCTTTACTCTGAGGGTGGTGAGGCACTGGAAGAAATTGCCCAGGGAAGTTGTTGAGGCCCCATCCCTGGAGGTGATTAAGGCCAGGTTGGATGGGGCTTTGAGCAACCTGGTCTAGCGGGAGGTGTCCCTGCCCGTGGTGGGGGGGCTGGTACTAGATGATCTTTAAGGTCCCTTCCAACCTAAGCCATTCTATGATTCTATGATCAGTGCATTATTGAAAGACATGGTGGGTCCAGACAGATCCCTATGTTCCCTAATATGGAAAGACATGGTGGGTCCAGACATATCCCTATGTTCCCTAAAGATAAGGGAACTCCCATGACCTACAGGCAACTTTGCTTGCCACCCCAGGGGTGTGCGTCTGGGTTCTGTTCTACTCTCTGACACCAATGCAGTTTGTGTTGTGGGGTAAAATTAGCCTCCTTCTGCCTCTTCACCTGTTTGCAATATGAAAATAACAATACGTTATCCTTCTGGCAAAGAAGATATTCTGCTGTGTGTTGTCCATCAGAAGTTTTATCATACCTCTACAAAGTACTTTGCTATTGGCCATATATCTCAGTTTATGAATTTTTGCTCTAGTTTAAGTAACTCAGACACTGGGTTTGCCTACACCTTCTGTGAAAGGAAGTAAAAAGTCTTAACACCTTGAAGTATTCACATTTTCTGATTTTGCATTTTTTAATTTTTAGTTGGATTCCTTACAAGTTTGACATATACAAGTAATTTGGTTTTTTTTCTGGATCTTATGACATTCAATGACTATATTTATAAACTATTTTATAATTTTTTGCCACTGCAACATACAATATCTTTTGAATTTTTATTTTGAGAAATCAAAATATATTTTGAACATTTTTCTCTTTGAGAAATCAATGCCTCTGACCTAAGATTTTTTCTTCCTCTGAATTTCAAAAAAAAAGAGTGCTTTTCAACATGATAAACAAAAATTAGCAATTATTTTTCAACTGAATAGCATTATTCCATATTATTTAATCATATGTCAGGTGTTTTGGGGAAGAAACTGGACCTGTTAATTTCAGTAATCTGCGTTTTGCTAGTCATAGCCTATTTGCATAACCAGAAGGAAATTTGCTGAAAGGATTCGGGCTTACAGTAACCCACAGATTCATTAAAGAACATAATTTTCATCTTTAATGATACAGTGTTCAAAAAGTGTGAACTTTAAGAAAGGACAAGGTTTCCCCTTAAAACATTAAAATATAATACAGAATTCTAATACTTAATTTAAAATGTTTTTAGAGAGCAGGTCTTAACTAATATTTTCCTTTGATGAGCATGCAAGAGAGAAAACTGGTTTTAAAAGCATTCTATATGTGGGGTTATTTTTCTGTCTTTCTTTTAGCCCTTTCCCCTCTATCATATATATTACCTTGCCTAACAATCAATTGATTCACTTTTTCACTGTAGAAATATGGTAGTGGTCTAGAAGAAGACTGGTTAATCAGATATAACTCACCCACTGGGACACTTTAGGGACAGTAATACGTGTAAAACATAGCTGACTTTATTGTGGATGCAGCTGAGTCACAGAAATGTATCGCTTTGACTACACTACTACATTACACAGTCATAGCAAATTTAGGAACTCTTAGGAGTACATACTTTCATATTCCTTGATATTGCAGTGTGTTTTTCTTAATATTAATATGGCTTTAATTAGGAAGAAGCTTTTCTCTTTTACAATACTTGGACTCTTCACACATTAAAGCTGATGCACAAGCTTTTTTAAATAAAAAAATAAGCACTGTACAATAAAATAAAGCATAATCAAAACCTAAATTTAGCTAGCAGATTTTTGAATGTGTTCCAGCACCATAAATTATGACTTGATCTAAAAGACTATATATCAAATCCATTTAAATATCCTTACCTAGCAGTCTCTAGTGCTAAAAGCTGTGTAACAGCTAAAGCTTCCAGGTAATTATTTCTAAGCCAGATTCTGGTTTCAGCAAGACTTTTAAATCCTAACTGGGTAGCTGCCGTCATAAACTTGCAGTCTTTTCTGAAGAAACAATTTCAGCTTTCAAAAAAAATGATACTACTATAAATATATTTGGGTGGTGTTGGAAATACAGATTTAAAGAAACAACATGATTTCTCTATTTATGGTTTCCTTCTCAGACAGAAAAACTGTAACATTGTTTTCATAACCTTTCACAAGTGTCACAGAGTAACCATTCTAAATATTATATATTCCTTTTGACATTTTCAAAATCTACATTAAGACAGAGATAACGATATTTATAATGAATCTTTTTAAATAGAGAATAAATTGAATGAAAAAAACAGAGTTCTGGCCCTTCCAACACTATTATTTCAGTATTATCAGGCTCCAAAGTACATGCCCTTTCCTGTTTTCCGAGACTGTATTTGACTCTGTTCATTCCGCATCACAAATACAATGACTCCATTTTGTTCTGTATTAGCACGGATATTGAACCATCTCAGGAAAACAGGAGAAAAGACATCAATGATACCATTACTGATCAATGATAAAACAGAAACCAAGTTTAACAAATGTGAGCATCTATTAGTGTAGGTGTAGGATGCAGACTTAAGAATCATAATATCTAACTAAAGAAGGATGATGGTTCAGAATAGTATCTCCTCAAGGTACTGGTCTAAAGAAACAGGAAGGACAAAACAATATATCTGAAAGACTAGATGTTTCAAGAAAAGAAGTTTTAGTTTTAGTGGTACTACACTTGTATTAAAATAATTTATTACCATTCACATAAATTTTCTACAAAAACTGTATTTGAATATATAAAAACTTCAAAATTAATATTTTTAAAAGCAAAAAATTTACATACAACATCAATTAGTCAGGCAGAACTCCTAGTTTAGATAGATATATGTATATGCAATGTAATGAGAATGATGATAGAAAAGATATCTAGTGAATAACTATAAGACAAGTGCAGAATAAACAAAAGGACAAAAACAAACATAATTCTCTAAGTTTCATCTGTTACTTTCTCCTGGCATTTTACATGGGTTTACTGGTTTATACAGTAATGGATTTACATAATAAATATACAAAGTAATGTAAGAAAATGTCACTTTACGTTTCCAAACACCAAGAGCCACATTCTAATATGAAAAACACCAATCAGACAATCAATTCTTCTGAATTATTGCATGCACCAGGTGATTGAAGGCATAAGCCTTCTGGCCTTATACCTTACAATTTATTCACATTTGCAATAATCTCCATGAAATGTACAGTCTGTCATGTTTTATTGCTAATTAGCAACTTATCAAAAATCTACACTATATAAATGTAATTTTAGGGACTTTTTTCCCCACATGTTCACCTACTTTTTATTGGGATAATGAGCTCAGGAATGACAGGAAGAATCTTGTTTCCACCATGTTCCAGCATGTCATGGATTCCTTGACGAGCAAAAAAGTCATATGGAAATGTCATTTCACAAAGCCCATCAAAAAACAAAGGCAGATAGTAATGATAGTCCAGCTTTTCAATCTCAACCTGAAAATAAAAAAATAAACAAACATATAAATGCAATTTTTCAATACTAATACAATGTGATCAGGGCAACACATAACTCATGCCATCTACACAGGTACGTTTCGTAAATAATGCATTTTGTATCACTGCAGAATATCATTAAGTCTCAAATATGGTTTATGGCCAGATATTGAAATCCAGAAATATTAGACC
This sequence comes from Ibidorhyncha struthersii, assembly GCA_013398815.1. Taxonomy (NCBI): domain Eukaryota; kingdom Metazoa; phylum Chordata; class Aves; order Charadriiformes; family Charadriidae; genus Ibidorhyncha; species Ibidorhyncha struthersii. The sequence continues at coordinate 2,652,924 of VZSZ01006259.1, read as the reverse complement.
TAAAGAAAAGAATGAAAATTAATATGCTCGCATATATTTTCACTTTTTGATAAGGCAGTACCAGATTCTGATATTATTGCTTATACACCTTGCTTTGTAAGTTACCCATAGGAATCAAACCAGCCATTTTAAGAATAACATTATGTTTATTTTGGAAAAATCTGATCATTACATCTTCACTTAGACACTCAAAAGAACAAATAAGAGAAAGAATCCTGTAACCAACAAATATCCAGCATGGCACAAATATCAATATTTGTACAGAATTCCCAACATTCTAGAATACTGACCTAATTTTATTTCCTATTAATTTCAGGAGCAGAATTCTACAGAAATTCCATGGGTCTTTACTGTGAAAAAAGGTAGAGAAATGAAGTACTTTTTTTCTAGTAAGAACCTCCCTCCAATCCTAAAATACAAAGTGTGCTAACCCTCCCAAGTTACAGACTTTGTGAGGGATTTTGCTCTCTGTCCTAGTTTTCTTCCCGTTTCCTTCTTCCACCCATCAGTGTTTCATACACTCAGGATAGCCAGACAGAACCAGGAGTTGTCTGCTTTCAGCCTGTCAAAGCTCTGAATACAGCTAAGAAGTGATTCAACATCAAAGCACTTTCTCTGAACACAATATGATTCTCAAAATCACTTGGAGATCAATTTGTACCTTTAGGCATCTGCTTCCATCTTTAAAACACTGCTTAGCTGCGACCCTAGTTTTCCTAGTTTTTAGGTTATATTTTGGAATTGGGTAGATGCCTGCTCCTTCAAATCTAACAAGCTGTGTCACACAGACCAAGCTAAAGCTCCAAATATCCTAAAAAATTTTGTCAGGTTAAGCAAACAAAACCCCAGCCCTTAATTTAGGGCCAGTAATCACATCCTCGTGTGAATTGTAGAAGAAAAAATTGAAATCAAGCAACCAAAACTGAAGCTGGGTTTTACATTTCTTGGGTAAATCCCATAGCCAGCATACATTCTCTGTTTGCAGCCATGATTCATTTTCCTCTCTGCTTGACTCTGAACAGATCTGAATCCTGGTCTTGCGCATCTTAGCTACTGGCTGGACTGCTTCAATCTTTCATGTTGAAACTGATCCACCCATGAGAAATGAAAATTAGTTGGAACAGATAATTAAAAGTAAGTCCTTTACATTTGCTTGCAGCATCTCACTGTTGGCAGACATAGTGCCAATTACATACTTACATAGTCTCACATGCACTGATTTTAACAATTGTGTAATACCTATTCACTTACGTGAATGAAATCAAGTCCCTGTAATGAACCATATAGAGGAAGGAACGAATGAAACTCACATTTCCTGTTTTCACAACACCATATATAATGGCTTCTCTGTAATTTTCACTCATTGGCTTTTTGTTTCACAAGGGAAAACACCTTTATCAGATGCTTTTAGGGTAAATGTTCATGAGAAAGTTCAAAAATGACTATACGAAGCAACCATGTATGAAGATCTTTACAAAACAAGAATCAGAAGACATTTAAATTCCTAAATTGATGGGGTTTGTATTTCTTGAGGACATTCAGCATGCTATGGACAATACTTGTGAGATGGCAAAAGAAGTCTGCCCCCAAAGTCACTGAGAAGACAACAATGTAGCACCTACAAACTTCTGGTGATGAGCCTAGGACAGAGGCCAAATTGTTCATTACAGCGAGAAACCTGTATTGGGTAAGAAACGGCCGGGTGGTCAAAAAATCATTGACAAAAAAGCAGGACCAAGAAGCAGCATTTCTCTCCTGTTCTTCGTCAATAGGACAATGAGATGTCCTTCATTATTTTTTTTTTAACTTTTAATTTGTAGTTCATAAGATTATTAGATTGCATTTTTTTAATTGAATATTCTAGTTTCAGAAAATTGAAAACAAAACCTACAACAGCTACTTGTGTCTGGGGAGAGCTTTAAGATGCGAAAAAGAGAGACACAATTAGTCATGTGTGGGCTTTTTTTTTTTAACTGGGGGGAGGGGGGTGTTTCATAAGGAAAAACACCTTTATCAGCTTATGTCTTTTTTTTTTTTTAAGAATCCATTCCTCATATGGATTTTTGACAACTCTTTCAAGATTAAAAACTATTTCCATGGAAAAATATCCTTGAGGGATACATATCCATATTAGACAGGATGTTAATCAGGATTTGCAATTGTTTTGCTCAAAACACATATAGTGGGATCTCTCATTTCTTTTCTCCCACTCTTCACTAATATCTCCTCTAACTGTATCTACCAGTTATCTTTCTTCTCAAAGATGTGATGTTTCTGGTACTCTGAGCAATTTTTCTCAGATGTTCTTTGCCCTTGAAATGTGCTTTTTCTGTTTCAGATATAAAGAAAGCTTATGTGTTCAAAAGCTTGTCAATGTTTTTCAGTGATAATAATTGGTCAATAAAAGATATTACCTTTATCTACCAACTCTGCCTTACAGTTATACATTACATATATATATAGGAATGATGTATCAACTTTAAGATGAATATGATTTCTGGGTTTAAAAACAAATCTGATTTTTACATGTGACACAAACTTTATTATGAAAAAAAACCTTTACAATATACAGGTATGAGAAGCTGTAGATCACAAAGCATTTGTGCGTACTTCTCAGTTATTTCCAAAGCCATAAGTGCTTGGCAACTGGCACGGCTCTGAAAAGGACTCTGATTTATAACTCATTTCTTGAAGTGTCAGCTGTCCAAGCATACAGCAAATTTTTACTTAGCATTTTGTGCTGTATAATAACTCCCACAATATGGAAGCCAGAAATATTTTGCCTTACATTCAATGGTGTGAAACCCTTTCTTTCTACATTTACTATTTAGCTTTTAAAAGTGACTATTATACAGCTGTTCAGAGAAAAATGTGATTTTTTTGTTTACACCCACAAAATTCCTTTGTTTTTCACATCCACCCATAAAAAATGCTGATTAAAGCCCAAATTCTCGGTAAAACTTGTACATACTTGTAATGCTGCAACTATGGATTTTAGAGAAGAAATCTCGCCATAATTATTATGAACTTCTGTACTAATGTTTATAAGTTGTGAGAACCCAGCCTCTGAATTTTCAGTAAATAGGCCAACTAATAAAAATTGATATATTATTATAAAATCTGATCACACAACGAAACAGACTCTATTATAATCAGCAAAATCTGCTGTTTCATGAAACTTCTGTGTCACTTATGTATACTACAAGCTTCTCAGCTGAAAAAGACACAACATACAGTCTATAATTGATGTTTTATCAATATGTACAACCAATGTACAAGATGGGAGGAAACTAATGGCAGTATCACATTTAATTTGTCCAGCAGAAAATCTGTTCCTATGAAGCAGCTCATAGTGAGAGGCAAGTGTGCCGACAAAATGAAAACCCATATAAAGGTTGTAAATAGTAAAAATAAGCTTCATAGCTAATCTGCCTCTTAGATGAAGAAAGCAAGCTATTTGAAAGAACTTAAGGTTTGACAATAAGGATGTTATTGGCCTTTCTTAAATAATCATACTTAAAGTAATTTGGCAATCCATAAGGCAAACCTGAGTTTTAGAGGTAGTGTTTAAGATACACAAACAACTTAATTTTCCATCTCATTTCACACCACTGATTACATAATACTATGTTGTTGATATGATTATCCAAAAGTCGGATTTGATCTCCAGAAACATTATACCTAACTGTTTATGTACCCACTTAATATCTTTATCTAACGCATTAAAATTAGGTATAGTAAAAGAAACTGGAATTGTTGATTTGATAAGGACAAACAGGAGTTTTTGTAAGGATTGTAAAGATTTTGTGAGGATTCTTTGGTAAAATAATAGCACATTTTAAGATTTGTTTTCCATTCTACACCAGCTATTTCTTCTCTATTTTCTAGGTTAATAGAAAGAGAAAAGTGGAAACATTCTTAAATAGTCTCAGTTTTGAACTTCCTTTCTGATTTTTCTTCCAAGAATTCTTTCAAGGTTTCTTTTTTTCTTCCAATATCCTCTAGCCATAGTCAAGATGAAGCCTGTACATTTCACAGGTTTTTGATTCCTTCCTTTTAGTGTGTCTCTTGATTCATAATGGGATGTTAGTTTTAATTTTCACTATGGAGCAAGTAATGCTCACTAGAATTTTCTAGACTTGATTAGATGGAGCTTTTAATATGGTAACTTTGCTTATGGTACTTATGGCTCAAAGATCAATTCTGCTGTTGCATTTTGTCTCTACATGTTTTCCAATAAGAAATTATTCTCTTTTTAGCCTGCTGTACTTCACCTTTCAATACATACTGCATAGGCTCATACTACAATGATTATCTATTGAAACAGTTTTAGTCTAAATCATTATTTGTGTTCTATCAAAAAAAATGTGAGGGAAGTTGTACCTATATTTTGCATTCTGCAATAAAACAAGTGGAAGATTATCAAACTCGAAGAGAAACAGGCAATGGCAAGGGAGAAACTAGATAAACACCCAAACACCCAAACACAAATCTTTTAACTCAGCCAAACTGAATTTAGAACCTTTTTAACACATTCTGTAGTTATTTAACTTCCCACAAGAAGTTAAATAACAAAAGAAAATATTTGCCTCCCATGGATAAGTTAAAAGAAGCAATAATAAGAAATGTTTCTGGAGTATTACTGTACTGGCTGGCTAAATTCAGCTCTGAAATATCACTTCATGTAAAAAAAAGAAAGTACAGAAATGTTACATAGATGATAATTTTGAATTTACTGCATTCCCTATTACCTCCCATGTTAGTTACAAGAGTAATGCTGTCATCAATAAAAATAGCTGAGAAAAGCAAGGGACAGTTATTGTTCTATTTAATTTATATAGCAAGATGTAATTCAATTTTCCATAGTATTCTCTCTATCTTGACATTCTATTGCTCTTTTCAATGAAGTTGGAACACAGTAACATTTAATTCTGAAAACACTGAAGAGGAGTATGATATGAAAAAGTTCCCAACTATGATGCACACCTTACAGTACATGTAGTTCTAAACTCTTTTCTCGTTCTCATTTTAGGGGCCTATAATTGATAATTATTTTCTAGCTATCATTCCTATCTGCATAGTGAGGTTCCTTCTACATATAGCTCCAAAATGGAGCAATACAACTCTTTACCCCTGCAGAGTAATTGTCTCATTTGCCTGCCTCATTTTTGCACTGCTTTCTCTCAGCTGACAATGCTGCCTAATCCAAGTGGATTCTTTTCAAATTATGGGGAAACACTCATAATAAAATGCATCCACTTACTTTTGGCTCATTCTTGTTATTTATGACTGAGAAGCATGACTGAAACAGAAATGGTTTGGTCAAAATTATTTGGCAATATGGCAAAGTCATTTTATTCATAATCTACTGTAAGCAACAATGGATAGAAATGGATATGATCAAGACACCTGTAATGTTACTGAAAATCAAATACTCAAAGTATATCATTACAGCAGACATATTCCACAGATATTAAGTGGAGAACAATTGTTACTAGCAATGGTGATGGTCCTGCATATGATAACCAAAACACTTCCTTGTCAGTTGACACACCTGGAGGTGACAATCTAATCTTACTAGAGTTACTGAGATGAGGAAAATTAATAGTCAAGAAGAAGGTCATATTATTCCCTAAATAACTAGAGGATCAATGATTGGGTGAGAAATGGGGGCAAGGAGAAGGAAGATCTGAATTTGTGTGAACTCCTCACCTAGAGAGAGGGTAAAAAACTGAAATCTCTTCCTATAAATGCAACCTAAGAATTAATTTGTATTTAAGAAATGGATTCTGAGCTACATGTGTGAATCTCTAACAGCCTGTGAGCTATGCCTTCCAGAAGATAATACATTTCTGGAGGGAGGGGATTCTATCCTTGTATTTTCATAAATCTTTTTAATTGTACTGCCTGGATTTAGATTTTATAAATATACGTTTTGCTGATAATACAGATCAGGCAGGTCTTGCCAATACAGAGGAGGGTCAGCGTATCATACAGGGAAAAAACAGGATATTTCTAGTATAGATAGAAAAGTATTAATGCTACTACACAGAGCAGTCATGAGAGCTCTCCTGTTATTATCATTAATTTGCCCTAATACAAAATATCTAGATTTTATTCCCATTAATTCTTCATTGGAAATAACAGGGACAAACTGATACATAGCAATACCCCAAACTGAAAAAAGTAAAGAAAATTAAGTGTTTTTTAAGTTGCTCTTATTCTGGATTCTAACCACATTAGATTATCCGAGTCAACTGATTTCTAAGAAAGCATGTAAAATATACTATTATTCTAATACAGCAAATAGCTGTAGACTATGCTTAAAATATTGCTTTCTTTTAATTGATGGGAAGCAGCATAAATAGAAGATGAATGCACCCTGAGAAAAGTGCTCTGTAAACATGACTAACAAATGTGGAACATACTCGAGAATTGTTTGTGCGAAGCAAATAATGGACCACATGATAACCTCAGTGGCAGGCAAAAGTATCTCCACTACTTCAGAATACATAGTTACATTCTTTTTGCTGCTCAAAGACTTGCTGACACCTTGTTAGACACACCCAATTGTTCCATTTTTTTCCTTACATGATTTATTAATATGTTGTAAGAGTTCCACAAGCACAATAAATGTGAAACTTTTAAGACAGAAAGGCATTAGCTCTCTAATTTGCAATTGCTTAATATAAGCATTACATGACGTGTAAAAACAATTTGCACTTCTAATAGCCATGCAATATTATATGTAGCATATACACCTACTTTGAGAGGTGAATAGGAATTAAGGACTCCTCAGGGGTCCATAGCCCCGTGGCAGATTAAGTTACACCGTCAGCTGCAACATCTGAGAAATCCCCCATAGCTGCACTTAGGCAGCAGCAAGAAGTGGAGGATAAACTCTGTTCCTTCACTGTAGAACACACAAAGGATTATCATTGTGAAGAAGAAACTTCCAATAATGCAAACACTTAATTAGACACCAGTGGACACCTTTTCTCTGAAAAGGAAAGCAAAGAAAATAACACGTCCCAGTAATAGGCAAGGGGAGGAGGCTAGATACAGATTAAACTCCCCCTCTCCAAGGCCGACTTTGAAAGTAGAAAGACCATAAGGACGTGGCTGCAAGACTCTCCCACTACCTTTTTGAGGAAGAATATTGATCTTTGTTTATTTACTTTGTGCAATATGGAGTTCATTTAAAACTTTATCAGAAGAAGAGTGGACCAGTTTGTCCATCCCAACAAAACACATACAATGCAGTATGTCAGTACAGGACTAATTTAGAATGGACTTTTTGGAAAAAATATTCAACTTGAATGTTTGCTACCATTTTGATAAGATGAAACTTAACACTCATGTTATTTGTTGAGCATTGATTATGAGGGTAAATCAGGAGAGAGTGTCAACTGATTCCATCCCATTCGGAAAGCTAGTGGCCAAGTAATTGTTTTTTTATTTGTTGGCATTCATTTCCTTTCTCTTTGCCAATTATTCATGCAAAGCTGTTTGTCAAATTAACCTGAAGTTCTTTGGGCTTAATAAAAAGGACATAAAACAGAAAAATTAGAGATAAACAGGAACATTGAGACAAAGGCACATAGAAAAAAATGTCTGTGGGAAAAGTTTAAAACAACTATCTGAAGATTTGTTTTAATAATTAAACTATAGCATAAAATTCTAGAAAACCTTCTACAATGTAATGCACAACTAGAATTGTCCATCCATTCAATTTTGTTAGAAGTTGCAGACATGCAAAAAGTGAAAAACTGGCAGATTTACGGCTTTAGAAATTGTGGAAGTTTATAAAACATGTCACTAAACATTGTAATTTGCATTTTCACACATAACAGTTTTAAAAAATATAAAAATTATGAAACTAAATGGCTCAAAGGCAAATTAGAATAGTGGTCTTTCTACATTAAGACCATTCTATGAGACTGTTCCTATCACCTTCTGACTCTTGACGCTTATCTCTAGGCAGGAAAGTGGGTAGAATGGCCATAATAAATAGAATAAAATAGTGGTACTGTTTTCTCTCCCCAACAGAAAAGAAGAATAAATATTTCTTCAAACTGTTTAAGGTGAGCCTACATTCATATCTTACTTTGGAGACGTTACGCAATTTCAAAGTTGATCCAAACAGGGAATAGTTGCATTTTGCAACAAAAGCAAATGTGCAGCAAATGTGTTTATGTATATAAACATGTTCAAGCTACTTCTTTTAAGCCTGTCCCATTATTCCTTTATTACAAGTAATGTAAAGGGGCTACTGATGGTTCCCTGCAGGAATAGACATGGTATGCTCTCGCTCACAAATTCCAAAAATACATTGCCATAGGGGATTTCTGAACATTGTCAGAGAAAAAAATATCATCTCTATCATGCACATGTTCAAATCTGCAAGTTTTTAGGTTTTATTCCTGTAGCACCAACATTGGAAAAATGCTTCACTCAGATTTTATTAATCTCCAAAGATGTAACTGTATATTTGTGGATAACATTATTATTAAGCAGGGAAAACTGTACAAAACAGGAAGGAAGCCAAAGTCCACAGTGCATTCATTTGTTATTATACAGTTAATCTTATTGATTTCACACAGCATTTGGATAATTCTTTTAATGAGAACAACCTACTTTTCAGGTTGATTTTTTAAAAAGAATCTATACTTTTCAGAAGTCTAATCAGAATCCTACATGTACTAGAGCCCAGTGACTTAACTGGCTGTCTCATAAGTTTAGCAAGAACTGAGAAGCTGTTTTAAATTAAAGGTTTTATATGTCTCTTGCTCTTACGAAACAGACTTGCTAGACACAGAGCAGAAATCTGTAGACTGTATTTTGCAGATTCAGCTTGTTGAAAGCAATCTAAGGCACAGTTTTAAAAGTTAACAAAATAATAGATAAAGGATATCTGGCTCCATAGATATTGAATTAGGATTTCAAAAAGCATTCAGTAGAGTCCTTTTCAGGAGATAATTAAGTTAGTAGCCACAGGAGGCAAAATGAAGTCCTTTCATGAATTAAAAGCTGGTTACAGTAGAAGAGGCAAAAAGGCTAATGGTGGAGTGCCCTGGGGATTAGCAGAAATTATCCTGCTTAGTATACTACTACCTTATATATAGGCCACAACAATTTTAAATCAAAAGTATTACTCAGAATGATAGAAATCATGGAATATTGCGAAGAATTGAAATTGGCTGACAAAATGAAATGATTTACCAATGTGGTAAAGATACAATGCAAGATAAAAAAGTAAAAACTTTACTTTTGCAACTTATAATGCTGTGTCCTGGTTCGAGGTAATTGCATTGATTAATATTAAGGCCAAATCATGTTGATAACTATGCAAACATATTGGAAAAGTGGTTCTTATTTCAAAGACTTGCAGTTAACAGTCTGGTCTGATTTGTAAAAAGCACCACCTGAGGCAAAGGTCAACAACATAGGCAGTATCAAGAAAGATTACTTTCTAATCTGGGTACTTTCTTGAATAAAAGTTTTTAATGCCATGAAAAAAATGCATACCTTTTTAAAATTTCATTTTTGTGATACTCATTTCTAACTGCTACCATCTTGAATCTTCTGGCAGCCATAAAGCATTCTGAATTGTGGAATACCATTTTGTAAGAAGTTCAAAGTGACACATACAGCGTCAGCCAAGCAAAGATGATAAAGAATTTTATGGACTCTAGTAACACAATCTTCTTCAAGAGCTTCAGGGGAGAATTCATTATGTTCATATAAAAAATGAGGCTTATTTGGGAGGAGAGTGATAACAGTGAGAACAGTTCTGTCTCTAGGTTTGGAGTTCCCCTTAGGAGACTTGCTCTCTGCATGCTCTGTAAGTGGAATGAGTCCTACCTTGTACGTTATCCTCTCTGAGAGGAGTATTCCAGGAGGAAGTTGTTTGCCACAGAAGGTCAGGTCATCCTTCGGTGACTCATTTTGTTTTTATTAATGCCATTTTGGCACTGCAACTTGCCACGTTGGCCTACTTAGGAGTTCTTGTCTGAAGCTAAAAAAGTTTCTGCTAACTGAACAGAATTATCTGAGCTGTCACAAAGAGAAGTACTCCTCATAGAAGGTTTATGGGCAACTTAATCTAATTTTGGATGAATTTAAGTTTGCCACTTTTGGTTACACCCCTTCCATGATTAATCCAATGGTCACACAGAAGCTGAGATCTACAGTATTTTAAATGCACATAGTAAAATATAAATGATTTATAGTATGGGTTCAGGTAAGAGAATAATTTTTCACAGCAAAAAAAATATGGCAAAGCAAGACATTATTGTCAGCACATTTGCTGAACTTATAAAAGGAAATCAACTCAATAGTATCAGTTTAAAAATCAAAACACTGACATCTAGTCAATCTCCTGTCAGACTTAAACTGTTTCATTTTGAAAATCAAGTCACAAATGTAAGTACGATGCACAAACTACTGGACATTCCTCCACTTCCTAGAAGCTCCAGCATAGAGCTCCCAACTGAACCTTGTTTTAATGCTGATTAAGCTTAATTAAAGAAGAAATATGTGTAAAGGTGACACAATTACTCAGGATTTCTAGTTGTATCTCTGTAGAGCTAATATAACTAACTAACAAACCAAATTTCAAGTGAGTTCAAGAAACTTTTATTTTGTACCCAGCACATTTTGCTCAGTATATGTATTTTAATGGTATTTAATGTAAAAAGGAATCACAGTAATATTTAATACTATTTAGAATATTACATATGGTGAAATGTATAAAACACTTGGTTTTTGTGAGGGTGGATAATGTTACTCCAGTAACTGAAATATTTTAAGATGTGTATGCTTCTCTAACATCTGAATTCTTCACTCTTCTGGAATAGAAAAAACTCATTTCCAGCAAGGTGAAGTCAAGCATACATAAGGACTGTCTGACCTACCTTGTGGCTTCTTCAGAGCCACAGGAACTAGATTAAGCTTTGCACTGATTAACAGGATCTCTTAAAGGAGGAAACTTTGGTTAAACCCTTACTGATGTTTAAGGCCAAGGGACTTTCAGAAAGTGCCAAGAAGCTGTGAGGGGTCTGTGGCTTAAGTTGACAAAGTAAGTGCATAACTGATTGTCTTTTGACTAACAACCCTTGAAAGTCACCCACCAGCTTTTAAAGTGATTTAGTGGTATATCCACTTGGGAATCTGTTCCACCAGTCCAATAGCCTCTTTTGGTTCAGTTGCCCACATATGAAAACTACATTCCTCCCCAGGAAAGAGCAATGTCTGAACATTTCCAGATAACCATCCAGGATCCAGAAAGATGCTAAAATGTATTTGGACTATTACCATGAATGCTGTACATCTAGGCCAGGAACTCTTGCATCTGACCAACAAAGAGGTTCTGCAATCAAATCTTCCTGAAACAAGTTGGAGAAAGCAGGGCCACAATGTGTAAACCTTCACTAACTTCAGGAATAATACAGAAGAAAACTAAAACATTCTCACTGCCTGTAAGCGTGTGTGAGAAGGAGCATGGACTGTCTAAGTTTTGGAGCAGAAGACTGTCTAAGAAGAAGACATCAACCATCAGAAATCCCTTGTCCCATGGCCTCCAAGAGTCCTGGAAGATGGCTGTGATATTACTTCACACTTTTCAGTCACAGTCTGGTGGAATGAAATACCTGAGACAATATGCTAGCAATGCTGAAAGGTTCCCAAAGGTAAACTGCAGACAGGTGAACCAAATACTAAATGAAATAATTCCAGACATTGACAGAGCCTCAGAAATTGAAGGGAATACTGCACCATCTGCTGGCTGATACCAAACACTATGAAGGTGTTGTCCTCTATTTCAAAAGTGAACTATGAAACAAGATAGCCAGGATATTGTTGTAAATTTCAAGGTCAGATTTTGCAACAAACAGATTGGGCTACCACAGAAAAGTTAAAATCCTCCCCTTATGAAAAACAATGTTATTCCAAAGAAGTAAAAACTCAAGACTAGCACAGAATTTTCAGAACTGATAATCTACAGTGTGACTAATAGATGTTTACATGAACTATATCTATACTTAAAACCAAAACAGGGTGAGGAGTCATTCTCTGAGCCCGATGCAAAATAGTGTGGAAGAGATTGTTTCCATGCAGCTAAATGCTTTGATGTACAAAACAGGGTGATTGCCTTTAAATTGTATATTGTGAATAGTTTTGGTAGTTGCTTACCTTGAATCATGGATGAGCATTATCTAGGCAAATAAGCCCCGGATGAAATCACGCCAGGGACTGTGCTATCTGCGTACTTAACAGTGCTGTGTCAATGCTCAAGGCCATACTATGACCCTGTTAGTTTTCTAGGATAAATGTGGAGATTCGCATGACTTATGCAAACTGAGGCGGAGTGAAGAACAAAAATACATTTGCAAAAAATAGATCAGTAGAAGTCTGCTGGCATAACTGTTTAATATTACATTAAGAATACCAAAACATGTACGAGCAAAATGGTCCAGATGTATCACTCAAGACTATTAAGCAAGCTAAGTTGATTCGACAATATTACTCTCTAAAAGTTAAAAATAAATCCTGCTTTAGGAGGAGATTACAGTCGCTTGTGGCATCTGACATGGGTGTCTGTGAAATGAGTCATTGAACATAACTGTTACATTGATGGTGTCACTGAAAATGGCATTTCACAGTTGGAAAGAAGTGTTCAGATGACTTTCAGTCAATACATCCATATTACCTTCGCTGATTTGTTTTTTTTGGAGATCATATGTTGCCAACAAATTCAACAGAAACTTAAATATGATTCTTCGTGGTATACTTACTTACCTGTGATAATTCATCTAGTTATAGTCATTTGGACTTCTGTGCAAAATGCCATGTCAGCCCGAATGGATATTTTCTTCAGATATTGGACACAGTGTTAGTGTTATGATAATTGAGTACACTTGCACCAATCAGATAATTCAACAGATCTTTCCGAATTTGGTACCCATAACAAATCTACTTAAGTATATAAAAATATGACATTTCAAAGGCAACAACTGTTGATCAAACACTGACTTAAGACACTGAATTTAGAAACCCTTCCCCATGTATTTCTGGTTGCTTTATTAAGCATTTATTTGTTCTTTCAAGAAAACTTTTTTCCAAACTGTATTCAATTAGGCAAGATAGGATAAGTCCCTGGAAGGAAGGAGTGGTTTTGGTGAAATCTGGATGGAAAATATTTAAATGTACTGCAATACCCAAGGCTTTATTTTGTTGGGTTAGAAAAGTAACAGACAAAATTGTGTTTGAAATTTAAAATATAAGAAAGCTTCTGTAATGTGGGTAAACCCAATGGTCATTTGCTTAAGTTCAAGTGGAATTCCTTATAGTAAAGTGTGTTACTGTGACTTAGCAACTGAATGAGTTGGTAAAGGATTATTTTCTAATTAAAACCATAACTAGCACCCTTACTTTAAATGTCAGAGTGTAGGTATTTTTCTCTTTGGCATAATACATTTTATGTTCTTTAATTATACTTCTTTTATCTCAATGCTAAATTTATCTTGAAAATATTCATGTGCCCTGTAATGCTGAAAATGTATAGGTTGAAAGGTTTTTAATTTGTTAACAGAGTCCATATTATTGACAGTGTAGATAAATTTAAAAAGGAAAATTAAAGTTTATGCTTAATATTATAAGGTAATATGTCATGTATGTATTTAGAAAGAATAAAATATTATAAGGTATGCCATTGTACCTTCTCTTTTCTGTGTAACCGGTGTACACATCAAAATTGCCACTGTGAAACATGGTAGCTTTGTTTATATTGTATTAGTTCAGTGCATTTTTCTACTTTAATAATGCTCTTTAATACTTGAAACAAAAAGGAAACAATTCAAAATTCTTTTCCAAAGATCCCAGAATCCTTCTTACATTTTGTGGATCTACTTTGTAGGCATATTGATAGTCTTTATGGAAATCAGTAAAATATTCTTTTTAAAATATATGTTCTTAAGGTCTGAACATACTGCAGATATTGTGGCAGCGGTTGCCAGTATAAAATCCTCACATACAGACATGAATAGACAGTGAATTGAAGATAAGACAATGATATTTTGAATATATATTAATAATAACAATATTTTGAATTTCTATAGCAAATTCAAAAATTGTTCCTAACCATTCCTTTAGAAAGCAGAAGCCATTAAGAAAACAGCTAAATCTTGCATTCTTAGCTCAAAATTGGAATTCTCCCCATAAAAAAATGGGGATCATGCTTAGTAAGATTGTTTAGTATGCTACCAATCTGCCACAGCAGTGCTTTAAATTTGTACCATCCAGCATACTGACTCAAGAACTTTTTTTTCAGGCTAGATGTATCTCTTCTGAAAATTATGGGAAAGGAAAAACTACCACAGAGACTCAGGTAAATAACAGCAGTAGACTATGGCAGTGATAGTTCTGGTTGATTTTTGATTTTCCTTGAAAGTAATAAAAAGTGTAAGCCAAAGACAAATGTGGGGAAAGTAAACTGAACTTAAGTAAAATAACTAACAGCAAAACAATTGCTAGCACCATGTTTTATTACCTCTGCAAACCTCAAGAATTACATTATAAAAAATCCAGTATTATATAGTAGAGCAAGTCAGAGTGTATTTCACAGGATCATTGCCCAGTTCTTTGACTTTTCTATTCAATTTATCAGTGAAAGATGAACTGTGTTTTTGAGTGTGTTGCAAACTGAATTTGAAACAAACAGGTTTTTATAATGTAGTTTTTACTAGATGAAATGAGATCAGGTCATTGGATTTGTAAACTGTCTTTGAAAAAAATATACGAAGGAGGTTAACACATCATGTAGCATCTCTCTGTAATGTATAGCATTGATATGCGTTCTCCATATGTACCTTTATACAGTTATTCAAAAGATTTTTCATTGATACTTCTAAGAGTTTTGTGTTTAAGAGAGTTCCTAGATTCACTAGGAATGCTCTTCTGTTTTTGCGTTGACCAGAAGAATAAATGGCAATAAATTTTGCACAGAAAACTTGGAAATTACACTTATACATATGTCTTTTTTTCTTTTCAAACATTTTGTTGGCCCTAGCTATATTCATTCACAGATAAGGAATATCTGTAATTTGGATAAAAAAATTAAATGGACTAAACCCAATGTCATATATAAAGGTAAGAAAACAAGCTCAAAAAGCAACTACTTGGTTCCCAGGTCATATGAAATAGAACTATATAATAGGGGGAGAAAGGAAGTTAATGTAGGTAAAATAAGCGACTGCCTTTGGTTTGGTTTACATTGTTTTGTGCGCAAGTCCTATATTGGACTAGTTTGTCATGTCAGTATTCACAGTTGATTTATGAGGACATAGGTTCCAATTTATAGTCATGTTCTCAGTTCTCAGGTCCTATGTAATTTTGTTTGTTAATAGTGTTGCAGAGTTTGGGGCAGCACTATTAATGCAGTCGTTCTTATGCAGTCTCTAAAGGGAAAAGAAAGTAACTGAAAAGCAGACTGGCAACTAAGATCTGGTCATAATCCATTTAATTAATTTTTCTCAAATACAAACATCCAGAAGTCATTAAATCCTAACAATATAACTTCTGCAAATGCAGGCAAAATAAATGGAAGGTGTTCTTTTTTTCTAAAGTAATCTTCAAAATAAAGTTAATGATAGTAAAGACCTCTGACTAGCAAGGCAGCATCACTGAAACCAGTAGAAAAGCTCACTGCTGCATTACAGATTCTAATGGACAGATAAAAAATGTCTCAGGATGGAAGTAAACAACCAAAGATAGCTAAGAAATTAGAATTTTTGTTTGAATACTGGGATATCTTAGGCAGGTTTTGATACAGGAAATTAATGTTAGAGTTCAACTCCTCAAAAATAGATGAAAATGCAAGAGCATTTACTGATAGAGGTGTTCTAAATTCAGGCGCTGCTAATATCATCAAGTGCAGAAGCTTCACAGATACCAGTTTTATGAATATCTCCTAATCAAACTATAGTCTGAATAAGTTGCAGTATAGTCGGACTGGGAAGAAATGTGTTAAACATTATTCTTTAGAAAAATAGTTCAAAGGCAATACATAGGAGACTAAATACACTATCACTACTCAATTTGCATTGACTGAATTTGTAGATATACTGAGCAGCTAAGTCAATACATTACAGTGATTTTGCACAGTAGAGCTTGACAAGACACACTGCTAAAGTATAAATAGACTTCACTAATAGAATGGGAATCTCATTTTTTTAGAAGCCTTAACGGTATTACAATGAAGAAGTTCCTTGTGCTTTTTCTTCCACAGAAATCCTTTCTTCCTTAGCAATCACTATAACATGGTGCATTTGCCATGCAGTATAGTGTAGCCTTAGCAATCTTACTAGGAATTCTGCATTCATTTTAGAGGAAAAAAAAGTAGACAGG
The DNA here is from genome assembly GCA_013398815.1 of Ibidorhyncha struthersii. Lineage (NCBI taxonomy): Eukaryota > Metazoa > Chordata > Aves > Charadriiformes > Charadriidae > Ibidorhyncha > Ibidorhyncha struthersii. The sequence goes on along the minus strand of VZSZ01006259.1, from coordinate 2,636,520 downwards.
CTACCATGGACTGAGTCCCAAAGCAGTAGCACTACACTTGGGCTTTAATCACCCAAGGTATCCAACCGTCTGCTTAGCTACCAAAATAGTGCTATGTAATGCAGAAAAATGCAAATTATGATTTTTTTTTGACCATTATACAAATAATTTCAATATTGTTGTATTTTATTAAAAAGTGACCAAAATTTTTTGCATAGCTATATCAACTTTTATATTGTTGTAATGATACTTCAGTAGCTTAAGTTGCAGCCTGGAAGATGCAGTGAAATAAGTGGGTGTGTCAGTGACAGATTTTTCTACATGAATCTTTCTTTGGACTAAGCTGAGGCATTTGCCCAGGCCAGTACATTAGCACTGTCTGTATTGTCTCAGCATTGGGGCAGACAACTAATTTTGCTGTGTAACAAGCTAAAAACAAAAGCTTGTCACTACAATTTTTTTCCACATATTTTCTTTTTTGTGAGTATGTTTTATGTGTCAGTGAAGTCTTACTTGTCATGCTACTGCAATAAGCTTCCTGGCTGCTTGCAAGCTCAGTTGGGATTGAAATCTGCTATAAAGGCTAATATAAACATATATTTATACAAAATGTAATATAAATACAAAAAGTGGAATAATAAGTAAGAAGGAAAATAGAATCTGATAAATATTTATATTAATAGCTGTCAAATGAGCTGTGGAAAGTAAACTTGAAAACAGGTGCATAGACATTGCTGGAATACTATAGAAAACCTATGACAATATTCTTTTTTGTTATTTCCCATACCATCATTAAGTATTATTTATGCCTAACAATACCTCAAGAACCACACAATTATCCAAATTTCTGCAGGAATCCAACAAAGTTTTAAGCAGGTAATTACTCAAAATCAATTGATTTTTAAAAAGAGTAACAAGTGTTTTCATTATTTGAATAATCCAAATTATATTTGATAGACCATTCACTGGCTGCTACAGTACTTACAGCTTTGTTCCTATAATATGAAATTCAGAAAGATCAATTAAACCTTATGATATGACAACTTCATCTAATCACACCAGACAAGTATTCAAGATAGATATTCTCACAGAATAATGAACACTAAAAATAATTAAACACATTGAGATTTAAGTGATCATAATCAAATTTCAGACTTAATACTCTGTTAAGATTGATGTTTCTGTTTTTATGTCCCATGGCATTACCATGATAACAAAAGATGTCTTCTTGAGAATACTTAAAGAGACCAAAATAAGGTTTTTATATTTAGATACCACCAGTTTTGTGTAAAAAAAATTCTACTCCATTTTAATCATTGAAAATTATCTCATATCATATGCAAGATCTGTAATTTCAATGGAGAATTAGGGGACATTGTTAGGGCAATTATCTATGGGAACTGGAGACAGAAGCTTGTTTTTTTATAACTGAGCCACTAGTTCAAGCTTAGATACTCATCCATGCAAATTCAATTGATGTTCCTAGTTCATCACCACAAGTAAAGTGAACGCATCTGGCAGTCAAAGGATGATAAATATTGACCTATCATTTCAGAGAATGAATTTACTTTCTAAAACAAGCGGCCATGCCTCCATTTCAGGTAGAGGCAGAATGGTTAGGGAGTTTGGCACACACTGTAATGCCAAAGATTCTTATTTGTGCACATGAGCTCTGTGAAGCGGAAGGAGACAGTGGAAAGATGGAAAAAGAGAAAGTGACACTAGCTAGCAGGTTTGAAAAAGAGAACTGTAAATCTGCCATTCTGAGTCAGAGCAGCAAACTATCTCATATCTCATACTGACTGATACTGATACATCAGAAGAATGAACAAGAGATGCCCATTAAAAGCATTTCTCTCCAACACTCAGAAATGAAGCTTATAAGCAGGATGTGTGTTATCATTCAAATTTAACCAACAATTAAAGTTCTGATTCTTGGTATGAATAATTTCCTAGCCTCAGTGGTTTCCTGTAAGGATACTTTTCATTGCATAAGGATTTCTTATGCATTGTATAATTAACATTTGGTCTTTTCTTAATTTCAAACTTGTAAGCACTGTAGTTACTCTCATCCCTATTTAGAAGTATTTTGTCTGCCAGTGGGGTATGCCCTCCAACAAAACTACAAGAGAGAAATTGCACAGAAATTACTGCCTGTGACAGTAATACCCAATCCTTCCATTTCTAATCACCAAATATAAGTTCTAAGGTCTCTCTAGTTACTACACTGAGGCTGTGACCAAGGTATGGTTTAAATTGCATGTGACACAAGAGTAGCTTCCAGCTCCTCAGTGCTGCATAATTCTTAGCTACTTCAGACTCCATGTTAGGGAGAAAGTACGAGACACGTACCATTTCCTCTCTCAACTCCCATCCTCCTTCAGAGGGAAAGTCACCTTAACAGGAAGACACCTAAAGCATTCCTGGTAAAGCCAAGTCCCTCAGTGTCCCAGCACATACTCTGGCAAGCACCTATTTCACAGTTCAGAAATAACCTAAGATTTATATTAATTAACCTAAGATCATATTAATGATAGTTTGGTTTAGTGACCAGCAAAGTCTATGAAACTACTTGTTGATGGGTCAGAACTGAAGTCCTCAGCTTATTCCAAAGGCTCATTTGCTCCACTAATTTGGAAATAATGGATTATTGTCATGTATTACCAAACTGATGAAATATCCTGATGTACCCATTTCATGGTACAAAAGAGACAATTTTACACGAGCACTAGCTCCATCACGGTTCAGTCCAGGATCTTTTACTGAAACAGATATGGAGTCTAATAAATTTCATTCTGAGAGCTCTCTTTGTGAGACCAGAACAATAAGAACTCACATTCCATCTTCCTCTGTTTGGGGCAAAACTGCCTGAGTAAGACTGGCTCTATCAGAACTAGTCTTTTGGAATCATTTAGCTAGGTCTACATTTCAGAAACAAAGTTTAAGGCCTGTTTTTAATTAAACTCTTGTCGTGGTTTAGGCCAAATCGGCCACTGGGGACATGGGGGACCCCAGATGGGACCGACAGATGCTCCCCTCTACCCCTCTTCAAAGAGAGAGGCAGAGGAGGGAAGAAGAGACTTATGTGTTTAGAAGGAACTTAACTGCATTAATGAGATATTAATAATAAAATAAAAAGAAAATAATGAAATATATACAAAACCGTATCAAGCTCCCAAGATGACAGTCACGACACCGGCTGGCACTGGGGCAGTCCCATACTGGACTCAGTGACGGACAGGAACTGGATTCTGGATCTGCCTTCAGAATCGGGACCAAAGGTAGACAAATAGAGGCCTCCTCAAACGTCAGCCATTGAAGAAAAAGAGAGCCAGCGCTAGCTGACCCTTTGATCCTTCAGCTTTTATACTGAGCATGATGCAGATGGGATGAAATACCCTGTTGGTCAGTTTTGGGTCACCTGGCCTGTCTGCTCCTCCCTGCAGGTGGGAGCCCACTGCGCTTTTCCGCTTCCGACCCTCCAACGTGGCAAACAACAAAGTTGGTTGGCCTTGGCTGTTAGAGCAATCAGTATAAGCAAGAGCCTCTCCGCATACCATGCCTGGACATCAACTATAAACATTGGTCTTATCACTCTGAGAGAGCAAACATTGTCTGCACAAAATGCTGTTAATTTCAGCAGTTAGAAGAGGCCCAGCTAAGAAGCAAAGTTACTGAATAAAATTGGTCCTGTTTTACCTCAAACCAGGACAACTCTGCATGGTTGATACCGCATTAATATATACATTTACTCGTTAACATGAGAAGAGAACATCCTTGAACAACTAATCCTTCTGAAGATAACATGTGAGAACACTGAAACTGAAGCTATTTGTATCATTCCTTGTTTCCTTCACTTACAGTTTCCTCGACTTCCTTATCTCCTATACATTCTCAGAATGACAATTCTAAGCCTTTAAAAATAGGTCTTTCCATGTCACAGTGCCCTCAGCTCCCGACAGTATTATTTTATCATTTTGTTGTGGGACTTCATAAGATACATCCAAAGTATCTTAACTACCATGTTTAGGAGGTTAAAAAAAAAGTCAAGGATTACTAAAAAGTACATCTGGAGGCAAAATCAGCTGCCACTTCTTTATGTAACTTTGGTCAAATACATCCCAAGTGATCTTTCCCAAGAGAAACACTTATAACTAATCTCTTCATAACCTTATGGGCTTCTCACATACCAGAGTATGCTTATCTTACAAAATGTATTTACCACTTTGGAAAAAAATATTTCTTGCTGTAATGCCAAAGGTATTCACTGCAATCACACCAACACTTCAGTTTTGAATTCAGACTTCCTGTCATCTTCAATATGCCAAAACACTGCTTTTTAGCTCTAACGCACAGTAAAGAAGATACAAGAAAAAAAAAAAACAAAAAAAACCCACCACAAAACAGAAAAGGGGAAATAACAAACTGTGTGTTTGGTGGTACAGTAGATTTTATATTACAGGCAGACAACAAACGAAGTCATACTTAATCCATCAGTTTGCAAACAAAACAAAAAATAACATCTAACAAGAATGAAGGGTAAGTTTGCAAAAAAACCTTCTCATTAGTTGTCAGCTCAGAGTAACTTCAAAAGCAATCCCTGAGCATCCAATAATATCTTTCTGACAACCTCCTTATCTCTTACAAGCTGTTGTGAGAGCTGAATCAAACCAGCATGTCATGAAAACTGCTTTCTAACAGTGTAAATCAAAGGAATCAGATCCGTCTGATCAGTTAACTACTTCTTTTCAGATCACCACAACAGGTTCAGTTTATAACATGAAAAATATCATAGGCAGACAATGTACTTTTGTCAACTGATCCTGTTATTTTTACTATAACAAACACCATGGAAATATATTAATGGAGATTTAAATACACAATTCAAAACTTCAAACCTTTATAACTGAATTGTGATTTCACATTTCCACATTTAAACATTACATTTTGAAAGCAGAGTTAGGAAATTATCTTGGACTAAGCTTTCACTTTCCAGTTCTTTCACATGACATATTACTACTATCTGCATTCACATGTGCTTTGTAAACATATTTGCATTGACAGCTTCCTGAATACATTGCCTCAATAAAAATTCAGGCTGTGAAGGTTGAAATTACTTAAGTATTTGTTGCAGAACAATTCAGACCTCAAGAAAAAAAATCATATATTTGTGCTTAAATATTTTCACTTGCAGAAAAGAAGGTGGTAAGTGAAAGTCCTATTTTACCTCATTTTGTACCTTTTTAATTTACCTGAACTTGCAAAATATTATTTTTTTCTTCTCTCCTCATACAGAGAAAGAGAATAAGGCATAGGACATTGGACAAAATCTCTCTGTAAGTCCAAGAGCAATGTGAGTAATAATTACGGTACATTCCAGACTACACAAAAGAAGACCATTACACTGTGGAGCCCCTAAAAGCCCATGTGTATAAGTGTACAGATGTTTATGTACATTCCTTCCTTTTTTTTTCAGTAGTGCACAAAAGGAGGTGGCAAGGAAAGGAGTTTCACCAAGATTTCTGATCGTGGTATAAAATACTTTCCAAATGGCAGAGAAAGTAGGAAAACACTGACAAGCAAAGTGGAAGAAAACACCAAATTTGTTGAAGAAGAGCGTTTCACATCCTCAGCCCTGCAATCTCCAGAAAATTTTCATTAGCTGTGGTACAGTTCTAGAAATGCCCCTAATAAGATCCTCTAGTTTTATTCAGCCTGCCCCAACCACCCACCATGTCCAAAGGATTTATATTTAATTCATCTGTTCGCACATAGAATTATAGAATCATAGAATTGTTTAAGTTGGAAAAGACCCTTACGGTCATTGAGTCCATTGTTCATAGTATTAACTGACAAAGGAAATATCTAGATCTGGTAGTACACAACTAGCTGACCAAAATATTAAAAAAAAAATCCCATTTTTTCAGGAACAGATTAATTCAACAAATTTTATTCCACACATTTAGGATGTAAATATTAGATGACAGACATCTGATTGTTCATGTCTTCTGAGAGTTGATATAATCAGCATTATTTTTTATGCTTCTGAAATTCAAGAGATTTTAGAGAAAGATGTCAGCTTCAATGCTATCAGTAGAACTCTGCACAACTGATTTTATATTCTGTGAGTCTCATCTAATTTTTCCTTTAGTTCACTTCTGTTTGTGATTTTACAGACTCTTAATAAAATTATTGTAAAAATACTAGCATGCAATGAATGTGCCAAGACAAAAATTAAATTTCAGCATAGCATAAGGTTTCTGTAACTTCAATATGCATTTGACAGTAAGCCTTTAAGGGTTGCAATAGTTTTAAAAATCAAGTGTTTTCTTTTAATTAGTATTAACAACGTTTGAAAGACACTTCTTTACTTACTGATGAATCCATATTTCAAGAATTTAATGAGACTTTGTGACTGATGAAAAAGGAATTTGTATAATGTGTCCCACTATCATACAGGTCTGAGAAAAAAAATCCATTCAAAGGTAAAAACAACTTTTGCAGTCGTAATAAGTCGATGTTATTGCTAGACTACTCTCCATCATCTTTGAAAAGTTATGGGGAACAGGAGAGGTGCCTGAGGACTGGAGGAAGGCCGACATCACTCCAATCTTCAAAAAAGTCAAGAAGGAGGACTCAGGGAACTACAGGCCAGTTAGTCTCACCTCTGTCCCTGGGAAGGTAATAGAGCAACTCATTCTGGATGTCATCTCCAAATGCGTTGAAGAACAGGAAGTTATTGGAAGTGGTCAACACGGATTTACCAAGAGTAAATGATGCTTGAACAATCTGATAGCCTTCTATACTGTTATAATTGGTTAGATGTCATCTACCTTGACTTCAGCAAGGCTTTCAACACTGTCTCCCATAACTTCCTCATTAGGAAGCTGAGGAAGTGTGGGCTAGATGAGGAGACAGTGAAGTGGATTGAGAACTGGCTGTGTGACAGAACTCGGAGAGTTGTGGTTAATGGAGCAGTGTCAAGTTGGAGGCCTGTAACCAGTGGTGTCCCCCAGGGGTCAATACTCGGTCCAATCTCGNAGAGCAAGTGTAGGGTCCTGCACCTGGGGAGGAAGAACGCTAGGCACCAATATAGGTTAGGGGTGGACCTGCTGGAAAGCAGTTCTGAGGAGAAGGATCTGGGGATCCTGGTAGATAGCAAATTACCCATAAGCCAGCAATGTGCCCTTGTCGCCAGGAAGGCCAATGGAATCCCAGGCTGCATAGGGAAGAGTGTGGCCAGTAGGTCGAGGGAGGTCATTCTCCCCCTTTACTCTGCACTGGTGAGGCCACAACTGGAATACTGTGTCCAGTTCTGGGCTCCCCAGTTCAAGCGGGACAGGGAACTACTGGAGAGAGTCCACCGTAGGGCGACAAAGATGATTGAGGGATGGGAGCATCTCCCTTACGAGGACAGGCTGAGAGAGCTGGGACTCTTTAGCCTGGGAGAAGAGAAGGCTGAGGGGAGACTTTTTTAAGACCCGCCTGGATGCAGTTCTGAGTAATGTCCTCTAGGCAATCCTGCTTTAACAGGGGAGTTGGACTAGATGATCTTTAGAGGTCCCTTCCAACTCCGAAAATTCCATGATTCCGTAATATTCTATACTTGCAGTTACACTGTGTCCTACAATGCCAAGTCCTAAAGGGCTTAAAAGAATCAAGAAAAAAACACATATATACACATATCCACACGCTGTTTTCTTCAGTTGCTACTGTGTTCAATAGTTTTAATAATTTCTTTAACTCACAGTGAAGTTAAAGATGAGGTAATAGGTTGGATCAAGCCTTAGAAAAACTCTTACTTTTAAGCTATTTCCTTCTAAGAAACTGCATGATCCCTGTGGAAGTAACAGCTTTTCTGAATATTGTTTTGGGCAGAATACATTTTGTGTTTTTGTGTTAATAAGGAGGGCCTGTTTTTGAAGGGGATAACCTCTAGAAAAAATGCAAAAATTCTGGCATATATGTTCTAGGATAAAGCTTGGAATTAGGCTTTTAGTGCAGAGTGAATGCTAAAAAAGCATGTGTCATGAGTAGAAGCTGTTTCTAGTTGTTGAGCTCCCCTCATGTTTAGGAAAGCAGGACTTCACACTTTCTTGTAAACAAACAAAATTACATTAAAAACATGAACTCCATTAACAGTTTTTCTTCCTAGCTGGAAAAATGTGCAACACATTTAACTCTAGTTAAACACTTTGGTCAGAAGATATAATAAACAAGTAATGTGTCTAACTAAAAGAGAATTATGTTATACATAACATGTAAATATACTTGAAGACGAAAACAGTAAGGATACTCATAGGCAAATGAAATAGCACAGATTATTTTCATATTCACATAACATGTACTGTCATACAATATACTTATCAAAGGATTCATATAAATTCAAGCTGAATAGATACAATAAATCTTTGAATAAGAAGATACAAAATGTTCCTTTGTAATATGCACCATCTCTCATTTTAAGTCAGCTTTTCTCAGTATAGAAAATGTTTTCCTGTCCAATCATCCCAGTGATGACTTCCACTTTTTTTTCTTTTTAATTCATATTTCTCGGGCCTGTATAATGCAAAACCCTACTCACTAACTCTGAAAAGAAAACAACATGGGTTGATTCGGATCACTGTAATACCACAGAAAAAACAACAGCTGGAGAAGATGAAGAGAAATAGGAAGTTTCTTCCAGCTAGTTTGTGTGGCCAGCTTCAGTCATTCTACAGAAATGGTCCCCCAATACAAATTTATCTAGATCTAGGGCTAAACTCTTGTATGTGTGTGTGTGTGTGTGTTGTTAGTTTGTTTATTTTGTTGCCAGACAGCAGTTGGAGTGAACCAGCACACACCTGAAATCTAGAAAGGCAAGGAAAGAAAAAGTCCTGACTAGAAGAGGACCAATGGAGGTCTATCCCTGGGTATAGCCAGATATCAACAAAATTTCTCAGAATGTATGAGCATTCAAGTAGTACATTGATAGTGAGCTGGACTTGGGCATGCAGATCAGGAGGGCTACAGAACTTCCTACAGAACTGAATTCATTCCTTGTGAAAAAGCAAGCAGCTACTAAAAGAAGATATGAATGTTTATTACTCTTTATATAAACTACTGTCTAACAAGTTTGATGGGAAATGTGACACCATTACGGTTCATCTGAATACTTAGAAAAGCAATATTGTTGTTTTCCAAACACCATAAATTTCGGTGGGGATCTAACTACTGAATACATACTATGATTCATTACATAGACAAGAACTGATACTGCTAGAAATATAATAGATTTTCCATTGGGCACATTAAAACATAATTTCCAAAACTGTTTTCACACAGAGCAATCTCTACTTCATAAAAATGTTTTTGAAAATTGGTTCTCTGGAATTCAAGCAAAGGGTTTGAGCAGAGAAGAAAGTAAGGTGACCTCATTTCATCACCTCTCTATTTTACTCCTCCAGAAAACAATGCATTAAATCCAGGTTTTATTTTTGGTTCTTTACTAAGGTATTGGGTCAAAAAAAGGTCAGGATGTAATGAAAAAATAGGGTTAAAATACAAATAAATATACTTGGCATTTGAGCGTATAAAGATCTTTGAATTTTGCATTAACATTACTTGGATAGCATAATGGGGGTCATTTTAACTTAATCGTCGCAGCTAACACTGAAAAAATCTACAAGATATTTTAGGTGAAGCAAGCTTTACACTGAACACTTTACAGAGCACAGGACTAACTAGCATCGTATCTTAACAAGCTGGGAAACCATAATGACAAATAGAAATGAAAGGTTTAGGGTTATATACCCAGTTGTTTTTTTTTTTTTCTCTCCAGGCGTAAAATATCACAGAATCATAGAATCATAGAATGGTTAGAGTTGGTAGGGACCTTAAAGATTCCAACTCCCCTGCCATGGGCAGGGACACCTCCCACTAGACCAGCTTGCTCAAAGCCCCATCCAGCCTGACCTTAAACACTTCCAGGGATGGTGCCTCCACAACTTCACTGGGCAACCTGTTCCAGCGTCTCACCACCCTCACAGTAAAGAATTTCTTCTAATATGTAATCTAAATCTACCCTCTTTCAGTTTAAAACCATTACCCCTCATTCTATCACTACACTCCCTGATCAACAGTCCCTCCCCATCTTTCCTGAAGGCCCCCTTTAGGTACTGGAAAGCTGCTATAAGGTCTCCTTCTCCAGGCTGAACAACCACAACTCTCTCAGCCTGTCTTCAGAGGAGAGGTGCTCCAGCCCTCTGATCACCTTTGTGGCCCTCCTCTGGACCTGCTCCAACAGGTCCATGTCCTTCTTATGTTGCGGGCTCCAGAGCTGTATGCAATATTCCAGGCGGGGTCTCACAAGAGCAGAGCAGAGGGGCAGAATCACCTAACTCCACCTGCTGGCAACGCTTCTTTTCATGCAGCCCAGGATATGGTTGGCCTTCCAGGCGCATATTGCCAGCTCACATTGAGCTTCTTATCAACCAACACCCCCAAGTCCTTCTCCTCAGGGCTGCTCTCAATCCATTCTCTGCCCAGCTTGCATTTGTGCTTGGGATTTCCCCGACATACAGGCAGGACCTTGCACTTGGCCTTGTTGAACTTCATGAGGTTTGCACAGGCCCACCTCTCAAGCCTGTCCAGGTCCCTCTGGATGGCATACTTTCCCCCAGCCTGCCAACCACTCCCCACAGCTTGGTGTCATCATCGAACTTGCTGATGGCGCACTTGATCCCAGTGTCCATGTCGCCAACAAAGATGTTAAACAGCACTAGTCCCAGTACCGACCCCTGAGGAACGCCATTCTTCACTGGTCTCCGACATTGAGCTGTTGACATTAACTCTTTGACTACGACCATCCAGCCAGTTCCTTATCCACTGAGTGGTCCATTGGTCAAATCCATGTGTCTCCAATTTAGAGACCAGGATGTCGTGTGGAACAGTGTCAAATACTTTGCACAAGTCCAGGTAGAAAATGTCAGTTGCTCTCCCCTTATCCACCAATGCTGTAACCCCGCTGTAGAAGTCCACCAGATTTGTCAGACATGATTTGTCCTTAGTGAAGCCATGTTGGCTGCCACCGAGCACCTTATTTTCCATGTGCCTTAGCAGAGTTTTCAGGAGGGTCTGCTCCATGACATTGCCGGGCACAACANTCCATGACCTTGCCGGGCACAACAGTGAGACTGACCGGCCTTTAGTTCCCCGGGCTCTTCCTTGTTTCCCTTTTTAAAAATGGAAGTTATGTTTCCCTTTTCCAATCAGTGGGAACTTCACCAAACTGCCATGACTTCTCAAATATGATGGATAGTGTGTTGGCAACTTCATCCACCAGTTCCCTCGGGACTCGTGGGTGTATCTCCTCAGGTCTCATGGACTTGTGAACCTTCAGGTTCCTCAGCTGGTCTCGCACCTGGTCTTTTCCTACAGTGGGCGGTTCCTCATTCTCCAAGTCCCTGCTTTTGCCTTCTGCAACTTGGATGGTCTGGCTGCTCAGACAATTTCTCTGTATTTCTCCCAGGCTACCTGTCCTTGCTTCCACCCTTTGTAGGCTTCCTTCTTCTGTTTGAGTTTGTCCAAGAGCTCCTTGTTCATCCATGCAGGCCTCCTGGCATTTTTGCCTGACTTCCTCTTTGCTGGGATGCATTGCTCCTCAGCTAGGAGGAGGTAATCCTTGACTATTAACCAGCTTTCTTGGGCCCCTCTTCCCTCCAGGGCTTTATCCTATGGTACTCTACCAAGCAGATCCCTGAAAAGGCCAAGATCTTCTCTCCTGACGTCCAGGGTAGTGAGCTTGCTGTGCACCCTTGTTGCTGCCCTAAGGATTTTG
>VZSZ01006259.1:2601753-2614220 GCA_013398815.1 Ibidorhyncha struthersii | reverse complement strand
CAGTATTCCAGATGCGGCCTCACCAGGGAAGAGTAGAGGGGGAGGATGACCTCCCTCGACCTGCTGGCCACACTCTTCTTGATGCACCCCAGGATGCCATTGGCCTTCTCGGCCACCAGGGCACACTGCTGGCTCATGGTCATCCTGTTGTCCACCAGGACTCCCAGATCCTTTTCCACAGAGCTGCTCTCCAGGAGGTCAGCCCCTAACCTGTACTGATGCATGGGGTTATTCCTCCCCAGATGTAGTATCCTACACTTGCCCTTGTTGAATTTCACTAGGTTCCTCTCCGCCCACTCTCCAGCCTGTCCAGGTCACGCTGTATGGCGGCACGGCCTTCTGGCGTGTCACCCATCCCTTCCAGTTTTGTGTCATCAGCAAACTTGCTGATGGTACACTCTCTCCCTTCATTCAGGTCATTGATGAATATATTGAACAGGATTGGACCCAGTACTGAGCACTGGGGAACACCACTTGGTCCTGACCTCCAACTAGAGGCCAACTATTGCCAACAAGTAACTGTGGACTTTGGAAGCTTCAAGTTCCTACTCCTGGAGCAATAAATACAGTTGTACTGTTTCAAATGTCTTTGAAGATTTTGTAACACAATTCACATGACATAGGTGTGTTAGTGATGTGAAAGCTGGAATACTGGGCTTCTTAGTGGCTTACCAGGAAACTGGATAGATTTATATTGGGAATTTGCTGTGATTCAAAAGTTCATTTTCACAATGCTTCCACAAAGTACTTTTGAGTAAAAGTTTGAGTTTTTTTCAGGCAAAATTCATTTTTTTAGAAAACTTCTGCCAATTTTATTTTGAATTACCTTCTGCAAATCTGAATAATCAAAAGCCAAACTTCAAATAGATGCTTAAATTTTTACATAAGGGAGTAAAGTTTTGTTGACACCACATCCAATTAGGTTGATCAAATATGAAGCAGCCTGAAAAGAAGCAGACACATTAACAGGTTGCTCTCCTTTAAGGGTTCTATGTGAAACACCTTTCTCTGGCCAAATTTTATACCCTGTTGAAAACTCAGTTAACTTTGTGAGCTATTTTCTGAAAAATTTCCTTCTGGTCCTGCTTTAGTGGTCATACAGTGCCTCTGTAAATATAGTATCTGTAGCATATGTTCTGTTAGTGAAATGTTTCATTACATTGCCATCAAAAAACTCTTTTTAGGTTATAGCATTATTTTTACAGACAGCTACAGGGTAAAATTCTACAACAAAGAGAATACAAAATTACAGAGTATACAATAACAACTTTGGAAAAAACAGTTAAGAACTCAGCTTTGTATTTAAAATATTTATTTAATATATAGTGGACTGCTGATAATTAGTAAACTATGGTTCCTAAGTCATATGGTGGCACTACTCTTTATTATGATATTGTTCCAATAATGTTTCCACAACATTTTGAGCCAATTAGTAAGTTTAATGACAAGTTTAGAGAGTATGAAATGCTTTTGTTCCTTTTTAAAGCTCTTCCTCTATACTCCTAACTGGACAGTTATCATGCTCTTAAAAAATCTATTTCAAATATTTTGGCACCCCAAAGGGGATAAACTCCTTGAATTTGAGTTATGGCTGATCAGCGCCCTGAGAACTGGGTTATTGAAGGAGTACTTTCTAAGTGCAAACATTTGGTCTGATCTTCTAACTTACAGGATTCTAACATCCAGCTGTTATACACTGGAAACAGTGTTTCACCCCTGCGAAGGTAAAAACCAGTACTGTGCTCAGTACCTTGAGTACAACCTCCCAAAAATCCAGTTTTGTGTCTCCTCATCATTCATGCAGTCAATGTAGGGAAAAAGGTATAGCCTTTACCAAAGAACTTTATGAACATTACTTTTTAATGAAGACTGCACAGACCCAGGCAAAACAAGAAATATCCATATGCAAATTATTTCCTTCCCAGTGAAAGACCCTCTTAAAACTTGAGATCATAAAGTCTTATCTATAAAATGCCCTCCAAGAGCCATCAGACAATCCTGGCAGTGTCAGAGGTCCTGCATAATCGAATGAAGTTTCAATAGAATGAAATCTGTCCTTTAAGAACATCACATGGGGTACAGTTTCTGTATTTACAGCAGCTATTCACTTTTCCAGTCACACAGAAGAATAGCTCCAGTCCATATGCAAATAAACTGCATATGCAAAGGACCTCTAACACCAAATATTTTACATGTGTTGTGAAAGTTATGTACAGCAGCACTGTGTAAAAAAAGAATGGAATAGCCAGATTACAGCAGACCTCAAGCAGCACGGTCCTCAGCACCTGCAAAATCCTTGAAAGGACCCCTCCCACTGGTGCCCTACACTCATTCAGCTTAAGCTTCTGTCTCTCCCTGACCTGACAGAGCACCCATTTTCTCTAAAAGAAGGACCTGATACTTCCCATTACTTTCATGCCAGGCTTCTTCTTGCTTACTGTGTTCAGGTGAGGCTGCTTTCAGAAGATGATCAAAGTCTGTGATCCGTACTGTGAACCTCAACAATATATTGCAGCTGTTACTCAAAAATGTCATTTTGCTAATGATGCTCTGTTGTTGATGACCTTGGCTGTATTACTTCTGATATAGAAATGTGTTCCATCTTCTCCCATAAATTGGAAACTTTAATCCAGATTAATTTTAAATTTAATCATAAAGCAGAGTTACAGAAATAAAGAATAATTTAGAAATTTACATGAAAGTATCACAAAAAATGTCACAGTTTTCTTGTGTAATTACTTCTGTGTTTCTTAGATTATAAAGTTTGCAAGAGGAAAAAATGTGATCTAGAGTCTGAATTTCATGTTTTCATACCTTAGCAATCACCACCCTCCAATAATACAGACTTTTCAAGACATTTGCTGACTGAAGTTATTAATTCTTTTTTTCTTTGCAGGGTCCCTGTTGCTGTAACTGAATCTAGGTAACCAAATTAAAAATATTTTTGTCACTAGTGTCAGATATGACTCAAATAGCACAATAGAAATAGATCTACCAAATAAGGAGTTGACATTTTTATATAATCACTTTTCAGAGTAGATGTTTATTTTGATGCTGTCAAGAGGTATTTCTACTTCATATGAAAGATGTTTTAAGACAGAAAAAATACATAGCCTAGATACTGAATTGGAAAACAATTAAACAAAATACATTTATATTTATATTTCAACATATGCACACACAAACACATTTATTTTACACATACATATACATTTATATAAAAGTAAGTCCTCTTCCTTTGGCAAAGGCAATGTCTCAGATGAGTAGGCAATTTTCTCACTAGTCACTTATGTAAATATATATCTTCACTATTTCTCAACAATTTCAAAGATTACTTCAAAAATAAAACCAGTATCATTAGATTTTGAGAAATAAAAACCTCCTGCAGCTTCAAACAAATGTTTTTATAATTTACTTGAAAACTTGAACGAGATTTAATGTAAACACTTCTATGGAGTTTCTTTCACTGAACATTCTAATGTTACAAAAAACATGATACAGCAATCAGAATATAACTAACACGTGCATTTACATTGGCTGAGAGAAAACCAGTAAATTCTTGAGTGGAATAACTCATTTAGTAAGATTTTATCTTATTTCTTCCACTTCTCTGTATTAAACCTATGTCTATTCCACTTAAGTACTAGAATAAAAGATCTACAGGCCCAAGACAAGAATCAAGGTCATTCCTATACCTCTATGTAGAAAACTCCCGATGACCTTAGTCCTCAGCCCCTTTCTCCCAGGTGGGCTTTTGCTGGGAATATATTTCCTCTTCCTCTTTCTTTTTCTTCATTGCTTTTTAAAATGCAGCTTTAAATCTTCTATTTTCTACAAACCTCTTTTCTCAATTTCTGCTAATTCATTTTTACTCTCCCTGCTCTTTTCTGTACAACTTTCCCAGTCTTCTCTCCTCTCTAAATGTCCGCCTCATCTACTTTTACTTTCTCCATTCAAATCACATCAGCTTTCTCAAAGACTGAAAAAAATGGAATGCAGAAATACAAAATAATATGCATTGTCATAGCCCTTCTCACCTTGTAAACCATTATACTTTCGTAATCCTAGGCCCGTAACACTGCTGTGGCTTCATATCTTCAAATTAATTAATGTACCTCGCTCAAATCATTCTAAAGAAATAAGTACATTAATCAATCCTTTTTTTACCTACTACTCTGCTATTAAAATTATTTCCCTCACTTGCATTTTAATCCATTTGATACTTTTCCTCTTTTAGAAATTATTCTTCAAACTTTTAATTTTCTACCTATGTCAGCAATTTTAGCTGAGCTTTCCAGCTTTCACAATTAAAGTATGATACATAAATCTTCCTACCCATTTTTTTTTAATGTTGCCCCTAGAAAACCCATGGAATATCAGTAGGATGTTCAATAGGCTGTTCATAAATTATATCATATCAATTATGTAACATAGAAAAAATTGCACCCTTTACCTGGGCAAAATCCAACTGGTTCCATGTTAATTTCATGATGGTTGATTTTTAACCCAAAAATAAGATTTAGAGAATGATAAATGCTTTACAGTCAACAGCCAAAACCAAGAGACTTGGTGTTTTTTATTTATTTGTTTGCCTTTTAAAACTGAGATGATCCAATTTCTGCTGACCTACCACAGCTGCATTTTCTCAGTGAATATATGTACAAGGAAGTCTCTTATGTTTTTCAATAGCTTAGCAATGTGAAGCAAAGAACATATTCTGTTAAACATCTTCAATGCCCTAACTCTTCTGTCTAGTATATCTAGTGAAACACTGTGCTGTGAGGTACACCCTGAAATACTTAGACATTAATCTTACTGACTTCAGTGAAAATTGTTTATCTTTAAGAACTCGAGTTTAATCCGAGTATTTTGTGGCAAAAATCCCCACAGAGAGTACAAGTATTACTTTATTAGTAAGTATTAGGTTTAAAAAAAAAAAAAAGCTGTTTTCTACTGAATTCTCATGTTGGGAGTTTATGACAATTCTTCTCCGCAGTAAAATACATTTTCATCTTCTAATTTAGTTGGGTATCTGAGCAATAGTGCCCAGTAACTTATTTCCTAAAAGTCTGCCAATTTTCAAATATGTACTCAGGTCTCCTTAATATTTTTTTTTCTTTTATTTTGGGCCATAAAGTTCCATGCCACTGTTGTTTATTGCTGTAGTTTGATCTCTCAAAGAAAATATGCAAAATTATATTGGCATTACTGGTGCTTTCCAATATTTTACCAGTAGGGTTAGGTTTAATATTTGATATAATAAACATAAACACAAACTCCAAACATCTTCAAAGAAACTTTTTAATGGAAAATTATCAGAATATAAAAGTCCTATCAGTTTATTAAGTAGATATTGATTTAAGCAGTGACTGCAAGTCAAATATACATTTTTAATAAAAAGGTACTTCAGCCTACATAGCTTTGCATCTTATTCAAATTCAATATGCAACTATAAGAAAGAAAACAGCTATCCATGATCACTTGATCACAGACCACAAAAGAATTCATCAGTTTATTTTGACTTAAAAATATTATTGGAGAGTTTTTCTCTGACAAGGCTGATTTAGAGAGCAAACAATGGTCTGCATTCATTACCACAGGAAAGATATCTATGAGATCTAGGTTAAAAAAGTAATAAACCACTTTTTTATTGCTTAATGCGGCAGCTGAGAATAATACGACGTCACAGATGTAGTTTTACTGTTGACATGTTTCAGGTCTTTCTCAGAAACACAAACTCAAAATTCACATTCCCTAAAACATATGCTTTTTTTTGCAAAAGAGGAAAGATTCTAGACATGCTTTGATAATGATTCTATGGGTGATAATAAAGACATGATAAAAATAGGTGCTAAAGAAAATCATTACTTTAGAAAGATTATAAGAAGTTACATCAAACTGAAAATTATGGTCTGAATTTTGTAAAGACTTGGTTTCCAATATAAACTGTTTTTCCCTGTATGGTAAAGCGCTATTTCAATTTGCATGTAAACAGACTTTTAGATGCAGGAGCTCCAGCAGCCTAATCTGCTTAACTCATAACAGACTTTCACATAATTTTCAGAAAAAGGGACATCCATCTCCTACTGCATTCCTCAAAAATTCTACAAAATGGACAGGACAAAATGTTAACAATAACCTGCGTCCTGCTCGTTACCAAAGTAACTGAATGAACACATGACCTGAAATGTAATGAGTGTTACTAAATGCAAAGCAAGCCATACAGGTGAAAAAAAATACTCCAGCAAATTGGCTAAATAAGCTCAAGAAAAAGGCCAAATCATCAAGCATTCGCAAATAAATAAAAATGACTGTGCTCATTAAGGAGCTGTGTCTAAGCAGTAAACAAAAAGTTAGAATTTAGAAAACATGCAATAGAAAGAGACACAGGAGAAAAATGTAATGTAAATCATCTGGAATATTTTAGGAAGTAATGATCACTTCCCTTCAAAAGAAACTTAATGATTAAAGACCGTTCAGAGATAGTGAAACAGTAAGACTGGTTAAGGATTTAGAAAAAAATCTCAGGAATTGAAAAACTGTGATTGATTACTTCAAAAAGGTGATGAATAAAAATTATTATATTGGAAGTATATGAAATAGTGAATCGTATATGTGAAGACAGATTGGGAGCTTCTGTTCTTCCTGCTGCAATGAACAGTGGGACAGTCAGTGAAATTAAGAAATGAAAAAAAGAATTTAAAAAATAGTAAATATTTATTCATAATTAATGCACAGAACTCATCATATAATGTTGCAAAAAAAGTAAGGAAGATTCAAATGACAGAATAATCATTTGACTCTTATTGAAAACATATTGAATCATGAAATTAGTAATACAACACAATAACACAATGAAAGAGATGAGTCAATCCTTCAAAAAGTATTTTTGAAGTTAAGAGTGTGGGATACCCTGCGCTTCACAGTATCGGTCAATTTGCATCAACAAGAAGAAATTTTCAGATAATTCTACATTTCTGCAGTGGGGCTTCCGTAACTTTCCATTGGTTCTGGCTGAACCAGAACCCAGACATAACAGGTCTGGGTTGGCCTTTCTCTGATCTGGTATAACAAAACCAGTTTTTAGTCGTTGTGGGGCAGAAGTAAAGCTACAGTATGGTTGAGGAATTTGACAAAGAAACAATGCTACAGGTAAGGTAATAATGAGTCTCTGTTTTTCATGTACTCTTCAAGGTATTTAGAACAAAAAAAAAGCTGACCTTCTGAAGAGTTATATGAACTATAGATGGTTGTCACCCAGAACCTTATAACTTTTCATTCAATCATTTATATATACAATCATTTATAACACCAACATATACTAGCAGGAGGGAAAATATATATTCAATAGGAAACAAAACAACCAAACAAAAAGCCAATCATTGTTTGGGAATTAATTTTATTATCAGTTATTAGTTATACTCCATCTTGTGCTGCTAAAGATCAATGTTTTTATTTGAGTATGTGAAATTGTCAACTGTGCCTTCCCAGGAAAAAAGGTTCAGGGTTTACCCACTTTACAGTATAGTCATGAAATGTGTAAAAGTAGAATATCTCAGTCATTTGAAATATAGAGTACCTATCAACAGCTGAACTGAAAAGAGTGGAAGGGTTTATATATTACACAACTACTTGACATGAATTTACTGAAAAAGATACACAACTAGGAAAAGAAAAACAGTATTCTTAAAAGATTTGATATTTAGCACTATGAAAGAACAAACTCAATGTTAAAAAATATATTAATGACAATGTGGCAGTAGAACAATTTGAACAGTAAAAATTAAAATTAAAAAATTTCCTCAATTAGATTTCAACTGTCTGGCAGTCAGTGATAGAAATGGTCCTGTTTTAAGTATTTTAGTTTTATTATCATCTGTTAAACACAATTCAGACAGAGATGGACTGCTACACTTTAACACTAACTGAAAGTACTAATCAGCAACAAACATTTTAGCTTGTGTACCTCATCTTTTCATTCTGTCAGTATAGTCAGAATTATCAGTAGCTTCCAGAAAGTGTGACTTTCATGAGACTCTCTTCAACTATTATACGAAAATGCACTTCCCAATAGGGTACATGATTTTGAATACTTTTAAAGTTAAAATCTCTTTTCAATTTTCCATTTTTTACATTTTTTACATTTTTCTCCTCCTGTAGTTTTGCCTACAATACATTTCTCTTCTACAGGCTGACAGTTTGCGTTGATGGTATATTCTTTCTGATGAGATGTGCCAATGTACTTTTAAAAAACCTGTGTGCCATCACAGATGGATCAAAACTTTTAACAGGAATACAGCAAAATGGAAAACTGCCCTGGAGGACAAAGGGGGCCAAAAGAGCTGGACAACCCCTTCAAAGCATGTCAACCTCTTCAAAGTCAAGCAAGCATGGCAGAAGGACAGCATAGATGAATGCAAAAATCCTGTCTGAGCTCAAACATCAAAAGAAAGTTTATAATAGATGGAAGCAAAGATGGACTACCTATGATGAATATAGAGACACATAATGACTACCCATGATGAATACAGAGTGTGCAGAGTTGCAGTTAGGAAAATAAAAGCTCACCTGGAGTTGAACATAGGGAGAAAATTGAGGGGTAACAAGAAGGGTTTGAACAAGCATGTTAGCAGCAAGAAGAAAACTCAGGAAAATGTGGGCCCAACATTCAGTAGGACAGGGAAATGAGAGACAAAGGACATAGTGTAGCCCACAGGTCAAAGCAGTAATTCCTCCCCTCTATGCTGTACTTCAGAGACAATGTCTAGAATACCGTGTCCATTTTGGGCATCCCCACTACAAGGAAGACATTGATATCCAGCAGAAGGACACCAAGATGGTCAGGGGGCTGAGACACATGACTTAAGATGAGAGGCTGAAAAAACATCTGTTCAGCCTTAGGAAGAGAAAGTTAAGGGGGAAATTTTCTGCTGTCTTCAGCTACATAGTGCAAGAGGGACCCAAACTCTTCTCAAAGGTGCACTGCAATAGGGCAAGGGACAATGGGCATGACACAGGGAATTTGAACTGGATACAAGGAAAAGAAATTCACTGTGATGATGGTCAAATATTGGAATAGGTTGTCCATGGAGGTTATAGAATCTCCATCCTGGGAGATGTTAAAAAAAACTCACTTGGGCACAGCTCTGAGCAAACTGACCCAAGTTGTTTCTGCATGGGGGTTTGGACCAGATGACCTTTAGAGGTCCCTTCCAATTATAAAGCATAATTTATTTTTGTAACAACCCAGTATGAAGAATTGGAGTTTATTTATTAAACTACACTTATCTCAGCCTGTATTTCAGCACTGTAAGAGAAAAAGAACAACTGCTAGTGCTTACCTCCACATGGAATACAGAGTTGCCTGTTACTTTGCTGCCAATGTCCCAGTGAGAAATTGTTATAAAAACTATTTTTGCAAACATGAAAAATACTTGATACCACTTTTTTCTTAAGCATGTCCTTATGGGTAATACAGTAAATTCTAATTCAAATTTTGAACCATTTTTTTCTTCCAAAAGTTGTGAAGAATTTAGGACAGAAATTATAAATCATTTTCTTTCTTTAACTTCTTTTTTTAGAAACGACCTTTTTTCAGTAGTTTCTAATTTCTAAATCTCCTTGGAGTGGTGACATAATGGCAGAATAAAAATCAACTTGCAACCAAAAATGCCGGACAATGATATTCTATTTACTTAAATCTTTTCTTAAGCATTGAAGACATGCTATTTTTACATCTAAGGAAATAAATTCCTGTTTCATCATTATGGTGCAAGTCCCAATATTTAAGCTACCATGTATTTAAGTATTTAAGATACCACGAGTTTTTTTTCCAGAGTTCATACATTCCTCTGTATGTAAAGGCATTTTTGAAGTCATAAAGAAAGAAAGAGAGATAAAATGACTCCAGAACTTTAAACAATATAGAGGATGCAGTAGAAGGAAGAAGTTATTCACAAGTTCATGAAGTTCCTGTACATTAAGCAACCATGCTTATTCAAAAGAATAAAGCAGAAGAGAAACATACAGCAGTGTTTTGTTTGTTTATTTTTTTTTAATTTTGCTAAGGGAAGCTCTCCAGAAGCACTAGAGATTATAAATACTGAACTTGGAAATTTTTGTCTCCGCTTGATACTTACATCTTTGCAAAGTAATGGACGGGATGAGTGGGAGACTAAAAAATAGATACCTTGGAAATGTGGTGGAAGGAAAAAAAAAACAGTGAGAGGTATTATCAAGGTAAAAATTATAACTGAGTCCTGCTGCTGGAGAGCTGCTGTTACACATTAAAGGAAGCAAATACAATGAAGTAAATGTTAGCTGTACAAAGATATACCAGAAGCTCTATAGATTTAAATGCTACATTTAATAATAAATTATTTGTATCAAAGCTACTCATAAAAATTCATCTTAAAGCAAAATACAACTATGAAATTTCTGCATCACCTATTGCAGGGTGCATCCTATCACTTAAGTAGATGCTGGTAGCAGCAGAACAGAACACGACAGATGTGACAGGGCTGGAACTGGTAAAATGGGTTATAAAATTAAGATATACACATATAAATATGATTTATTTGGAAGTATTCAAAGAAATCTCAAAAGTCATAGAACAGCCAAGCCATAGAACAGCCATCAAGCACATGAACAAGGATGGTTCTGTCTTTATATTGGTGTTTCTAGAAACCTTCAATAAAATGGTGTATTCAGATCTGTGAGACCCCCATGTAATATCTCTGGAGTTCACTATGGATAGTGAAGAGAAACAGAGGTACTTTCTGGGGGTGATTCAGGATAGGAGTCTAGCTTATTCTGGGTGAGAAAGGTCTATGTTAGTGTATTAGTTAGGAGAAATATGCTTTTGGAGCAAATCTCTCTATCATCCTCACTTATATCACAAAGTGGTCTTGGAGTGCTTGAATTGGATTTCTTGTAGACAAAGCTGAATCAAAAGATGTGCTCCAAGAGCATACATAGTCTATTCCATCTGCTGATGGGTATTCAATCCACAAAATCAAACCACAGCTACTCAGAAATAAATCTCCTGTAACGGATACAGTATGGATGCAGAGTTATCATTACTAACAGTTTTACAGACCTGTTTCTATTGCACCATACTGTTTGCTAAGGTGGTGATAGCTTGAATTTGTCCTAGGGAAAGTTTTCTCTTTCTCCATTGTCTACAGAAGATGCCTACAAAGGATATTTGGCTATCAGGTGTCTGAAATTACAGATATGCATAGAGCCCCAAATCCACCACAAGATTCTTACGGAAAATAAACAGTAATAAGATAACAAGGAAAATCCTTTCATAAATTAGTAACTTGTCGAAGCCTAGTAATGAGGGATAGAACTGAGCAGTATGTTTCCAAAATGTGGAGAAGTTACTGGTAAGATTCCAAAGAGGTATGTGCTGGCCCATGCTGTTCATTATATTTATCATAGAATCATTGAGTCACAGGATCATTTTGGTTGGAAGAGACTCTTAAAAGCATCAAGTCCAATCATTAACCTAACACTGCCAAGTCCACCACTAGACCATGTCCCTCAGCACTACATCTACACATCTTTTAAACACCTCCAGGGTTGTTGACTCAACCACTGCCCTGGGCAGCCTGTTCCAATGCTTGATAACCCTTTCTGTGAAGAAATTTTTCCTAATATCCAATCTAACCTCCTCTGGCACAACTTGACGCCATTTCCTCTTGTCCTATCACTTGTGACTTGGGAGAAGAGACCAACCCCCACCTTGCTACAACCTCCTTTCAGTGTCCCCTCAGCATCCTTTTCTCCAGACTAAACAACCTGTTCCCTCAGCTGCTCCTCATCAGACTTGTGCTCTAGGTCCCCCACCAGCTTTGTTGGCCTTCTCTGAACATGCTCCAGTACCTCAATGTCTCTCCTGTAGTGAGGGGCTCAAAACTGAACACAGTATTCGAGGTGTGCCCTCACCGGTGCCAAATACAGGGGGACAATCACTTCCCTAGAACTGCTGGCCACATTACTTCTAATTTCTTGTATTTCTAATACAAGCCAGGATGCTATTGGCCTTCCTGGCCACCTGGGCACACTGCTGGCTCATATTCAGCCTGCTGTTNCCTCATACCATTGGCCTCAGCCCATCGATCCAGCCTGTCCAGATCTCCCTGTAGAGCCATCCTACCTTCAAGCAGATCAACGCTCCTGCCCAACTGAGTGTTGTCTATGAACTTACTGAGGGTGCACTCACAGAATCACAGGATCACAGAATAGTCAGGGTTGGAAGGGACCTCTGGAGATCATCTAGTCCAACCCCCCCGCCAGAGCAGGGTCACCTACAACAGGTTGCACAGGACAGCGTCCAGGCGGGTTTTGAATGTCTCCAGAGTGGGAGACTCCACAACCTCTCTGGGCAGCCTGTTCCAGTGCTCCACCACCCTCAAAGTAAAGAAGTTCCTCCTCATGTTAAGATGGAACTTCCTATGTTC
>VZSZ01006259.1:2591362-2601654 GCA_013398815.1 Ibidorhyncha struthersii | reverse complement strand
AATCATCTTTGTAGCCCTTTGCTGGACCCTCTCCAGCAGATCCCTGTCCTTCTTGAACTGGGGAGCCCAGAACTGGACACAGTATTCCAGATGCAGCCTCACCAGGGCAGAGTAGAGGGGGAGGATGACCTCCCTCGACCTGCTGGCCACACTCCTTTTGATGCACCCCAGGATGCCATTGGCCCTCTTGGCCACCAGGGCCTTGAGCAAATCGTTGATAGATAATAAACAGAACTAGCCCCCGAAGAACACCCCTTGTGACTGGCCACCAACTGGATTTAACTCCATTCACTACCACTCTTTGGGCCTGGCCATCCAGCCATTTTTTTGCTCAGCAAAGGGTATGCCCATCCAAGCCATAAGCAGCCAGTTTCTCCAAGAGAATGCTGTGGGAAACAGTGTCAAAAGCTTTACCAAAGTCTAGGTCAACAACAGCCACAGCCTTTCCCTCATCCACTAGGTGGGTCACCTTGTCAGAGAAGGAGATCAGGTTTGTCAAGCAGAACCTGCCTTTCATAACCTGTGCTGACTGGGCCTGATCGCCTGGTCATCCTGTATGTGCCACGTGATGGCACTCAAGATGATCTGCTCAAAATGAACTAGAAAAAAGTGATAGCATGATAGATTAAATTCATTATCGGTAAATGCAGAGTAATACATATGAGGGAAAACAATCAAACAAGCCTAATTATACTAGTGTACTACTGAGAAAAGAGATCTTGAAGCCCCTGCAGACAGTTATCTGAAAATGTAGGCACAGTGTTTGGCGATAGTCATAAAGGCAAATAAAACAGTTGCAGTTATTACTAAACATTGAGTATTGGTCATAAAACTTCATTATGTGAGATCGCAAATCCATGATGCTTGGTTGCCACAAAAATTTGTAGTAATGACTTTAAAGAGTGTATAAAGGAAGTTGAGAAGATAAAGAAAAGGGCAGCACAGATTATCAGAGGTACAGAATATTTTTGCATAGTGGAAAGACCTAAGTAGGCTAGAACGGTTCTGTTTAGAAAAAGTGATGACTGAGCAGGATACATCAGAAATCATGAACGGTATAGGTGCAGTGAATCAATAACAATACTTCAACCTTTTTTCATAACAGAAGAGAAAAATACACAATCAGTCATAAATTTAAAATCAAAGGAAGCATTTTTTCACACAATGCATAATGAAATTGCAGAGTTAATTGACAAAGTATACTGTGGAGGCCAATTAATAAATAAATTTAAAAGGATTAAGAAAGGTCCATCCAGTCTTCCGAAATGTAAAGATTTGAATTCAACATCCTGATTAGGAAACTGCTAAGCCACTGATAGTTGGAAACTGTGAGGATATGCTGGGGAATATAGAAGAAATATTTACCCTGTTGATGATATTTTCCCTAACTGTTTCATCCCAGTCACTGTTAGAAATGAGACAAACAGACCTTTGAGTAAGTATTATAGTGTCTTGTTCCTATGAATAATGAGATGCACCATTTTCTCAGGCTCTGAATTGAAAAAAGAATATGATCATTGGAATTCGAAATCTACTTTGAGTAACAACAATGAATCTACAGTTTTAATATTCACTGAATTCAGGTGTAATCTTTTTTGTTCCCATTCAGTGCTGAGATTGTGCTTATTAAAGTGAATGGGAGGCTTTTTATCAACTTCAGTAACAGGCCTGAAATTAGTTTGAAGTGACATGTATAATTGTCAGTCAAATATACGAGCTGAATATGAAAAATTAAAAAGAGAAGGTCAAGTCTTTCTCTGTATAATCTAGTAGTAGAAATAAAACAGGTACTACTCCTGCAACTAGGCAAATGACATCTATTTACATGGCAAAGGAACTTTAAAGATATGTCAAATGAACTTTGTAGATATAATATACCAAAAACGTGAATGCAGAAACAGACTACCAAGGAAACTTATTTACCTCCCTCCCTAACAGAAAACACAAGCATCACTTTGTTACCACACACAGAAACTAATCGCAAAACGAAGGGAAGTTACTGCAGAAGGAATTATGGACAAAAGACTGAAGAAATTAATGATACTAGAATACTGAATTGACTGCAAAATTCATTAACTGTAATATTTAATATATGGTTTTTTTTTCATTTCCAGAAGAAAGCTCATCAGAAGTATTTCAGAGGTAAAAGTATGATTGGCAATTATTTTAACTATCAAGAATAGCCCTACTTTAAGATAAATAAAGCCTGTTTTGTAAGAATAATAAGACTTTTTAAAAAACAATGCAACATTGCTTAAGGGAAAAATATAGGTATGCCACTAAAATTTCTCTCACTTGGTACTGAACTATGACATGGTATTCATTAAATGTTCACTCACTGCAATATGAAATAAGTCTTGTTTTACACAGCTATATTTATCACAGAAAGGCATTAGAAGCATCCCTACAATGCATATTCTCATTTCAAGAGATTTTTTTGCATTGCTACTTTATAACTTTGAAAAGGAAGTAAATGGGTTTGTGTATTATGAATAGTAGGCAGTGCCAGCTTCCTCCAACTGCTCATTTCCACAGCCTAGTACTTTTTAAAATCCTTTCTCCTGTCAGATAGGTATTCCTTGACTGTTTTAAATCTCATTAAAAGCATTCTGTCCTCCTGGGTTTTCATTAAACAACACAGATTTAAAAATGAATTATATAGCCATTATGAAATGAATTATATACATGTGATTTTAAAATGTCTCTACTTAAGCCTCCTCTTAGAATTCTATCATTCTCTATGTTATGACCATTATTATTATGCAAATATATCTTAATCTATTGGTTTATTGTCTGAATAGAATATTAGACTTGTACTATAAACTTCTTCAAAGTTGCATGGAAAGTGTTTTGTATTGAAGAAACTGATAGCTACTTCTGGAAAATTACTATTGCAAAAGTGAAATGCAGAAGTATTTTCCTAGTACAGATCTGCTTTATTCTCACTCACCAGTCAACAAGACTAGATTCCATTTAAAAAGTTAAATCTTATGGCAGGAGTTTCTTAGAAGTATCAGGAAGAGATATTGAGCAGGATGGAGTTAAAAAAAACCCAGTATGTAATTAAGTATAAAAAGAGGTTTGTGATTTCAAATTAATTGATTAAAACATTCTTAGCAATGTGATATACAGTTCTGGTTTTGATTGTAATGTATTACTTTAGCTTCTAAACTATATAGCAGCAATTACTAAGACAGTATTTATTGTCATATGACAGTTCTAGCTAATCACTAAAAATATTTTGAAACTATCACAAAGAGGTTAATTAAGCCATGCCTGTGGGCTTTTACATTGCATTATTGTTTCTGGCAACAAATTTGGCATGACTTGGTGACACATATGTCTAACTTTAGTTCAATTAAACTGTATTAATATAAAATTAATAATAAAATCCAAGGAATCATAAGTCTGTCCCGTAAGACTTCCAGCAAAAATAAGGTATTTTTTTCCATACTTGTGTTTTAATTGCTTTTCTTCTAAATCCTGACATGGTCCTAAATATCACTGCCCACAGGAATGCCTGCCATAAGGTATTCTTACTGGAGCAGTTGTAGGTCACCCAGCAACCAGTTCATATCAGTTCCTGTTGGGTCCTCTGTCAAGAGCAAGAAATTAGTTATTTGCCTTTCTCTCCTTCTTCCCTTCTTTTAAACTCTTCCGAAGAGAATACTGTTGTTCCATAGTCATAACACAGAACCTACAGGCAGTATACGTGAAGTTCTAAACAGATGAGTTGGCAAAAGATTGTGTCTAATTACAAACAAATACTTCAGTCTTCTCCCTGAAGATTGCAACACTGTTTTCTATAAAACTCCCACAGTATACATCATTAACAACATTCAAATAGTTTCTTGCAACATTACTACATAAAGCATAAACAAAGTCCTTTTTAAGCAAAGGGATACAGATTTAACTGTTCTGATTATTTTATACATGAAATTTAATTGTTTATGGCATCCTAACATACATGTTATTACAAATTAATGGCACACATATCAAGTTTTAATATTAAAAAGATTATCAAATAATCACTTGTCAAAGTATTTGGAGAACTTAGTTTTTCTACTTTGTTCCTGTCATAACTCCAATTTTTGCAGAGATATATTCATAAGTGATAGGCTGCTAAATTTAAAAAATGTTCATAATTCCAAAATAAAATTAAATATTAATAAGTGACATTCCATTTTTGTAGCTCTCACCTCTGCAGTAAAACGTAACTTCTCCCATGTTTACTTTGGCTAGTTAAGTGATAAATATTTTCTAAAGCAAAATTGTGGAGAAGATTAGTGTTTTTTGTTTTTTTTTTTTTTAATTTAGGCTATAATTAATGAGTCTGAGCTTGCTATCAAATGCAATACTTTTTATATCAATAAATAGTTACTGACATAGGTCAGTCCTGGAATCTTATGGAAATTATAATTTATAATGTAGGTATACTGTCACCAAAAAAAAATAATGGAAGTTTAGATCTAGTAAAGTGCTGAATACTTCCTCTGACTGTTGTGTAATTTTGAAAAATTTTTATCAACAGAATGAGGAATCATGATATGATCTTTCTCTGCAACCACCATATTACTATTTTATGATTAACTAAATTTGTTTCAAGAATATTACTAAAGAGCCTGTTAATCTGCAAATGTAGTTGGAGTACAAAGATTTTTGCCACACTTTCTAGACCACTGGGTAAAGGTGGAAATTATACAAAAAATTCTCATTCTCAACAAATCTACAAGAATAGAACCACTGACATTACTTCCAAGTACCTGTCTTGTTCTAGCTTGCTTTATGATGGCAGAATCCACTCACAGATACAAGAAGTGTTTTTTTTTTGTTACAAGCATAGGTTAACTTGTGAAGAAAAATTGTCCTGCTGTTAATTACAGAAATGCTGAGTGCTTCAAAGTAAATAAACAAACAAATAAATAAACCAAAAGAAAAAGTTTGTATTTTTAGCAAAAAGGTTTTTGTTTTGCATTCCTACTGGCAACAAAAAGAAACCCTAAAGAACTGAATAACTATAGTGCAAATAAGAAGTAATCCTTTTATTTTCAAAACCTTTTGAGATAACCGTACTTACAGAGCCATACACTAAAAATTTATTTTATTATCTAGAGAAATTTATTATCTCCAGGAATTACAATTTTGACATATAACC
This sequence comes from Ibidorhyncha struthersii, assembly GCA_013398815.1. Taxonomy (NCBI): domain Eukaryota; kingdom Metazoa; phylum Chordata; class Aves; order Charadriiformes; family Charadriidae; genus Ibidorhyncha; species Ibidorhyncha struthersii. The sequence goes on along the minus strand of VZSZ01006259.1, from coordinate 2,596,499 downwards.
CTTCTATAAGGCTTTCAAGTGGCTGCTGCCATGCAATTTGAAAGATTATTCCCGATTTTCACCCCTGACTAAATTTCTAGTCGCAATTTATAACCATTTGTTTATTCTGAGTAGCCATATTTCCTTCCATGTTTTGTTTGGCTTAGCTAAATACGCCTCTTTCCTTAAATATCTCTTTAAAACCGATATTTCATTCTCCTAGTCATCCTGGAAGTTCTCTACACCTGTTTAAGTCAATCTTTCTTGAACACAGGTGACTGGGACTGCAGAATATTCCAAATTAGGTCTTATCAACGCCTTGCACAGCACGGTATTTCCTGTGTCTCCTAAATCCTCTAATGCATTGCAAAATTGCATCAGAGTTGCATCATACCAGTATCCCGTAGCCATCTTCCAGTCAACTGACATTGTCAGAATTTTTTTATCGTTTTATGTAAGTTAAGCACAAACTCCCACTTACATCACTGAGAAAAAAAATAATCCCTAAGAATCAGGTTAATATTACTATGAGTAACTTTTACTATTACTCTCTATACACATAACTTTTTGGTAAGTTTCAACCCATTTCTAGCACTCCAGCTGACAAACTTGTCTGACTTTTCTTATTTATGGTTCTTCTCTGCATTAGCAACACCTTCCAGCTTTGTATTACTGTTACCCTCACTAAGGCTTGCAAATACCTCAAGAAAAGGGAAGCAATTACAAAGTATAATAGGTCCCAGCTAAAAAAAAAAAAAAAAAAAAAAAAGGCATTGGCACTGTGATTAGACTGAAATGAAGAATAAAAATAATGCTACTCTAATAGTGAGAAAATAATTATGAAGGAAATGGTTGGCAACATGAAAGATACTATGATTAATTTTATTCATTACCTGTAGAATATCTTTCATATGCTGCATTACATAATATATGAATAACACACACTAACCTACACAGATATGAGAGTCCCTAATTCCTCCTACCCTAAGTGTCGTCGAGATAGGCAGGAGTAGTGTAGACAGCAAACTGATATAGCTCCCTGATTCATAAGTAATTCTGTCACTGGAGAGCACTGGTACTGTTCTAACCTCAGTATGTTTTCCTGGATACTTTGTCAATTAAGTGCCTCCTGTTGCAAAAATGAAATATCCAAGCTGATGCTTGTGGGAATAAATTGTCAGAGATGCCATTAGAGCAGCTGAGTTTCCTATATCCCAAAAGTTTTTGACAAGCAGAATAAATTAACTGAGTCAGAGTGCCTAGGTAAAGCATCTGCAGTGGTTTTTTTCTGGGCACGGATGTAGTTTATATCTGAAGTAACTTTATATAGCAGTTTATGCTTCAGTCCTGTGTTACAGCAACTCAATTAAGAATACAAAAAGTAACTGTAAAGCTATGTATTAGAGAAGATCTCTAAACTACTCTTAGATTTCATGAAGGATAAATAACAAAACGCAGGGAGACAACAAGCTAAAATCTACAACATTCTGTAATACATTTTCAACAGAAATAAAATCAGATTTTCTTTACGCTCACTTCAAATAACATCTTACAAAAGCCTATTTGCGAAATTCATTTCTTGATTTGATAAAGAGCTATTTAGGCTGCCCTACTACAGCTCCATATTGTTACTATGAAAAAACATGATGCTGAGAAAATAGAGGTTTTATAGGCAATGTGTAGGTCATCTAGAAATGAATGCCAATTAAACCTTTATATTGCATCATACTGCTATATACTCTATAAATGTTTCATATTTTAAATAAATTCTGTTCTATAGACTAGTAATGCAAACACATTAGTCTTAATTTTATTCTCCCTCGAATTATAATGTTCCTTTAGGACTAAAATTACAACTAATGGTATCTTCAAAAACTTCTAATGTTCTTCTAAAAATACATTTAAAGGAATTTTTCATATATGTTTTTAATACAATTTTCACAATCAAGCAAGGCTAAAAGATATTTTAATACAGAGCAGATAGCTAGATAGGGCTATCTAACAGCAGAAAATCTTTATTCCTACCTGCCTCACTGAGCTATGCATTGTTCAACTGCTTTGATGTAGGAATTACTGTTTCCTGTCTTGGTTTTCAAATCAGTGAAGGACAGAGACTCCTTTCTTGGAGGGAAAAGGTTGAAATACTCCTCTTACTCCTGTATTTTTATCAAAATAAGCAGTAGTGATTTGAAGATGCACAGAAGCAGGGACAAAAGTAACTGGTCTCACCAGAGGGTAAATCCACAGATAAGATTATTGTATGCAAATCACATGCAGAACTTTTCATAAGATTTTCAAGCTAAACACATGGCCATACTCAGGTAAGTTTCTCATTTATATTATGTCAAATGAGAAACTGCAGCTAGGCAAAATGATTACTTCCGCTTTATGTTAGATTATGTACAGTGCATGTGACTGAACTATGAATCGGATTACCTAATTAATTTTAAGGATATCTAAATGTTTGGCATATGACCTACATGGCCTCAGTTCACTGGACTGGCGGAAAATCAAAGGAAAAGATTACATAAAGGCTTTCCATACGAAAGCATAGGTATTTAAGACACATTAGATGCAATCAAAGGAGGTAAAAAGCTTTTGAAGGACACTCCCTGAACAATGTTGTTAAAGTAGGGAACTGAAGTAAAGGTACTAAACACAATCAAGGCCTACATTGGGCATAGTTTGAAGAGATGACTAAAACAATCTAGAGGCCCGACACAGATGATTAAGTGAGGTCCCACTTCCTCCTCTCTTTCTCCATCTCCATGTCTGGATGTGCACTATCTTTCTGTCATTCTGCTTGCTCTGGTATTGTCCCGATCCCTTCCTTGCTGATCAATTCAGATCATCAAATCAGCAGCATACTATATCCACTGTCGGTTTAGTGAGCAACACTGCGTCTCAGGCTTAGTTGAGCGGTAGTGCTTACCCAAGGGAAGCAGCCGGAGCCAGCAAGGGCAAATTATCGTTTTGGCAGCAGCAAGCTATTTCGTTGGCTCAATCATTTAATGAAGCACTCTGGATCATGGCTTATCCAGACAAGTCTACAAGTCTGGGCCGGGTTGAAAGTAGTGGTTCCATGATCCTTAACGAGAGGTTTGTGCACTGCTGGATCACTCATAAGACATAATATGACAGGATCCGTACCAAATTAGTAAAGGGGCGTACCAGAAAGTGCCCATTTATTGCCACCAAGGCCTCTACACAGTCAAACCACACCACGAAAATCATGTGTTTTAAGACAACTGATAATGAAAGAGGTATACCAACTTAGGCAATACATCATTGCATGGTATAAATGTGACACTTATTTCAGAAGAATCAGGGACAAAAGTTTTACTCCTTAGTGGCAAGGTTATAAAGAAATCTATATGATCAAGTGAAACCAATAGAACCCTTAGACTAATTTGTAAAGGTTATTTTAGCATTTCAAATCTAAGCTTTATCATTTCTTACCCTGAGATCTCACAAAATACCAGATATTAAAGCTGTCCAGTAAAAAATGGATATATCCAGCAAAATCCTGAACCTACGCATCAACCTCATCAACATTTTTAGCACAGGAAAGATATTTTGAGTACTAAAATAATCTTTCTAATAAGAAAGGGCCTTTGGACAAACTGCTGACTTGTCTAAATGACAGAAAAAACGCCAGTAAAACTAGAGAACTTATCCACACAAACATCAATCGTCCAAAACAAATGCTATTTACATTATGGTTTGTGGGTTTTCACATGGCAGTACAATAAAAGGAATTTATTCTATAAGTTTTTTGAGTACATAGTACCTTCGTACTTAAAACATGTCTATAGAGAAAGACAGAGCTTTCTGAGGATGAACACAAATATGCTGGAAACCTTAATATGAAGAACTATTATTACTTTACATCAAATATAAAGAACGGGTGCTCTTAAAAGTTCAAAACCCAAATGGCTCCTCTCAAAGGTTATGTCAAAGCAAGGTTTCACTGAAGTCAAATATACAGGTGGTCCCTTCACAGCAATTGAATGTACAAGAACAAAAATACTTCTTCAAATGTTCCCTAATGTACTGAAGCCAGGTGATGTGTTACTCACATATTATCTTCAGTACAGTGCTTGTTCATGGACAAAATAATCTAAGGATTTCTAAAATGAAAATATTGGCTCATGTCCTAAATGTTAATAAAAAAATTTGGAATGAGTATTAATACATCATAGAAAAACTGCCCTGCCCTCAAAGTTTCATTGCCAAAAGATTAGACTTCATTTGCCTTTATATGTATGCTGCTAATATTTCTTTTTTCAAAAATAAGGTTTTTTTTTTTAATTTTATGACTGTTTAGTAATTTATTTACATTAGCCTGAGTACAACTGTCTTTTAAGGCAGATTTAAAATCTGCAGTCTTCAGTAAAATAACGTTTGGGAATGAGGTCAATAATACTATGAGAACTTAAAGAAACTTCATCGGGTTTTTTTTTTTCAACGTAGATAATGGCACTGCTAGCAAGGCAAGCAACAGTGTGTTTATTTTTCTGCCATTCCCTCTACTTGCCTGAAAACCAGGTTGCAACGCGATTGTCACAAAGGGAAAGTCAGAATATTTTGCAACAGTTGCATTTTATCCAGTGAAAGTATGAGCAAAAAGGAAGCATTCTTACTCCTTAGATTAAGTCTATTAAAAGAATGCTAAAGAGAACAGAGCATGCAGATCATCTGGAGAATTCAGAACTTAAAGTGATTAATTAGACCTTATTTTGTCTCGAGCAGATTTACTAAGCTTTTTTCAACTTAGCCCCATTGTTTGTAATTACCCAAATCACACCTCCATTGGCTAGTCTTAGTTGCTTCATGCATGAACAGCAATCTGATTGAGCACTCTTGTTAGGATTTCATTCGTCATTGTAATTAGCCATAATCATAGCCTTCCTGGGTGCATGAGAATGTGCAAACGACCGATTCACAACCCCAACCTATTTGAATATGAATCTCCTCAGTAAGTAGCAGCAAAATAGCGGAAACAAAGCAGTTTCTCTAGGGAATTTTGCAAAGCAGCCCTGTCTCTACTTCTCCCCCCTTAAAAATGTTCCCTTTTTAGTATCTGAACCCTGTTTGCTAAAACAAGGCTTGCTTAATGAAGACAATGGCTTATTATTTCTTTAAGCGGCGCAGCGGG
>VZSZ01006259.1:2501925-2591309 GCA_013398815.1 Ibidorhyncha struthersii | reverse complement strand
CCCAAACCCACCCCGCATGGCAGCAGAGGCGGCCCCGGCGGCGGGGGGGGCAGGCAAGGCGGAGGAGGGGCGGCGCGGCGCGGCCGCCACAAACGCATTCACAGTGAGCCACCTAATGGCGACAAAAGGGGCGCTCCCCTCCCTTCCCACTCGGAAAGGTCCCGGGGGGGAGACGGCCTTGCGAATGGGCACCGCGTGGCAGCCAAATTTATTCTCCGCCAAGGCAGAGGATCAGGTGGGAAGTCACGAATTTTGACGGCTGCAGCTCTGGCACGACGGCCCGGTTAATTTTTTAACACGTTTAGCAGTATTTGTGCAAGAAGAAGTCTCGGAGGCACGTTAGGTGCCAAATGTGAAGAATTATTCGTTAAGTTACCACGCACCTCTGGGCTGAAATGAAATTTTGACTTGTATGATCCTCAAACCAGCCTTTCTTGAATAATCATTAGGTATTGATTTTTTTGTTCATTGAGGAGATAATAATATGTAAATACAGCCTGGGATGTCTTCACATATAGGCTTGCAGTTTTGTTAATACATTTAATTCTGAAATTCTGTTACTTTTATTTAATACAGTATGTTAGATCAGTTTATTTTCCTGCTACAAATTCTTCTTTCCAGATCCTCCAGCTTATTAGCACAGCCATGCAATGATATTTTATTCACACAAATATTTTATTCAGCTAACGGTATTATTAATAAATAATGTCAATTATATTAATAAACTATAGATTGAAGTAAAAATTTAAGTAGAAAGTCCCTCCAAATGAGCATGAAACTAAATTCACAGTATTAAACTTAATTTCAATGGAAGATAAAGTTACAAGATTTTTTTTATGTATAGTTGTCTCTACCTGTATAGCAGAAATGGAAGGTCCAAGTGCTTCCCACTTACAGTCTTGAGTCAGCATTTGGTAATTGTTGTAATTGACTTAACACCTTTTCCCCCCTCATAAAACCAAGTCTAACGGGGGAAAAAAAGAAGAAATCTTAGGATTTATTTTAACTAATAAATGTGATAACTAAGAGATTATATATTAAATAATCTTATGGATTGATCTTCACTACTTTTAGAAGTCTTGCTAAGTGTTGGGGTGGGAGGGTTGACACTTGTACTATTTGTGAGGAAATATTTAACTTCAGTGCTGAGCCATGCTTTCTGGGAGACTGGTGAAATCTATGGCCAGACCATCCCGAAGAAATTGCAGCATCGAAGAGATGCAAATTAAATCCTGCTAAATGTTGCTTTGCCGTACTAGCTTAGAAAATAGTTCCATAGCAACCATTTCCCTGTCAACCCTTACAGTCCATGCTGAAGAATCTTTCCCAGATGCTGAAGAAAACAGCACTGTTTTAATTAGAATAGCAAATACGTTTTAAGTAACAACGTTCAGCAAGCTGCCACAGAAAGGCAGCTAGTAACATGGAGGCTTATGTCCTCTCAGTCTTCTCCACTATTTTAGAACAAACAGAAATCAGGGGAGCAAATAGGACAGACTCAAAGTTTTGTGCCAGTAGCTGTTGCTCTCCTGTTTCATCCCTTTGGGTACACCTCCGCATGCTGCCCGTTGCTGCAAACACTCTGTAAGGGTATTTGTATTCTGAAGTCATCATTAGAAAACTAACAAGCTTGCAAGATCACCTCCTGCCCTTCAGTAAACAACCATGCTGAATAATCCCCTTACCTTAATAGGCAAAACATTTAACAATAGAGACAGGCGGTTCAGAGAAGCGTTTCTGCTTTCTTTGGGTTCCGTTTTGTCAGTCAGTTGAAGCAAACAAGAGTTTCTGACACTTCTACAGCATGCCCCTTCAGTAACTTTTGGTAAAGGAAATAGGTGAAAGATATTCTTCTCAGTTCAATGGGATCTATGTCACTCTTTACCATTTAATTTAGATTTTAGGGCTTCATCCTCCATATTTGACTGTTTTGGGTAATCACTAGAGAAAAAACACTTTAAACTCTTTATACCAGTACACATAAGAACATACTCTGTTGAAACTGAACTGTAGTAAGTGGAAGAAAATCTTTTAGCCCATTACATAAAATATAATTGGTTAAATTATAGAAATACGGAATAAGATGCAAACCATTAATGAATGAACATTTTATTATAACCTATTCCATATCCGTTTATCATGACAACATTTCACCAAAATATTTTAACACTTTTCTGCATCAAGTCATCAAAATATGAAGAATGAAGTTCACGTCTCCCATGCAATCTAAATAAAAACTGTGTAGGGTGGGATTTGCATATTCCATTCAAATAAGATTACAGTAACCATTAAAAGAAAAATCTTGGCATGTTTGCAAACTCTTTGGTAAAGAGTATCTTAAAGTTATTCCTCTTTCTGTGGAGAAGTTAAAGGATTGTTCCTATGCCCTATGCTTAACTTTACTCAGAAAGATTAAATACTTGTTATGAGTGGTATTCCACATCACCTTCTTCCTAAATACTAATATTCTGCTGCAATGGATGTCAGCTTGTTAAGAAACAGTTTCTGCTGTCTCTTTATATTTTTCCATGATACGTGTGATAGATTTGCCTTTGTTCTATTGCTGTGTGGCTACTAAAAATTTGTAAATTGTAATGGTTCAGAGCTGAATACTTGATCTTAATTTGGCCACTTCCAGCATGGTTCAAGATAGCAGTCACATACATAACATGTTTCCTGTTCTTACTAAAATTCATCCAATTGAGAATAATTACTCTTAAACAAATGTATTAATTCTTTATTCTATTGAACTAAAAAAAGCAAAACATTCCTACTGATATCATGGGAGTAAGATTAGGCTTCAAGCTATTAAAAGGCATGGATAATAGCTACTTACTGAATGGTATTGTCTTCAGTACATATCGATGCATAAGGTTTCATAGCTCTATGAAAAATTTAAGATATATCAACTAGTCTTTTAATAGAGAGATGGAAACATTTGATTTTCGGTTTTGATTTTTTTCTTAAGTAAGAGGTAGGGTTTTTTAAATTTTTTTCTTAAATATAATAATCCTGTATTCATCTATGCAGAAATTCTTTGTTTTCTTCAAAATATATCTAGCAAATTCAGTATGCTAGAATTAAGTTACAAATAGCTAAAATAGCAACTGGTTTAAACCTTCATTCTAGAATACTTTCAGCATGTGTCTACACTGCACAGTGTAGGATAGAAAAATATTATATATTTATCTTTAGGATAAAGATAGGATAAATACAGGTAGAACAGGTAGACAAATATTGTAGTAAAAAATTACGTGACAGTTCTGAAGTTGCACCACTGAGCACTATAATCTTAGAAAAAGTAATTGTTACACTTGCCGCACAATCTAAATGTGATCTTTGTTTTTTACAATAATGTCATGAAATTTTAACCTGTAGAATCAACCTGCTCCCCCTCGACAGGATTGATTTATATATTCTCTAGAAGGATCTTACTTGGAGGAGAAATGTGGTATAAGTTTATGAGCAGCTTGGTGTCTACAAAACCTTCGATTCTTTGGCTAAAGAAGCTGAAAGGTGTGTTCTTACTAAGAAAGAAGAACAGGAAAAGAAGAAACTTGTGCAACTGAAAGCTGCACTGGGAGGGCCCTGAACGGCTTCTTTCTACCTCTGAAAAAAAAAGCTAAATTCAAAGGCCATAGAGTATTTTACTTTGAAACTTTCCTATGTACACTTAGATGTCCACTCCTTGTTTTCCAGGGATCATACTTCAGAGTCCTGTATCTGATTTGCAGAAGTGCCAAGCATAAAAATAAACAGGATTTGGTTTGGCTTGGTTTTGAAAGGAAAAGATCGTTTCAGGTCTGGCTGGAAAGTACATTTTCTAGGTTTTTAACTGAAACATTGGTTTCATTTTACTGAAACAGTGTACTTTGATTCTAAGCAATTTTAAAACATTTAATTTCAAAAACTGAAGAATAGTTTTTAAAGTCGTTCAGTTGCAGCCTTCATAAAAATTGTATAAATCAGCAGTAGCTGCATTTTGAACAGACAAAATAAGTAAAATTAAGTAATCTGAACAGTCAGGTCTTAGAATAAAATTATCAGCTTCTATTTAATCACTAAATTATTAAAATAATTACCAGGGTTAGGTTAGAGTTAGAAATCTAATATGAAGCCTCCCTCTGTGACCTTTCTCTTTATCTGCAAGACAGGTTTAATAGGGTAAACTGTGTAAAATAAACTGATGAACATTTATGAGTCTATCTGATATTACACAGAGAGCATTACAAAAAAGCACAAATTAAAAAGATATAAACCAGCATATTCTTCATGCAATGTTCCTAGGAACCACTGATTTGGTATTTTATATTTTAAAATTTTATCCACGTGTAAAATGGATTTAAGATGTCTTCCCTCCCTCCCTCTGCTGCTGCCTACTCTACTGCCATGGCTCCCACTCCTTTCAGTGGCATCAGTGCAAATGTCTGTGTGGCTACATTCAGGTTACTGTAATGACCTGATTAAAAATAAAAAAAAAAGAAAAAAAATTCCAAACCCCAAACAAACAAAACCCCCACCACAGACACGTTTTTTACTGGTTTTGAGACGTAACATTTTAGTGAGATGATTAACAGAATGAAACCTAAGTGCAACTGAGGGAACATTGAACTGTGGCACAGGACGTGAACAAACAGATGGAACTTTCTAATCTGGTTCTGATGCAACAGCAAGTGTTCATGTAGCTCTATCCCAAGTGAAGTATCCATCCTGCATACTAGATGAAGTGGGACCCTAAGGGAAAACTATGATTCTGTGGTTAAAGAGCATAATAATAAATCAAAATACAGTTTTTGTTGATTGTGATGTATGGAGTTTCCTAGTTTATTAAAAAAAGCCAATGAAAATTTAAGAAGATTTATGTGGCATCATACCAACACAAAGACCATTTATCAGCAGGGACAGAACATGTAATCCAAAACTGTGACCATGTCCACATTAATAATGATATGTTGTTGGTCGTCGTCCTTGGGTATGGAAGAACAGAACAGTATCCAAACACAGAAATTTTCCCAGAAATCCAGTGGTATCATCAGAGACTCAAAAATCCTGAACACCACCGTAACTTTATCCTAGTTTTTCTAGCCCGCTATATCCATTTGAAGAAGTCTGTTACACAGGTTACTCTTGCAAATAACACTACAGGCACGTAAAAGGGGCCAAAATGTTACTAGCATGGATAACTGCACCCGGGTATCATTTCTTAAAGGGCAGTTGGATTTATATTGCTTACTTTGGTCTTACTTGTTTGTTTCCTTACTTTGTAAGGGAACAAACTGGAGCCAAAGGAGCACAGCCATATCCAAAAGCCTGGAAGGATTTTTGGATCCCATGGGTTAGATACTGTCTCCTTTTCCAACACCACATCTTTGAGGCTTTCCAGACATTTCTATAGTTGTGTAGTTTCTACAGTTCACGCTTGAAAACTCATCTTTACATTGGTCATTCTAAAATACCAAAATGAACCAAATGTTAACAGGAGGAAAGAACATACAGATATTTAAGCACCAGAAGACAGTAAAACAGTAAAAATAAACAAATGGAGAAATAGGAGGTTCACAGATTCAAACTTTTCTTTCTTTAACTACAAAATGCCATATTGCCTTTCCGATACTATTGGAATCTTCATATGAGTAAAATTCTCCATGTATACAAGACTTCTCTGGAGCAGATCACCCATTAGCCACCCCTAAATTTCCCACACTTTTATATAAAAGAAAGCAAGCTAAAATCTGCTGTTAGAATTTTAGAATTTTAGTTTTCTACATTCACATTTATTAAAAAAATAGCTTCTTTCTGTCTGGCTCAAGTTCTTCTCATTTATTTGAAATATTTTTCAATCCTACCTCAGTAGTTTACATACTTGCTTGGAATATTTTTCTCTTTTTTCAAAAAAAGTGAACTTTCACTACAGAAGAATATGTCACATCTTTTGCCTTCTGATGCTTATTATCCAAAAACATTTTTAAATTGCAGTATTGAACCCTCATTACTGCAATACCAGCAAAGAACTTCAGGATGCATAGCTTATTTGTGTATGTACATGTGTATATATATACGCACACACTTGTGCACAAACCCACACCCACAGATCTTGGAGAATACCATTTTACATCCCACCAAAACATTAAAGGCAAAGCCTGATACTAAGAATGATGAGTAACTGTAAGAGAGCTTAAGTTTAGAGGGACCTTTATAAACTTGAAGACTAGGCAAACAAAAACCTTGTGACACTCAACAAGAAGTGCAAAGCCCTTCAGCTGAGATAGAGCAATGCCCTACACCAGTACAGTTTGGGAACTGACTGGCTGAATTGCAGTCCTGCTCCCTCGAGGGTTATGTGATTTCCATGTTGAATAACAGCCAGTGGTGGTCCTGTCACAAAGAAAGCAAATCACATCCTTGGCTGTATTAAAAAGAATGTGGCCAGCAGGTGGAGGAAAGTTAATATCCTCCTTTAATAGGCAATGGTGAGGCTATAAGTAGAACACTGTGTCCTGTTTCCTTGCCACACCTTAAGAAAGATGGAGAGGAACTGGATTCAGTTGATGGTTACCAAGACGTTACCAAGACGGTTACATTAATTATTATTTCATATATTGCCTCTAGGTTCTGGTATTCAATAGCTCTGTAGGAGATTTGTGAGGTGTTTTATATTTTTCCTCATTTTTTTTTAACTTAAAAAGAAAAAAAGATAAGCCTCTCTACTTGAGTCACTTTTAGAGCCTAATACTACATGACAGGTACTGTTAAAATTCTTCTACGTGCATTTAAATCACATGAAATCTAGAGGCCCAAAGCACTTTGTACAATGTCAATAGACTAATCATAGTCATTTTAAACATTTCTGGCTTTCTTGCATCAAGAAGGGATTTTCCTCAGTAAGCCATATCAATTTCAAAGTCTTCAAGAAGAATCAGACTGACACAAGTTTAGAGAGCTGCTACAATGTGTTGCCTGTACGATCTAAAGCTGGAGGTATTTTTACATTTAGCATTTAGTTATGGTAAAGTGAACATGAATACAAGTCTCAGATATCTTATGAATGCAATTGTAAATTTATTTGATATGGCTAGAAAGTGATAACAATTATGTAACGAATAAATATATATGTATGCATAAATACTGCACATGAAAGAAATGTGGCTTTAAGTTAAAGGAATGTTAAGAATATAATAGAACAAAACAAGTCCATTAACAGCATTTAAAGTTGTACCATTACTTGTGTGCCTCAGTTTCTTTACCTGTAAAACATCTATGTTTCAGAAGCACTGGGAAGTCTTACTCATTAAGCAGTAGTATGCCTTGGCATTTTCAAAAGAAAGGTAATGCAGAAATACAAAATATTAGGCTCACCCATCTAATTTCATAGAATCACAGAATAATTTACTTTGGAAGAGACCTCTGGAGATCATCTCGCTCAACCCCCTGCCCAAAACTTTGATAATTATTTCTCCACTATACAACTAGAATTTCCCTTATTGCAAATTGTGACTGCTGCCTCTTGTCCTTTTGTTGTCCACCACTGCAAAGTGTCTGGCTCTGTCTCCTCCATAACACCCCTTTAGGCATTGGAAGACTGCAATTAGATCTCTGTTAGCCTTCTCTTGCCCTGGCTAACCCAAGTCAGCTCCTTCAGTGTCTCTTCCTGCATCATGTACTGTAGCCCTTTGGTCATCCCAGTGGCCTCACTGCTGGATCCTCTCCGGTATGTTGTCTGTCTTCTATTTCTAGGGGGCCAAAACCAAACACAGAATTCCAGAGGCAGCCTTATGACTACTAAGTAGAAGGGAATAATCCTTTCCCTCAGCTCCCTGACTTTATATTGCTCATGTCATTTAATATGCAGTTAGCCTTAGTTGCTGCAAGCGTGGACAGCTGAGTCATGATGAACTTGCTGTCCACCAGGATCCACAGGTCCTTTTCTGTATAAGTGCTACTAGCCAGTCAGTCATTCTTTCTTCAACATCTCATTTCATTTAATTTAATCAAAAAGAAAACCATCCAATTTTGGACTTCAATAAGCAAACTGTCTTGGAGTCCATAAGCATGAACTATAGTAAGACACATAAAAAAAATCACCACAAATGACCAAAAAACAAACTAAGAACTAATACATAAATGTATAAAGACCAACAGTGAGAAATATGATAAAATGCCAGGACAAAATATTTGCAGAAACTCAAAATGATCTGGGATCTCAGATCATCACTTAGAAATGCAAGGACTTTGATGAGAAAGTAAATACCATCTTTGTTATAGTTTTGAAATGTAATGTAAAAGCAAGATACAAACCCAAAGACTTTCTGTTTTATAGCAATAAAAATTAAGTATTAACAGCAGTAAATGATGTGGCAAAAAAAAAAAAAAAGATAAGATTCTGGAATAAACTCACAAACTAAACCAGATGGTGGGAGTTTGAAAGGAGTACAGAGTAGTTAATGTGCTAGAAAACATTCACACTGTAATTAATAGCAACAACTGGGCTAAAGAGCTGATTAACAGGAAATGTAATAACCTTCCAGAAATTATAGAACAATAGTTATTACAGCACTAGTTGGTAAAAATGTTGGAACTTTTAAAAAAATATAGTAATAAATACTCAGACAACATTTTACAGGATATAGATACAATACTTTTTGCTAAGGAGGAATGGATATTTTGAACTACTTAGAATTCTTGGAAGATAAAGTTGTAGGCAACTGAAAAACATTTGATATTATAAGCTGCACTTTCATTAGAAGGTCTTTCTTTAGAAGGTCATTAAAATGGCTTTTTCATAATTCTTCATAAAAAAGTATAATTTATTGGAGAATGGGTTAAACATTTCTACAAGAACTCCGCCCCCCCCCCGAAGTTTAAAGTTAGAAATAAATAAAAGTAAAAAGTCAGTATAGCTAGTAGAAAATATTTGGCCCGCTAAACCTATGAATTAGATAGATTGACTTACATGGGAATTTGTGAACAAAGAATCTGGCTATTTAACAACTTTACCAAGTAATTAAAAGTATTCTGCAACAAATACCAACCGAACAACAGAACTCAGGCACTATGTTTTGCTGACTGACTGTAAAGAATTCCAAAGACGCATGATATTTCTTGGTAGGTTCCAAGTAGGTCACGGTAGCTTCTACTGGTTTAGTGAAATTTGATATGTATGGTAAGACATGGAAGACCTGACTCAAATCTCTTTCAAATAAGGTCATATCAGATCAGACATAACTACTTTTAAAAATCCTCCTGGTAATAAAAGGCAGTGGGTATTACCTAGATAACATTTTAGAGGCTTATCCTGTTATGCCACCATTTTCATCGTCTGCAAGGGAGAATGTGCATATAAGTGAGAGATTTCCATGCTGATATGAAAATATTAATGTTTTAAAAATAAAAACTTAGAAAAACCATTCTAATGTGCTCGTGCATATTATCCCCTATCCTGGACAAGGAAGTACTTTTGACTTCCTTACAGAAGTAACAGCAGTATAAAAGGCTGCAACTTTATAATGAAATATACATGGGTACTGAATTAATTATTAAAGCAGAGAAAACATACTTCAGTCTTAGAGAGAACTCACTTTTACATTTTAAAGTTTATCAGCAAACTTTGATAAAATTAGAGTAAGAGGAACAGCACAATGCTAGCAGTCCCAACATGTATTTGCTACCTTTAAATTTTCGTCAAATAACCCAATGCTAACCAGTAACTGGAATTCTGGATCCCAACTGGTGCATATCTAAAAATTAAGCCAATTTTTGGAGGACTATTCTAACCTGATAGTCACCATATTAGGTGATATCACCACACTACGTTATAATGTTTCAAAAAACTAGATTAATGATCTAGGAACCTAAATGCATGAATAAACAATAACGTGGGGAAAAGGTATGGGGCTGAAGTTCCTGCTCTCCATAATTCTTAGTATTGATGGCTACTAGTTGAGTCTAACTAATGCGTCAGGAAGAGGTTGAGCAGTTGGACTAGATGATCATTGTAGGTCCCTTCCAGCTGAACTATTCTATGCTACATTATGCTATGCTGTGCTGTGCTACGCTATGATGTGAGCATTCCCAATCGACTTCGCACAAAGTCACTCAGGTAGTTTAAATCACCTTCTGGGGTGGTAAATCCATAAAAGTTTGTCTTTCCGTGCCCTTGAGAGCAAACAGATTTATTGTTCTAATTATCTACAACTCTGTACACAAGAAAGCATAAATATTATCTTGTTGTCTGTAATCAGAAATGTCTGGAGACAAGAGACCTCTGACAGAGTGATTGCAAGAGCTATGTGAACAGCAAGTTGTATTCACTTCATCTTTTCATACTTATACATAGCAGTCTATTGTAGCTGGACTGAATCTTATGGCCTTCTTTTATTATCTCACAGAAATATACCAAATCTATCACAGCTGATGAGAAACATATTGGAAATATTTTACTATGCATTTCTGATTTAATTTGTGAACGAATGATTGGAGTAAATTCATGTTTAAAAATGAATAAAAATGCATGCATAAATTCAATAAAGATAAAGGGTTTTCCTTATCAGATAATCTTTATTTAAAAAAAAAAATTATTCTTTTCTCATTTTGGGAAGGGTTTGTAGTACAATGACTGTGGCTATATGCTGCTTACAGTGTGTCAAGAAAGAATAGGGGAAATTCAGTAACGTTACTGAAGAGTTTTAGATAGCTATTTTTTCCCACCTATTCAGAAAACCATCAAAAGATAAAAGGAATGAAAAATAATACAGTAGAAACAAGAAATAAAATACAGGGTTAATTTTACAAGAAAAAAAATGTAGCTTTTTTTTTGTCTTTAGATTAAACTAGAAATTTCATGCTAAATCCCAAATTGCCAACCATTATTTGAGCTCAGACTGAATCAGCCCCTGAAAACTCTGTGATGGTGAGAATTTTAAACAGGCAAGATTACTTTAACTCTGAAAGGAATAAAGTAGTCTTAATATCTGCGGCACCCAAATTGCTAAATGTATGTATACTATGCTCTTTTGTATCAACTTATAGCTCACATTTCCACCCAAACTGGTGCACAAGAACAGAAGGTTAGACTTTGACACAGCCATAAAAAGGACTGCAGTTTTCACTGTTTTCACCTGGTTAATATGTGGGGTTTTTTTCAGCAAGCATATGGAAATGATTGGTGAAAATATTAAGCAAAGAATTCATATTAAGATCTGCTAATAATGCTTACTGTCTTTCACATTGTGGAAGCACAAGGTCAACGACAACTCAAAGGAAACTGAAATTCACCTGAGTTCAAGTGTGAACTTGGCACTCCAGCTCAGGCTTTGTTAAAAGGAATGGTTTTGCCTCAGTCAGGGGCTTTATCCGGGGGCCCCAGCTTACCAACCTAGGAATAACAAGAGCAGCAAGGTTCCAGTGCTGTTATTAAATGGCAAGGCAAAGTAGGGATCTCCCATCTGAACTGGCCTTTTTAGGAGTCTGAAAGGACACGATAAGAAGCCCAGAGTGGGAACATCACTTACTGTTCAGGCTCATACAGGTATTTCTTTCTTAAGTGTACGATCACTGACTTCTGACCCTAGTAGAATTTCTTTGGATATGAACAGAACACTCCAACTGTAATTGTGCTATTTTTTTCAGACCAGAACTGTACTTCAGTGCACTTAGTCTTCATGATAAGATGAGATTCACTACATTAAAATACAACTCATGTTCCTAAAGAGATATGTTTTTAGACTGAAGTTGAGATTACACTGATAGCAACACCCCTTTTTAGCCTCATTCTAGCCTGAGGAAATTTTCATCTGAATATTCATACTTCCTTAAAAATCATTATTTGTGGTCTTCTGAGATATTATTTGTCTACCTTTTTGTAATAATTCTTTAAATAAGGCATGGATTTACTTGCACATACGAACAAAATATTAATTAAAACATAGTAAATCAGTTCCGATGCATAAGATTTAAATTAACTATTTTTAAGTATAATGTGCCAGTTAGATTTTTTGGGGGGTTTAACTCTGATGTTATAAATATAGACTTCCACAAGGTCCTACAGCACTTAGATAGTTTCAGAGACGATTTAGCCGGTATGCCTTTAAAACCAAAGACACATTTTTTGGTGTGATATTGAAGGAAGTCACAGGAGAGAAAACTGGCAACCCACAGATTCTGTCACTCAGTACAAAATCTGAAGTATTTACAATTCCCTACAACTGCCTGTAATCTGAGCATTAATGTGCAAAGGCTGAAAGCCAAGGGGAACTATCTCATTTAAATATTTAAGATAATTTATTTTAGCCCAAATAACCTGCCACGTGCTACTACTACTGTCAAATATCCACATTGCTATTTGAAACATAAATATAGCCTCAGTCTTCAAAGTTTTCATTAAAAAAGGCACAATTCAACCACCTCAATAGTTTTTATCAGACAGATTTAAATGTTTCATTTTTAAAGGTCTTAGACACTAATGTGCTAAAGATGCAATAAAATTAATTAAATAATGAAACTAGCATTATTAAGAAAGTTACATGATTATGACTGAAAACAAACAAATGTAAGCATCTCTTTCTCATTTTGGAGGTAGATACATCATCTTACTAACCCCACTTCTACATAGTATAAGCAAAAGTATTGCTTCAGTGGGTTTGATCACGAGACATTAAGTATGTGCTTAAACCTCTGCAGGAACAGAGCTCTTTCATGCCACATTGATAGCTATTTTATTGAACCAAGTTGACAACAAGTTTCAAAGGAAGAGGGAATTTGGGGGAAAAAAAAAGGTTAAAATTTAGGTCTTGCAGTCTTAGGAAGTTTTCATGAATCTTAATCTGAATGATTTCTATTCAAGGACACATTTCGACATAATAAAACATGTAAAAAGTGTTCCTTATTCAAGTGTAAAGCTTAAAACAGTTCCTGCTGAGCTGTCCTCATGGATAACTTCATATGAAGAAAACTCTTCACAGATAAGCAAGATGAGATACACATGAAAGAGCTAACAGGGAAGAAAGTAAAAGGACAATAAAACTAGGTATTAAGCAGATATTATTAATTAGCAGAATAACAATGTAAGGAATGATAGCTGTGCTGAGCCCAGATCAGAACTCTGCAGCATGGTAGATGTGAACATGAATTTGAGGTAAAAGGTTCATAGAGGCTAGTGATGAGCAAATGACACTGAAATGACGATGAACTAAGTTATGCTTTGGAAACAGTATAGAAAATAAAACGGAACTGAGAGAGATAAATTTGTCCCATGCACATGCCTAACATATAGAGGGCAATGAAAAGGAAACAATGAAAGGGTAACAACATGTCTAGTCATTTACAATCCTGATGAGAACAGACATCCACTCTAATACATTTCTAAAGTAGAGACATTTGTTGAATATGTTTTTAGAATATACATTTTCAGTGATAGTGAACTTTATTTTTATTAGAGATACAGTGTGAAGTTTTCTTAAACATCTCACATTCTCCTTTACACAATTTACAATTTTATAAAGCCATATTATTACTGTTTAACACATCTCTTCAAACACAGCAAACTCAGATGTTTGCAATTTGTATTTAATTGTCACAGTTTATTAGCTCTACCTTTTCATCATCTTTAGTCAGTTAATAGCATATACAATATACAAAACCCCGTACGCATGGGTTTCCATTTATACAACAGAAATAATTTCTAATAGCGATCTAGTTAATCTGCACTGCTCTGCTTTATGGAATTAGATGGTGTTCAGAAGGTATACCCATCTATGTGAGTTAGGTCAGGATATCCATGGCTACATAACATCAGATGATTGTGGAAAGCTACAAAGCAATTTTTTTTTACAGATGCTACAGATACTTCAACAAGGAAGAAACTCATACTTGTAGAGGATGATTCTTCCTGCTATTCGCATGTACTTCTTATACTACAGCTCTGTTCTTTTCAAGGCAAAATCTGCCCCCCAATTTTCACATTAAAAGACTGTTTGCATAATTTCTACATTACCTTTTTTAAGTTAAAAATGCACTTAACTATACACCATTTTTTTCCTGAAATTATAAAAAAAAAAGTCAGACACGATAAGACAAAGTAGTTGAAGAAACTATTTGGTCTGTGAGCCTCAAAGTAGAATGGTCACAGTATCTGACTACCAGAAATGAAAACATCAAACACACATTGATTTTTATGTTGTCAATTCCATTTGTTTTGTCACTTGCCAGAGAAGTCTGTAATATTTGGGTGAAAGGAGGAAGACTGACAGCTAATGGACAGAGAACAAGCCATCCTTTAATTGGGACAGAGCTCAGAAATCAGAGCAGATACAGAAAATTCATCAACACTGTGTTTGTGGCACTGAGCAAAACTTTCTGACAAACAACAAGAAGCACTTTTAAAGGCAGATGTTTCTGCTTGCATAAAGATTGAAGTGGAACAAGTCCTTGCACTTCTAGATGGCAACCTTTGTAGCTAGGAAAAGCTTATTCTGCCTGAAACACAGTATAACAAGATGTCTTGGCTATATTACCTACTTACCTTCTAAAAAGTTTCTGCCTTTAAAAAGAGAGGTAGCTGTTTAACTGAAGGAGGAGGAGCAATTTGTTTTTGTGCTATATGTCAATCTACCAATTTCTGAAGCTTACAGCATCACTTGTGTCCTCTAGGGTCCGTAGTAATGTGAACTGTCTTTATCCAAGTGCCTAGCAAATCATTGTCACATAGCAGCAGTCGACCTTTCTTTTCAATCTATGCACTTTTCAGGAGTTATAAATCAGTTGACTTTCAAGCTCGATGAGATGGCATATGCCCTGGTTTGAAGAACAGATGGAGGCTTGGGGGAAAATTGTTTCTGCAGGCTTGCTACAAGCAGCACTGCTCCATAAAAGTGAACCATTCGCACTAATTTCTCACATAAATTATACAGGCAGGGAGCACCAGCCCATTCAGCAGAAAATCTTTCATCTAGCTTTCAGAGGTCATTTAGCAAATTTAAATTAAAGTTATTTCTGATACATGGCTGGGTTTTCATTCCATACGCTTTCAAGAGATGGAAATTTACATCAAATAAAGGAATGGCTTTAATTGTGTATGCAGGGAGAACGGAACAGTAAATTAAATGCCACAATATTACTGTTTTCTAGCATCCTGGGATAAGTTGTGACTATTAATTAGCCACAGAGGAATTAATAATTGAAATATGGCAGCTCTGTACTATAGGAATCAGGTAAACTGTCGCTACTCTTTGCAAGGCCTGTTTTAGACTCCAGCTGAATACTAGTCCCCAGATTCAGCATTGATGTTCTTAAAAGAAAGGAGATCTCAGCAATTTCCAGTAAAGCAGTCTTTACTTTTTAAGGGAAACATATTATTCAGCTTTTAAGCAAACGTACATGTCATATTTTTAATAAATATGGTACTTATTTGAGCATGGAGAGAAGAGACATTTCATTAGATTCTTAAATTATAAATATGAAAGAAATGGAAAAGACCAGAGGACTGTAAAAAACCTAGGAAGAATTAAATTTTTGTGAGCCACAAGTAGTAAGAAAGAAGAGATTGCATTGAGTAACCTATAATACATAATGTGACATTGTTTTGACTAATGTTTCACCAGAAACACTAGTTTAAATGTACAAACTGAAACCAACCAATGAGAATGGTGATAAGTATTGAAACAGTTACTTTGAATTTTATGGAATTATATAAAAACATAATGTTTTGCTGCAGTGTTTTGAAATAGCATTTTGATATGATTATTTTTTAATCTCTAACATCACAAATTTCTTCTAAGACCTGCAATGATATCTCCTTTTCAGATGTGAAAAAGAACTTAACAGAAAAGAGTAGAGTCATGAATGATTTCTAGATTAGTATTAGGAAGTAGTGAGCCAACAGAAAAATGCATATTACAGAGCCATAGGCTATCTAAATTTTTAATGACTGTTTTAAGCATGCAGTTAATTGATGCTCTATTATTAAGAAGTGTTTTTCAACTGAAAATTAATTTGAGTATAGTGCTTTTGAAAAGCAAGATCTGAACTGACTAAATTTATTTGGAATTAATGTTACTTAGTGGTGGGATCAAATCAATGTTAAAATTTCAAACGAGAAACCTATTGTTCCAACACTTTCTGTGACTATATGTATCATGGAATGGAAACTGGAAGGACCCAGAGTTACTCAACAATTTTAAAAATGTAGCCTTAATTGCAGGACATCAGCTTGGTACCCTATGTTATTCTGTAAGCGAAAGACGGTTAATCTTAGCTAACTCACAAAAAATGCTAGTCAATATAAACAGCGATTTTGAAGAAAAAAACAACTACATACCTATTTGAATATAAATATAAAATTATCACATTATTAAATATAAATGTAATTAGATCCAAACTAACACTTCTTAGCTGTAAGAGAGAGATTTAAGTCTGCTGTTATCAAAAGGATGATCATAACTTCTATAATTTTGATAACTCAGGACATTATAATTTATAACAGATCAGAAATGGACTCCTGTGAGCATTACCAAGGACTAAAAACCTAATAGATTAGTAGGAAAATTTATAATATCACAGGGAGAAAAAGGGACAAGATAATGGATAATATTTATCTATGGCAATAAGGATCCCATTCTAATGCAGTCAATAGGAATTGTTTTATTTGCTATAAAAGATACTGCAGTTTTAGCTCTTTTGTAGGATTTCAGGTCATAGAGTGGGTATAAGTGTAGTAAATACACAATATGGCTTAAGAGATTTAAAGTTTTCTTTTAAATGAAAATCAGGTTGGTCGCTATTTTTTAGTATTACACACTTAAAAATGGAAACTAGAACAGAATTGTGATTGCAATTTTTAACAATCTAAGAAAAAGTCACGCACATCACCAAAGACAGCATTTTTGATAGTCTTTAGTTGGGCACTAGTATCACAGTCACAAAGAATAATGAATGGCATTTGTCTATACACAACTGTGTACGAACAGCATTTGCTTGTGCTTGCTTCAGTAACACACAGTATACAGATTACTAATAATTTCTGATTTAAGATGATACAACAGAGCTATTGCTGCTCTTTTAGTTTAAAACTGAATAATTCTTTCTTGTTACCACGCCACATGTTAAGTATGCTATATTAGTGTCTCCAAGGAAAACTGAGGTTTTTACTGTCCTTTAAAAAATAAAATTATTATTTTCCAAACTATTCTGTTAAACTAAATCTGTTAATATAATTGTTTTTTTTTTTTTTTTCACAGAGATAGCATTTAATTTTTTTTCTCCAAGACTTTATTTCTTTACCTCCACTCATATTTCTAGTCTCTGTAAATCATTATTTATTATTTCTGGCTTAAGAAATTCCTGCTTTCAGCTGCCTTCTCTTGAATCCACACTACAGTTTTCTGTTATACCAACACGATTGTATTGGAGACAGGCTTAAAAAGGATCACTGAAATGATTAAAAAAGGAGCCCTGTGAGGAAGATAAACAGAAGTCTGTTGCAGAAGAAAACTCTGAACTATTTCTTAAAACATTAATGAAGACATTAAATAAAATAGAAACTAACACCACTGTGCTGTACCCACAGTGCCTAAGCATGATACATGGCTGCTCCTCTTTGTATATAATCTTTCAAAATGCTTTCATTCTGCATGACAGCACTTATGGGGGATTTACGAGTTTTCTTTAAGATGACAGTGTCCTCTCAACATCTTTTATTAAGTTAAACACAGTTTACAAAAGAATGGAAGCAGGAAAAAAACCCTCTATATATGAAAATAAATCCAAAAGAAAAGTATTATTTTTCATTTTGGTTTGTT
Organism: Ibidorhyncha struthersii; assembly: GCA_013398815.1. Classification (NCBI taxonomy): domain Eukaryota; kingdom Metazoa; phylum Chordata; class Aves; order Charadriiformes; family Charadriidae; genus Ibidorhyncha; species Ibidorhyncha struthersii. The sequence goes on along the minus strand of VZSZ01006259.1, from coordinate 2,573,520 downwards.
CTCTTTGCTCTCAGGTATCTGAGGCTGCAATTCCATGAGCAGCTAAACTAGTCTAGCAGTTCATTGCTGCCAAAGTAAAAAAAGTTTTGAGATTCTTCAACTCTCTCCAGTTTTGCACCGTGTTTCACTACTGTTTCTCTCTCCTTCACCAATACACAGCTTTAGCACTCTTGGGCCCTTTTGTAATCAAAGTTCACAAGACTGTGAACATGTTGCTAACTGAGAAAAAACACATCCACCTTTTTTCCCTGAGTTAGCGAGATAAATTTACTCACAGAGAGCTCTGATAAGAATCAGTACCAGTGCCAAGTATGCCTTAGAAACAAATAGAAGAAGAGGTGAAGGAAAGTTGGACCTTCTCCTTCTGATGGCCACAAGCTATTAAAACCTCTCAACTTCTACAATTACATCTCATCTCTATAAATTGCAAGACGTTAGTATAACAATAGGGTCATTCTGTAGGGTAAATGCGCTCCCTCCAACTATTTCTAAATTGTTTTGGGATTTAAACTTTGGGAAGTGTTACCTAAGTTTATTAAATACTACATAGGGAATAACATACAGCATTTATTCATGTGGTTAAACGGCAAGACAATGGCCACAAAAATGAAAAATACTGAGAGACATTACTTGAGAGCTCAGCAACTGAAAACTTGTCTCCCTTCCAACTATATCAGTTGATATAAAAAAAATATACTTTTTCTTGCTTAAAACTTACACCTCAAACAAGCAAAAAAAGTTGCACTTTCAGGAAAAGAACCTAAATTTAAAACCCAGCTATATGATGGAGAAAACCCCAAAACAAAACTCAACATCAAAAACAACAACAAAAAATAAAACCCAAGAAACCCCAACCTAACCCAAACAACAAAAAAGATTTTTCTTGGTGCTGGGCATAGGTACCAACTTAATCATAGCAGCTCAGAATTTTATATAAACTAATATACAATATGCTAATAAAACCAAATGAAGAATGAGAGATGCTAATGAAAAATGCAGTTCTGTGGCATGTTCAAATTATTCATAATCCCAATTACCAGAAGCAAGCTTCAATAGTCTACACAAGGAAAAAGTGTATGCACAGTTCAAAGTCATGATGTTAAGGGCAGAACAGCTTATTTTACCACTGCGTCTAGTTCCTATCAACAAGGAGTAATTTTGCTACTATAGCTTATACTAGCCCCTGAAAAAAAACAAACTATGTAGGAAAGAGAAGATGAAGAGAAATTAAAATGTAAAAGTAATATCCTTAGCGAATGTAGCTATTCTGGAAAAAAAACCTGAACCCCAAAAGATGGAAATCATGTTCATTTGACATTTTGCTTGAGAAGTTTGTGGGTTTGAATTTGGTTTTCAGTTCTTTGAAATTGTTAAATTCTTTTGAAGAATAGAAGCTTTTTTTTTACCATGCATAATGACTTTGTAATTAACCCCAATCCCTAAAAAAATATTTTTTCAAACATTCTCATGACTTTCTGTACGATACATGCATTTGAAATGCATTTCAAACACATTCTTAATAATTCAGAAATACTTTCTCAGTTTTATCAACTTTCTTAGTCAAAGGTTTAATTGCATTCTGACCTTTTTTAATTCAGTAATGTATATTTAAAAATGGAAGTCCTTTTCAGACCTGGACTATGAGCTTTTATTATTCGTAGCTTGGTATGAGATTGTGCAAAAGAATATATTACTACATTTTGAAATAAAATTGTGATATCCATAGGCTAAAAGAGAACTGCAGGATCCCACATAAGTAGTCAAAGGGCTTATAAATATTTTAACACATTCTTTTTCTAAAATGATAACTTTCTACTATTACCAAACTCTAAATTAACAACAATTTATGTTCCAAACTTTTATGCTTGACACACATCAGAAACATATTTTCAAACCGTATCATTATTATTCATTCGCTGTTAGTGGACAAAAACAAATGCTTCAGATTTGCAAAGACCCCTGAACATTTGTTGAATAATTCAACCAAAGACGTTTTTTATTTCTAGATCTCAAAATCTATTGCTTTATCAAAAAATATGAGTATTATATATTTGCAGCAATTTTAAGGCACTAATATCTACGCAGTTCTATTTAATTACATTGTGTGTATGCCATTTAGCAAAGAATTCACTGACTGCTAGTAGATCCCCTGAATAGGGATGAAAAGTCTTGAATTCATTTCGTATTGATTGTTTTGCTTTAACTGTAATCAAACCAGAAATTTGTGTAGTGAGTCACAAAGACAGTGGGTTTCTTTTAACAGACATAATTTATAACAAGTCTATATTCACCTTTTGAAAATGACAACTTTCCTCCAGTTTTGAAAACAAAGATCAGGAACAGCAAGGACAAAGGACAAGGACAGAAGACAGTCATGTCATCTTCTTTTAGAAATAAATGTAATTACAGCTTCTAACACCAGATAATTTTAGTTTGGTATTATCAGAGCTTTTTTAAGTCTTTTTTTTTTTTGGTATTCTTTTAAACCAGGTTCAATTTCCTGTTCTTGTATATAATGATTTATATGTTGGAAACTTATTTTATCTGTTCATCTGTTTTCTTCTATTAGGTTGAAACAAGTTTATTTGAACTTGCAATAGTAGTAAAACTCACCAACCAGAATGCCAGTATTACAGGAGTATTCAAAGAGATGCCTTTCTAAATTTAAAAACTTAGCGTGAGAATTCACATAGAAGACACATCTTGCTATAGTGATCTTGTAGTGGACCCAATTTGCTTTGTTCCCTCTTAAGAAAAGTCACAAAGGTAAACACAATGGTTTATCTGCACAGTTTAATCTTGTATGTGTTTAGGATTAATTTGGAGTAAGAATGTCTCGACCTATATTTAGTGCATTTTGGAAATAAACTAAACTTCAATAACAAAAAAGTACTATTATTTCAGAATTAAAGATTCAACACATGCAGTTATTCAGAAACAGTTCTGGATAGTTCCTGAACTTTAAATTTATATCTTACCTAGGTGTACAACCATAGTTATATGTAGCCAACCCTTACAGGAAATTAATCATGGGGTTAAAATTAGGGACATGCAGAACTCTTACAAAATCAAGGGTCATTTATGCAGATTTTTTTTGGTATATATTAACAAAATTCATGGATATTAAAACATTTCAGATTCTTCTGTTCTAGCTGAAAATGACTGTATTCTGTCCACAGAATTACCACACAGTGAACAAGAGTGCAAAGTGTTTTTTAAAAAAATATTTGTTATCTGATAATTATGGTTATTTTGTTTTGTTTCAGTAATTATAAAAAACTAACAAAGAAAAACCCCAAACCCAACTGTGTATTTTGCAGGAAAGAACAAAATCCTGTAGTATTTTCCTTTGTCAGAGCAAATCATGTTTCTGAGACCCACCTTGCCTTTTCTCCCATGAACTACTTGGTAGACAAACTAACAAGAATGAAGTGAATGATGCTATACATTACATCTAAACAAAGCAAAAAAACCCTTTCACAATAAAACACTGGTATTGTGCAATTACAGCAGGATTAAAATATCACTCTTACAATTTATTTCTTCATTTTATCCTTCCACTAGAATTATGATTCATGCAAATAAATATAGTTCAGCCAAGATTTTATAGAACATTTTGCCTAGACATGTTTCCTTATTAAAATATTTTTCATTTTCATGAATTTAAGCAGTATTGAGTAAAATATATTTCTTAAAAAATTACTTATTTAATCAGATTTACAAATAAATATGATGAACTGATGAAAATTAGCCATTAGATGCACGTTGTATATTTTGACTATTCGCATGTCCTTAAAACAAGTGATAAATACAGACCTTACTTTATCTGCATCTTTAAATATTAGCTAACAATGAACAATATTCTCGCCCTTTTGTAGCAGTGGGCAGCCTCTAAGACTTTAGAAGCTATCTAATGTAACATTTGAACTAGAAAACTCCTGTTTTCCTACTTCATCTACTTAAACTGCACAATAATCAATGATGGTTGCATGCCAAATTAAACAACAGCTTCAAGTAATTCTACTACTTTAGTACTGTTTTCTTGAGTGCCTGCCACAGAACTCAGTCTGGATTGATTTGTGACTAAATCAAATGGCATGGAATAAGGGAAATAAGGTTGGACCTTGCCATGTGCTAATGTAGGAATGGAATAGTCCTCTACTATACCCCCTTCTTGCATACATGCTGAAGTACTGATAATTTGTTCAGAAAGGAAGAATTAAAAGCAATAGCAAAAGCAACTGTTGCATGAGATCTCAGTCCTACATTGCACTAGCTAAATGCCAATGTTTTACTGTGGTAGGTGGACGCCAGGGAGACATTAGGTCTGCAAGACTGCAAATTGTGTTAAGAAAAAATACGTGCTGAATCTTTGACTAGAGACACTGCTATTGTGACTGTCTTCGGACACTGTGTTTTCAACAATTCAAACTGTCAGCTACAGGGAGCAAACACTTTAGCATTCGGCTGTAGGTTTGTAGACAGCAAGTTAGCAAGATGTCATAGAATCATAGAATCATAAAATATCTCAAGTTGGAAGGGACCCATAAGGATCATCAAGTCCAATTCTCTGCTCCTCACACAACTATCTAAAACCAAATCATATGACTAAGACTGTTCAAGGAGCGTCTGGACAACAGTCTTTGTAGGGAAGGCACCCATAAGGATCTGCTCCTCACACAAGTATCTAAAACCAGCAGGCTTGGTGCTTCCCTGGGGAGCCTGCTCCAGCGACTGACCACTCTCCCAGTGAAGAACCTTTTCCTAATGTCCCATCTGAACTTTCCACGACACTGCTTCATTCCATTTCCTCGTGTCCTAAGTCACCTAAGCAGTCACTAGCATCATCTAGTGGAATGCTAGTCCTTATGATGGAAGTACATGTGTCAAATAGCAATTAAAATGAAGCAAATCTTTTGTACCTCTCAGCCTGATTTTGAGAAATTAGAAGTTACAGTGCCTCAAGATAAAACGTAAATTCTGCAGATTTTTGTAGTTGCTTGGAAATCATCTTTGGGTCTTACCCGGTGATGAAAGATTAGAGTGCAGACTTGCAGACTTATGTTGTAAGCCTGTGAGTTTTAGTCCAGAAAGGGCATTTCTAGGGTCGTCTAAAGACCAGTTGCACTGGAATCTCATTCTGATCATGTGTAAAGTCTTGTCGGACAAATACTCACTTTGCTGCAAGAACTATTAATTGTTCCTTGTGCTGATTCAACACTACTATAGACAACAAAATAGTAGCATAAATCTCTCTTCTGTATTTCAATACGCAAGAAAGCTACCTTAAAATCTACTTACTAACAAATTACATATAGTACCACTTACTGCACTATAGGTCTAATCCTGTTGGCTTCATTAGGCGTAGAATCAACTATAAGATTGCAAAATCCTTCCTTTTTGTGTTGAGTTAACATAAGTATACACTTAAAATTGGTATCATGTTCTTGACATGAACAATTTAAAACATTCTACAAATCTGACATATTTTGCTCATGCATATCACGTTCATTTTCTGTAATTATTACTGCTTCCAGCAAAATCTTATTCTAGTCCAATAAATAACACAAAACAATGAAGTAATTCATGATAACAAAAATAATTAAATAGTAGGAGCAGGTTGAAGATCAGCATTCATTTTTCAAATTAAATTTAAAAGTCGGCGGTAGTTACTTAGAAGATTGGCAAGTTTTACAAATAACATCACCAAGCCTTTTAGAGAGAAACACAGCCGCATTAGAATGGAGTCATTAGGCAATACATTTATTTTGAAGCCAATTAACCTTTTGTCAGAGAAATGTCGGAGCTGTAATGGTTTCAGCAGTGGAGGTCAGCGTCTAACAGGGGCACGTCTGACAGCGATTACGCTGTCTGACATATGCTGTAGACTGGGAGTACAGCTGTGGAATGAGAATCTGCCTTCGTTTGTATTCTGCTCTGCATTTGCAGGGAGCAGGCAATCTTGACCTATCCATTTAGGTAATTAAAGCTTCTATTTGGAAGTGTCCTGCAGGAAGGTGAAATTTGGGGGAGATAAATGGCTGCTGCCCACCGTATCCAGCCACTTCCATCATTTGATGGACTGTCTGAAACAGGCTGCATTGCCAGGTCCTCATAAAAATAGAGATGAATCGTGCAGGAAACAATTCTCTAAGGCAAAGCAACTCTGTCATCTTCCTTTTTGCAGCATATAATTTAATAGTTAGCCAAGGTAGACAGCTGACTCAGGGGCCTTTCTCTAACGACTTCCCCACCATCTTCCATTTGCTAAGAAATTATTTCAGTTTATTTACTTATAAGCCAACTTTGTTTGACAATGAAAGATGTCACTTCAATAAGCTCAGCTGGCTGTTACAGCTGTGCCATGACTTACCTTCCAGTTGATTTTGTTTCCTTTAGTATCATGCTCAAGGGCAATTGGGAAGTCTCCTCGCTCATAAAACTTGCGAAATGCTGTGGGCTTTGTTGGTCTTTCTTTAAATGCTCCTGCAAGTGGAGGTCCTCTTACCTTTAAAAAGCAAAACAAAAACCCCAAACAAACAAAGAAAACAAAAAACATAGTTCAGTAGTAATATACTTTTAGAAAAAGTCTAATTTATATGGCTTAAAATAGAAACAGATAAGAAAGAATAACATTGATCTCCCAAATTATAGTTTGCTTTCTTCTTTACATGTTACACTTCACTTCTTTGAAAGTACACTTTGACAATGATCTACAGGTTTTGTTAACTGCTTTTTTTTAATATTACTTTCAGATTGTCCCATAAAAACTGTACCTATTTCCATTACCACAGCATTTTTAAGCAAGAATAAAACACACTATGTAGTAAAAGTTCTTGGAAAACTAAGCATTTCTCCTTGAGAAATATTTTTCCATGTGTTTCTTTATAGAAGTCATTTGATTTGGCTTCCATCAAATATAACTGTCCTCACTTTTCATTGTCTTTGTCTGGCCATTACCTAATTTCCTTCACCATATCCCTTCCTCAAACGCTATGGATCTGGATTTCGTATGACGTCCAGCCCTTCAGTATTGATGGCTGAAGCACTGGAAGAAATAAAAGAAATATAAAGGAAAGTCTCTCAGACCTCTCCGCTCTGTCTGTGTGGCCTTGGAGGAAGAAATTTGATTCAAGTCCGCTTAGCTCCTTATCTGAGTTATTGCTGGTCAGCATATTGCGTAGCCTGAGTGCCTGAATGACAGTCCAATTCCAAAAAGCTCACACTGGAACCTTTTTCTCAGCCAAACATAGTAGTAACAGCAACTAACAATTGGCACTAAGATAACAGAATTTCAAGTACTTATAAGAAATCTATTGTTTGAGCTAATTAACAAAGCTAATCTCAAATGCTGAAAGAGACTAAAAGAGCTAAACTAATCTCAAATGTCCTTGACAACTGATTCTTCCCTGAGAAACCCTTGCCTTTTATAGCCAGACATCTGGGGTAAGAACTTCCTACAATTCTCTGCATATCTCTTTTTTCAAAAATGCCTTTATGATTTGCTACCTTTTATAACATGGAAAATGTCATTTTCAAAAAAAGGTGAGAGCTTCAGGGATCATAAATCATACCTGTTGTTTTGTATTGTTCTATTTGTCTATGTCTTCAGTGACCCCTACATTAGTTTCTAGCAGTACAGACATTCAGCTTTCCAGTGAACAGAATGCAAACACGTAAAATCCATTTGTGCTATTCTGTGATTTTACTGTGCTAACTACAGGTCTAAATCTGACTTGGCACTTTTTTCCTCCAAAGTATTTTGACATCATTTACCACTGACTGAGGTAGAGGGGTCCACTAGTGATATGCCTACACTGTTCACAAATTGCTTAAACTAGGGCTATTAAACTGTCACCTATTGTTGCATATTGCCATCACAGATAGACCATGTCTAGTGAAAATAGATTTGATATGCATAGCTGTAACTTTGCTTAGTAAACACATCTGCAGCAGTTGAGAGTAATACTCTAAGAAAAGCATTTCTAACCAATGTAAATAAATCTACACTTACTGTTCTGCACAGGAACAATTTGTTCTGTGCCACTAATATAAGTACTTCCACTTGTCTTTAATTTGTTTTTGCATTTCAGGCAAGTCTGTGAGTCACTGCTCATTTGAGGCCACTAGAAAAGCATCTTTTTGTGTATTTTTCACACACAGGACCTTCACACATCCTTTAAAACATTATTTTCTGTAAAATATTAGGAGTCCCTGTTCTATTACATTTTAACTGAAATTATTGATAAAGAATATGTTGTCTTGATTACATGAAATAAAATCTAGATTATCTCTTGCAGACTATCATCATGCAATCCCAAACTGTATCCAACTGAAACCAAACATTTTCTTCTTCCCAACTCATGTTAGTAAACTTGCTATAAACCTTTTCCTACTGCACTTCTGCAAGTTTTCCTGAAAATGTTTGTGTTAATTTGACTTCTTCCTATTCTTTATTCAGGAACAAAGAAACTAGAAGGACTAAAAGGACCTTGTTTATCAAATAAATTCCTTTATTATTCCTCTAATATTCCTCTATTATATATACAAAGTCTTTAAAAAATTGATTACAGATCTGTTTATTTTTCCCTTGCCTGTTGAAGGGATTATCCTTACTTCAGTGGTTAGAAACCACGTCTTAAATAGTATGCCTACTCTGATCTGCTACCTCAAAAAAAGATATGGTAGAATTAGAAAAGGTTCAGAGGAGGATAACGACTGAGGTTATGGAATGGCTTTCACAACAAAAGAATAAACAGGGAAAATGATTACTAAGGAGGAACAAACTAATGATCTGTAAAATCATGACTTCATGGAGAGGATGAAAAAGGACAGATTTTCGACTGTCTCAGTAAAAGTATAGGGCATCAAAAAAATCTAGCAAGTGACAAGTTTGGAACATGTGTTCATGCAGCAAGTAGTGGATTTATAGAACTCCTTGCTAAAAGTCAGTGTTGGGCATTCTAAAAGTTTCTGTACATTCAGTCTGTGACTGGAAAAGCTGATGAAAAAGAAATCCATTCAGGTTTACTAAATCCACATTATCAGTGATCAGAAATACAATAAGTATTATCCTTTTCCACATGATACAGTCTGTCTGGTAGATCTCCTAACATTACGTTTAGTCTCTCATGGTCACAGTACACTGGCATCTCACAGTTATCCTTTGATTAGCTGCCACAGCAACTATCTTTTCTAGTTGATGAGCTCTATGTTATTAACAGAATTTCTTGTCATTAGTTTTAAGTGCATTTTCTTGTACTTTGTACTACTATATTTAATTCCATTTCTATTATACCAGTTATCAAGGGCTTCCACTTCCATCTCAGTGACACCATGACCTTCATCTGTTTTAATAACAAATCCAAACATTATGTCAACTATAAATTTCATTATACAACCCTAATTTTTTTTTCTCAAGGTCACTAATGAAAATATTAAATAAGGTTTTCCCTAAAACCACTTCTTAAGAAGCTCCCTTAATAACTTTCATCTATTATTATATCTCTCATTTCAGAATTACATGTCATTATTGTCTCCATTTCAATATAGAGTTTCTTACCCATCTTACACATCTCATAATTCTCATACTGTATAACCAGCAAAGTAGTGTGTATAACTAGAGAATTAACTTGAAAATAGTCTAGAGAGAGAACTGTTATTTTCCCCTCCGTCTTACCGATGTTTTTCTTGTCAGTTTGGTCTGTAATAAGCATAGAGAGCTTTTAAATACCAGGAAGAACAACTGACTCCAAAGCAATGAACCAATCTAGACAGCAAGGAGCCTAAGATCTGCCTGGAACAAAGGAGTATCACCAACCAGGAGAAGAGTGAAACTGTCCCTGCATTGAAGAAATGGTACCTTGCATCACTGAAGAGTATTGTTGCTCTGCTTTAAGTTTACTACATAAAGGCAACTTGTTCCTTTTGTTTGCATCTGATAAAAGAAGACTATGAGCCATTAGTTAGAGTGGCTGCATTGAACTAATACTGTTTACCTTTTGCAAATAGTTTCCTTTCCTTCCTATCTTTATTCCTAGGGAGACCATCACTGTCATATTTGGTATTCTCAACACTGTTCTCTTATGCAGACCTCTCTTCGGGTCTTTCTAGCCATGCATCTTCAACAGTCTGCCTGAGGAAAAGTATATATGTATAATTTACTTTTTCACTCTTTATAATTCCTGATCTGTTTTGTTTTATGTATTTATTTTCCTACACTTAGATTTTAAGTAGCACTTTTTGAGACCAGAAATCTTTTTTTTTTCTATTTGCAGACTATCACAATGCAGGAATGCCAGTCACAGATTCAGATTAATTGCTATAAAAAAGTAATAAAAGCGCAACAATTAAATCTGCAACAGAGAGAAGCTGTCTCAAAACCTTTAGGCCAGTCAAGTTCTCCAGGAAACAAAGTCAACTTTACCTCTTCTTTATATTTCACACAGAAGATATTTTTCTCACAATAGAAAACTGTTGAACTGTCTTTCCTAACAGCTGAATGACCATTCTTAATAGCTCTTTTGCTGATGCGCACTTAGCATTTCTCAACGTACTCATTAGGACATCCCTAGCTGCAATGTGACAGTTTCTGAAGACACATCTGGCCCATAATTTCAGGGAAAAAATGTAGATATCAGAGGGATAATACCTACTGATCCTGGTGATTTACAAAGCTGCTTACATAAACTATGCTTTTCAAAATCTTACAGAAATGTTATGGCTTGAACTTTTAGGGTAAAGCTAAGATGCTTTTACTGGTTCATGGTCATAAAGGGGGTTCCTACAGGTTGGTATTGGGTTTGATACTGTTCAACATCTCTATAAAGGATGTGGATGACAGAACTGAATGCTTGCTTACCAAGTTTGTGGATCATACCAAACTGGGAGGAGAGGTACTATACACCAGAAGGAATAGCCACCATGCAGAAAGGCCTTCACAAACAAGACAGACAGGGCCAACAAGAATCACATAAATGTAATGCCTTGCACATGAGATAGAATAATCCTAAACAGCAGTACAACCTCAGTGGGTTCTGACTAGTTGGGGTGTAGCTTTGCTGAAAAGGATCTGAGGATTTTCGTGGACAGCACTAAACTTGAGCAAGCAGTGCCTGGAATATTGTATCCAGTTCTGCTCCTCCCAGTTCATGACAAAACTGAAAAAAGGGACAGGGTCTAGCAGAGGACCATGAAGATCATTAGAGTTCTGGAGATCTTGACAGGAAGTTCAAGAAACTGGATGGGTTCAGCCCAGAGAAAAGAAAGCTCAAGGGAGGATCTAATTACAGTTTCCCAATCCCTAACAGATAGTTACAGAGAAGATGGAGATATTCTCTTCAGAAGGATGCACAGGACAAGAAGCAACAGGTGCAAACTTCAAGGGGCATTGTGTCTGGATACAAGAAAAGCGTTCTTCACCATCAGAAAAATTAAACACTGGAACCGTTGCCCAGAGAAGTGGTGGAATCTCCCTGAAAATACTCAAGATTTGTCTTGGCAGGGACCTGAAAAAACAAATCTAAGATCCAGCTTTCAACAGAAGGCTGGACCAGATGATGTCCAAAGGTCCCTCTCAGCTGAGACTTGTCCATGATTTTATGTTGCTAAGTAAAACATACAAAAAACCCCCACAATGCTTTTCCTCATGATAATGAGTTTTGTCTTATATTTTATATTGTTATAATTACTGACTAAAAACGTCATTCTGAAAAGATTCCATTTATTGGAAAAACAGTAACAAATACTATCTTATTCAACCTAACAAAGATATTTCATTGCAACATAGCTAGAAAGATTAAGATTAGATTTCCAGTTAATTACAGGCTAATATTCATGATGGCAAAGTATATGAAGCAATAAACAGCTTCTGAGGTTCGTTAAATGCCAAAGAGAAGTTGAAGAGTTTGATAATTGCAAAACTTATCTATTGTAATTCTATGCCATTGAACTATGTGACAAGATAAAAGATACAACCCATTAAGTGAAAAAAAAAATGAGAAAGACTGTATTTCTTTCATTGACTCGTGGGTATTTAAAACCATTGTATCAGATTGCACTCTTAAGACTTTTCAGTGATGGCACATTAGGAAAATGACTAAGAAAAAATATTTGAAGTCAAATTTAAACAACGATTAATTATTTGAAGAGTGAATTTTCCAAATTTCCTAAGTGTCAAACTGTATGCATACTCAGGGACATAAACACATACCTCATAGGACAACTGTTGATTTTCATAAAAACTAACATTAGTTTCATGAGCACTTTAAGCCAGACAAAAATTGACAGTGACACGGAGATAAGTGGTCTTTCCCACCTCACTCACCTAGAGCAACCACAATGTACTACCCTCCGTTAATGACAAAAACTTTCATGCAGGTATTCAGAGGATGGNTTTTTTTTTTGTGTTGCTTGGTTTTTTTTTTTTTTTTTGTTAGGTTGATTTGTGAAGCATTAGATCCTTAAGGTGTTTTCTGCAAAGAGAGAAAACATTAAGCTGGCACAAGGGAGGGAGCAGCATGGAGTGGGACAGGAAGAAATAGGTGACTAATTCTTCAAGGATCATTGCTGAATTTATATTGAACATCACGAAAAAGGCCAAATAATATACCTAGCACTATGCAGTGCTATGTTGACATACAAAGCTTTACTAGAACCATCAACCACTAGGTACTCATCCATAGAGTGTGTTAGAGCGCTCAACTTGGCTGACCAGTCATCGGCACAACACTGCCTAGTTACAACTGGTGCCCAGAGAGCAAGCCTAGGTACAACAGCCATGATCCCCAGTTCGTGGTTCTCAAGTTAGTATGGACATAGGTACCTTATGTGTTTCTATACTTGTAACACAGGCAAACCCATCATCAAGACAAGCCCAGCAATCATGTATGAGAAAAGAACAAGATTTTGGCAGTTACCTACCAACACAACAAAACAATAGCACGATAGCAGTATTTGGTGACGTATCAACAGATTTTCTAATGAACATAAGTAACAGTAGTAGTAAAGACTTGGAAACACAGATCTTAGCAAGTGTTAACAATCAGAACCTGCACTAGGCATCCCCAAGAGTGTCTACTCTGACTAGCAATAAGCAACAAAGCCTGTACTTCTCTGTCTTCATTTACTGATCCTAATTTGATTAAACCAACATAGGTGGTTAATACATTCTACACTCATGTTTTCACTTGGCTATGCAGACATACTGAAAATTGAATGAGAAACTTCAAATGACAGGAGAGGCATAGTAAGATGTCCCAATAGGTACTCTTGAGTTCCACATTAATTCCTTTTATTTAATATCAATATCACAAGCATTCAATATCAAAAGAAAACGATCCATCAACGTGTATCAGACAAAAGCTTTTTATATCCAAAAAGAAACAGGGAGATCTTTCTTCACATGTGCCACTCTTGATATGCTTTAAATGGTGCCACATCTAATGCTTAAAAGCTGCTTCTGGGGCTACTGCACAAATCTGGACAAGAGATCAAAGCCCTTCTCATAGCTTCAAAAGTCAAAATGAGAGAAATCAATTTTAAGACCCCAAAATGAAACTACTGATAGAAGGTCAGCAAACACTACAAATGCTTCTAAAGCACCAGAACTTGAAAGAAAAATCAGACATGTGATTTTGTACAAAGATATTGTATCTCGTTATTGCCTTGAGACACTACTGAAAGTAAGTCATAAACTGCATACAGAATTACTCTATTTCATCACCTCAGAAATGCTGGTTTTGATTGGGGAAAAGAAGAGCTGTTTCGATAAGCCAGATGTGCCTATGCTACAAAGTGTTCTACAGTACTTCCTTCTCAGAAGGCCCTCCATCTCTTACTCTCTGCTGGAATATAATGTAACTACTTCATATCATTTAGATTTCTCTCCTGATGCTTGCCAAGCAATTTCCTTTAATGCAATGGGGGAAGAGTGACAACTGCTAATATATTTCTCTCCTTCTTCCAGTCTACAGATGAATACAGTCTCTTTTTTTTCCTTCCTTTATTAGTTTCACAAGGCTTTTTGGTGCATCAATTCCACTAAATCTGGGAGCCTCCTAAATTTTTCCTGATTGTGGAAATTCTTCCATCTGTAGTCTAATGTTTAGAAAAATATAAATTCACTGTGAGTACATTTGCATTCATTTTTCAGCTGGGCTCACAAGTGCGCTTCTGAAGTGGCACCCAATTACAGTTCATATCATGAAGCAGTTTCTAAGTGAATGGAGTCCTTTCAGACAACAGAATGAAGAAAATCCCTGAAATGTGTAAAACATCATATCCTCAGCATCAGCTCTTTTCCTTTGGTGACCCTCTCCTATTGGCCTGCACTGCTCCCTGATGTAGAATTAACCAAAACATTCTTTATGGCTGCATATACATATTTGGATACCAAATCAGCATGTTGTAGCTCTGCATACTGCAAGTTATAAGAATGTTGTTGGCTAGGAAACAAAATTTAAAAGGTGGCTTTTATTATTTTTTTTTTAATAATATATATAATTCTATTACAATTTTTCTGATGATTTCTGCAATCTTTAGTTCTTTATAATGCTCCTATGTATTATCATGGCATATCTGTGTGTATTTCAAAGAAAAGAACAGTTGGTAAAACTGTGAAATATTAGGAGAGCTATTCTCAGCCTATTTTGCATTTCCATCACACACACGTATGAAGGTTCATGCTGGAATACAGCTAACATCCTAACGTCTTATTGTGACGCTGACAGAGGATATCTAGGAAAAGAATAAAAGCAAGGCCATAATATAGCAATCCTGCTTCTTGTTATACTAAATTGCCAAAGTCCTGCCCTCCCATCCAGTTGGATCTATATTATCTCTTATCTTACACTAATTTAGGTGTTTGCCTGATCCTGCACTGAGCCATTTCAATGTTCTAATCTGCCAGGAAACTATTCACATTATTTTCTTAAAATAGTTTTTTGTTGGAGAATGTACTGAAATGGTTCAACAGAGTTGAAAGGCCACCGCAGTTGCTGAAAGTGAAGGACAGGGAATGGCATGGCCATGGTAGCTAGAATTAAATTAACTTAAGCTGCCATAGAAGCAAATCTGATAGGAGGTTTATTTTTTTTTTTTTCCCCCAGCAGTTATTCCACACCTAGGAGATAGTAAAAAAGCCTCATTATGTGCTTTGGTAAATATGTTTTCCAATGTTGACATATTGTGTATGTCTAATGAGTTCCATTGAAAAGCTTAATTCCAAAAGTGTAATAAAAACCTCTTTCAAATTATTTAAACATTAAGGTTGGGGTTTTTTTTTGGTGAAAAATAAGTATTAGATTGGGAGAATAACAGGTGAGATGACAATATGGAGCCTATGACAGCAACTTTCAGAAAACACTGAAATAACACTACTGTAACTCCTATTAGAACTGTACAGATAAACTTATCTCCATATCATGGAAAAATTAAAAATACAGAAATTTCTTTTTGCTCCAACTGGGAACAGTGTCTAAAGATATCGAAGTATTTCACAAAAGAGAACAGGGCCCTTTGGGTCTGTCAGCTTTTAAATCACTGGTTTATTACAAATGATCATGAAAGATATTATTGGGACAAAATGGTAGCAAAAAAGTTTGCTGGTACTGAGACTAGAATTTAGGACATGATGCAGTATCTATTCTATTGTATGTCAGGTGTTTTTTCCTTTCTCTCAGTGCTAATGTGGCTGAAGAAGGTATGTATTAACCTGCTAAACTATCTGTCCTTTTTGCAAGGACAACAGATCAATGGCTTGCTTTGATGTTAAATTCAAATCATTCCCTCACAAGAGGAACCCTAGTAGGAAAAGAATAGTTATTTAATTCAAATTGTATGCAGGTGAAAAGGGTTTAACAATCTCTGTTTGTCTGCTTTGCATATAGGTAAAAAAAAAATCCCCTTAGGAGAGGTAAAATTTTCCTTGGTGCAAAAGAGTCAATTTTGTCTCACATGAGAATTCAAGATAGTAGGATGCAAGTGAAAAGGAGCTCTCATGGAATATGTCTTCATAGATACTGACAGCTGATAGCTTGTGATTGTGGAGGGACAGGTGTTTTTCAGGGATCATAATGATATTACTTTCATAAATTTTGCTATTCAAAATGATTTTCATACTTGCAAATGCAGTATTAATAAACAACATTTTGTAGTCGTCTATATTCTCCATGTTTTTTCAGTCTCCATAACCACCTAGACTTACTGTTTTTTTGCATCCTTTTTCCTGGAAAAATAATTTTTCATATTTAAAAAGGTGGTGATAAAATTTGACTATGTTGATGTTAAGAATTTCAGCACAGCTGGAATACATACTGTCTGTTACTGATGTCTGCTAAGTCTGAATGGACATATATTAATCTTCACCAGAACATACGAAATATTTAAACAAAAAACTTGGAACTTTCTGCTCTGTGGGCTCCTATTACCATTTCTATTTATTGAATATAGCTATTTCTGATACTGAAGCTCTTACGTAGAATCTTCAATCCATACAGCATCGTTACTGTGGGCTAAACCAATCTGTTTCATATTCAGGGCAGGGAGAATGTGGTATCTTTGAGGTCTGGAAGATATGGGGGACCCTTTCACTAACTTTAAAAATATTTCTTAAAATGAAGCTATCTTCATACTTGTTAGTTTGGCCATCTTATGTTCATTTCTGTTAATCTTCAGTGACAAGTTTAAAATTTTTCCCATATCACTTCTCATGCTTTTCTTTAACAATTCCTTCATTTACGTGTCCTATGACTTAAGAAATAGCTTTAAATCAATTTAATAACTCTTCACCTTAAGACCTTTTCTGAAGCCTCCTCTTCTTTTGCTGAAATTGCTGGATTTTTTTCAGAAGTATCTAAAGTTAATGAACTGTGAGTTCTACCATTAAAAGACCATTTGGGCAGGAGTTGATATTAACTGGATATCATGATGCCTCAGGTATGTGGTGAATTAGAGCTAGATTAACTTTTCTTACTGAATGTCAAAGCGCCTTTTTTTTTTTTTGAATCTTAGTATTGGTTTTGTGATCCATTATTTCTGTCATGTTGTTAAAAATGTCTTGAAATAATACAAATATCTCTTTCTTCAATAAGCTGATTAGTTTTAGACTGGAGAGTATTGACAGGGGTTTGGGGGCTGGTTTTGCCATTTTGAAGAGAAGTCTCAGACCCAGATTCTTTTCAGCACTGTCATCATTCACTAACATATGCTGTCCAACCGCTTTAGTTGTCATTTCCTCAGTTTCTTTCTGCATAAGATAATTACACCTTAAAATGTCACTTCAGCAGCTTGCTAGCCTTCCCGTCCTATATATTTATGTGATTATAGATTCAGCTAGATATCCTTTTTTTCGTTATTACAGACATCTTTTATTTCATCTAGACTTGAAATAACACAGAACATTGACCTAAGTTTTTCTATGATCCACAGGAATCTTCTTGGAGATTTTTTTTGCATAGGAAGACATCTTATGTTTAGTTAGTCCAAACACATTTTTTCAGATTTTTAGAGCTCATTTCATTCTTTGCACTCCAAGAATCCCAACAGATGTAGAGCTTTTTTCTTTACCTTCCTGCAAATATGACCAACTATGCATTTTCTTTCCCTCATCATGTTTATCTCCTCTTCCTATAGTCCTTATCACTTGGAGCTGATCTGTTAGGGTGCTGATAGGAGCAGAACCTTAACCTCCCCTTTTGAGCTTAGCAGGAAGCATGAAGATACCCACAGCTGAAAGTCAAAGGACAGAAATTTAGTATCTTCACTATATTTCATTAGCAAACTAGACATAACCACCTACACAGTGAATGCATAAAACTTAATGATAATTTTAATTTCTTGGTGATTTGAAGAGTCTCAGAAAAGAACAAGGACTTTTTTACTTTGGAGAAACTGAAGGATATGCACAATGGCAAGCACAAAGGTATGCATAATGTGCATATCCTTTCCAGAGTAAAAATGGTTCTTTTAGATGTTATGTTGTTTTTCAATCAAATTATGTCTAATTCATCCAATTTTTTTGTGTTGTAACATCCACATTCATTCTCAATTCAGTTTAAACTGACACCTCAAATTTACCGTGTATAGACTCCTTACACAACAAAAGGGTTGGTTCTGGCAGAAAAGGGAGAATGCCCTAGGCTTGGGACCACACAGTATTGGGATGCTTTTTTCCTAGCATCCTCTGATGTATCTGTACCAGTTTTATAGGCTACATACACTATTCTGAGCAGGGACTGGAATGAAGGTATCTAGTTTCAAAAGGGAGTGCCCTAATCTAGTTATTTTTATCTTCTTTCTTGTATATTTTGTATACAGTAGTTCCTATGAACTTTTCAGTTTCAGCATCTACTATAACACACTGTGGTTCTAGAATTCTTGACAATATTGTTTTAATTGATCAAATAAGGATTAAGTCATACTCCAAATGCATCTGTTCCAGTGCTATAACTCTGTAAAAATCTAAGGTTTCCATATCACAGATGAGTGTCTCGACGTCCAGAATACCACCATAAAACAATATTTATTGAAAAACACATTCCTGAAATATATCAATGAACTAAAAAAAGAAAATAAATTAAGGTGGAACTATGAAGAAACTGCTCCACATAGTATCTAGAAAAAAGTGCTAATAATAAAACTATTAACACTCCCAGATAGAAAACTGTCTCAAAACTGTGCAGATAAATCAAAATGAAAGATTACTGGCTCTATATGTTAGTCAAAAGTAATTGTTCAAATAACAAATAAACTATCCACAGTAAGAGTTGAAAAGTATACATTATAGACCAAGGTGATAAATAGGTTGATTACTAATGTTGGTAATTAGTAACTGGAAACTTTCAGTGGGCTTTTTTTACTTATTGAGTCCTAGCTCCTTAATAGAGATATCAAGAGACCATAGTACATCAGAAAAACTAGTACTATGAACAACAAACTGCTACAATTATATTGAAGAATGAAATGTAAAAACACTTCTTTGAGTTTCACAAAACTTATTGGAAAGCAGGCACGGTCTCAGGGAATTGCATTCTTTCTATGCTTATGATAGGAAGATAGTCTCCACTAATTAAAGAATCATTATTTCCACTTCATAAGGATATAATAGAAATATAAAAAAGGTTTTAAAATGATGTTTCGTGTATTTTTGGCCTGGTATGCTAAGGAGAGAAACTAATCAGGCTTCTATAAAGCTGTATGCTCTGCCTCCTATAACGTTTGAGTACATTGGTCAATTGCAAAAAAAATTTCAGTGTTTTAAAGGGATACAGCTGGAGTCCTAGAAGATTTGTGAAAACCTGCAGCCAGTTAAAGAAGGTGGACCTCAATTAATATGCCACTGAGGAAGGGGTGGTAACATGAATGTATCAATTAAATGTTCTGTTTGACCTGTTGCAAGCTACTCTGCCTGCATGTACTGTCTGTCCAGTTAGCACCTGTAGCTCAGAAACAGTAGCAGCATGTATTTCTCTCCCAGGCAACAATTATCAGTTATAGGAGGGTTTGGAAATGGGTAAAAAGAGAAAACAGGTAGAATTTGTACCGAGGGAAAAGGGTATGAGAAGCAGACACCGTTGGGAAACAAGTCTTTGTTACTTTCTTCACTTATAAAATAACTTCTTTACAATGTCCTCCTTACTATTGCCTTATTAATAATAAAAGGGACATGATGAATGCACTTTTTTTTATTAACTGATCTTGAGAGTTACCCAAGATATCACTGTATTGTGTAACTCCACACAGTTTAACATCCACTTTAAGACTATTGATAAAGTCACTGAATGCCTGTAAAAGCCTGTCTAAAGCACTAAAGAGCTGGTTTGATAAAAAAGAGAAATAAGTAAGTTTTGAATATCTCCCTTTCCCCTCAGGACTAGTTTAAATGTTGTAGCTTTGATAAAGATTCAATTCCTGGTCCTACGATGAGATGATGTTTCCTCTCTCTCTCCACTGTAATGGTGATCATTATCACTAAGCTCTATTGTCAAAAACATTCGTATGAGGTTTTTCCTCCCTCTTCTCAGGAGGCAGCTATAGTTCACTGTACTTTAACTCCATGAGTATTTTAATACTGAAAATTAATACCTTTTAACTGTTTGGTTTTCAGGCTGTATCATATTGACACAGGCAAATATCCTCCATGGAGACAGAAGTTAAATCATAATAAAAGATTCTTGGGACTGTATTAATATTTCTATTCTTTCCTCCACCTTCCTAATGCTTGAGAACTATAATCTCAAGAATATGCAGCCCGTGCACATTGAAGAGGACATGAAAGTGTAAATCAGTGGTGACCAAGAATGCAAACATCATGGTACCAAGAATATAAATGGAAGGCACTGTAAAATTTAAAACTATTTATCTAAATAACATAAGTTATCTAATAACATAAGTTATACAATTGCTAGAATAGTGTAGGCATCTATACACATTAGCTAATGCTGATAATTCTCTCTGATAAGGTAAAAATGACATCTACATACTGGTAACTAGTCATTAGAATATGCACATATCCAAATTGAGTTATCAAATATCTTGCAATAACTAATAAAAAAACTAACAAAATTTGAATATTCATGAAATAACATTTACAGAAACACTTTTCACAATCTATGGCATTGACTGAGGATTACATTCATGCGTAAGCTAGAGAGTTCACATGTACTTCCACTTAAATAACAGCAATTCCATATGTTTATGGAATTAAATGAATGCTACTAAATTCCAATTAATGATATTTTCAAGGTTTAAACAAATGTATTAGTCAAAGCTAAGAAATACAAATAAATGATAGAATAATAAGATATGACAGAAAAATGAGACATCTCATAGGTAAGATTTCCATTAGTAACAGAAACTGAAAAGATGGTATGCCATACCCTGAAAAGAAATGAGATTAATTTGAAAGATTCCTTTTGGTTGTCTGCTTAGTTTGTAACAGAAGCACGAGTACTACAGAAACACAGAAACAATGTTACAGCATATAAACAATGAATGACACTGAGGGAAAAATTTAGCTACAGTTCTGATGTAAATTATATCTTCCTGTTTTCCAGGCAGAGGTCATATTGACTTCCATATTCAGGAAGTCCAAGCGTCTGCTGTAACTTAAGAAAAATCAGAATACGCCTTTCTATAAATACTAAAAGTTAAGTAAATGCTTAAAAATATTTTAGAAAAGGTGTTTTCTCTTCTTTCCAACTCATGCAAAAATAAAAAGTAATAAAAGCAACACAAGCAGATATTTGTGATGAAACCACAATACGTATGTATGCATTGCAATGGAAGAAAAATATTTTCTCTTAAAATCAATCAGTATGTCCTAGATTGGTAGAAAGAAAAATAATAATGTCTGAATGCTCCTTGGTAGTTTGCATTAAATTAGTTAGCATCTGACATTCTCTTCCCTTGTGTATAATCTTGCATCTCTGAATGTTTTACCCTTAATGTCCATTGAACAAAGCCAAATTAACAAGACAAACTTAATTTCTTACGAAACCAACAACCTTTTCTCTTTACAACACCCTGGAAAGTTTTAGCATACTATTTGCTCTGAAGTCCAACAGCCAGTGTGTGACATTTGGCTCCACTTCTTTTTGTTCTAGCTGGCATGTCTAGGCCATAGCCTATCAATTCGGTATAAAGAACATAATCTGAAAACATCTTGTATTCTTCTATCCCGCTTTTAGTACTGTGATAAAAATACGTAAGTACCATGATTTTTGCACTCTCAGTTTCTCTTCTCCAGGAATAATATAATATCCACATACACGGATCTTTTTTCAACAGAGCTCAGACTATTTTAAAGAAAGGCCAATACTGCTGTTTTACAGGTGAGATCCAAGGAGGCACAAAATAGTTCCAGTTCTGCCACCAGTGTTTTGGATTAGAAAGTCAGTGACTCTTCAGTCCCACTCAGTGCTTCAGCCAGCAGTTCCCAGACTAAGGCCAGTCATAGTCATGCCACTATCAATGGCACCAAAAATAATGACAGCAATATACACACTGGTAGCAGCTCCTGCTGCCTCCTAAATTACAACATGAGAAATTCTGATCAAGTACAAGGAAAAAAGTTTTTCCCAATTCCAATGGTCAAACATTAAAACAGGTTGCCCAGGGACCTTGTGGAATCTCCACCCACTAGAGATACTTAAAACTTAACTGGGACAGGGCCCTTAGCAACCTGGTAGACCAGGAGTTGGATCTAAATTAGAGTTTGGCCCTGCTTGGAGCAGTGAGATGGACCAAACGATCTCCAGCGTCCCTTCCAACTTATGCTATGATTTTGCTATGATTTTGCTATATTTCTTGTTTAGAAGTCCATGCCTCCCCTAAATAAATGAGCCAAACTCATCCTGTGATAAAAAACATGTAAGGTTTTTATTCTCTCTCAATTTGTTTCAATTCTTCTAATGTTTTTAACAGTCATTGCACTTAATCTTGTCTCTGGGAATGCCCACTGGTATTATTTTGTTGGATCTGTGCTGTGATTGAACCTTTTCAAGAAGGCTTTTGATAAACTGGCTTTTGGTAGTACCACTATGCTCATCTTTTCTTGGTCTATATTTCACTCCATTCACTGACTCTTTTGTCCAAACCAGATTTCTTCTTCATAGTGGTGTATAACAAGAGGAGTATGAGACATAAACTGAAACAAGACAGCTTCTACCAGGTTGCCTTGAAAAAGGTTGTCCAGATTCCAACCTTTGAGATTTTGAAGACCTGACTACGTAAAGCCCCTGGCAACCTGATCTAATCTCATAGCTGATTCTGTTTTAAGCAGAAAGTTGAACCCGGGACCTCCTGAGATCCCTTCCAACCTGAATGGTTAAATAATTCTGTATTCCATATTACACCATGTATGTTAAATTTCCCCTGCTCCAGCATCACTACATTCATATTCCTCCTAGAAAACTTTATGGATTGAGTCTTTCAGCAGCTATCCATATGGAGTAACAAAAGTATATCCTAAAAATATCTTGACTAGAAACTAGCCAAATAACATATTTGTCTGAATTGTGGTATCTAATCATGTCAGAATAAACCCTTTGGACCGATGCTTTTCTTTTGTTGTTTTGTTTTCTTCTGTCAACACAAGATATCACACAAAAGGGTGTTGAGCCAAATTACTAGCACTAATGGCAATGTATATGAATAAACAGACAATGAGCAGATGAGGTTAGGTAATGAATGAAAAAGTATTTTCCTGTAACCAATTTTTTGTTGCAATTTGCTGATACCTATGTTGCAGGTGTTCGTAAGACTGAGCAGCGAAATCCCAACAATTTTTTGCCTCTGCAGTTTGCAGTGAGCTCTAGCTCTTTTTTAAATGCATGTCCATCAGTGACGCAGTACGTGCTTTTTTCTTTTTAATTCTTCTCAACCGTCAAATTTTAAGATTCTATCAGATTTGTCAGAAAATGGACTGTGAATAATACATATAGTTGACATACTTTGAAGAACAGCAGTTACAAGGAACATAAAACTTGTCTGCTTTCCTACATGTCAAGTTTAAATTTGTCCTGCCCATGAGCCACTATTTAGTTGAAGAAGGGTTCTAGAATTCCTCGCTGTATATAGAGATGAAGGTAGTTCTTTTAAATCCAAATTCATACTTGGAGCCTTTGGAAATGCTTTGTAAAATATGAATAAAAGTTCAGGGTAAAACTCCGCAAATCTCAGATACAGAGACATTTTGCAACAATGCCATCAGAATGACTTAAATTCTGGTGAAGCTTGCAACAGTGACTGCAGGTGACTGTAGTTTTACAGGTTCTTATGCAGTTTGCTGTCTGAAGAGGCAGTTAGTGCAGTAACAGCCAATCACATACATAACTCAACTTTAAATATGAACTAGGGAGTTCCTCTGAAGAGAAGAGTGAAAAGTCTCCAGAGTATTTCAGTGCGCTGGAAACTTTAAGACATGACCACAAAGCAAACAGATACGTGGGTTTATCAGGAGGGTGTTGTAATCTCGACTCTGGACTTCATGGATAACAACAGGAAATTAAATACAGAACTTGTGTTTTAACAATTCAGACACTTTACAACTTTTCCACTGTTAACTTGTTGGGTGCATCTATATTAATGTTTTAGTTCTGATCAGAAAGTCACTTTTAGAAAAGAATCTCCCAGTTTGGGGGGGTTGGGAGGTTTTTTGGTAGGTAATTTCCCAAATGGCTTAATAATATTGCAGGGTTGTTAAACCACGTTTGTGGTCTTTATTCCTGAGCAGGGAAAAGCAGTATAGATTACATTTTACGACAATCACTGTGTTGTGAAATAACTGTGAAAACTGTATCAGTGATATTGACATAACTAGTATATACTGGTGACAAGCTCTTACAAGGTATCTGATTCTGTGTTTATATATAATGCCTTCTAAGGGCACTGTTATATTTGTAAACTACTAATGTCCTCAGAATAAGCATACATGCTCAAGAAGGTTACACTAGTAAAACATTTAGATTATCAGAAAGCCACATCTTAAATGCTGCTGAATGAAAACAGGATTGTAACAGCCTCCCACCTTCAGCCAGACATGAACAAGTATATAACATATGCAAAACATACAATGTATTGTAAATTTGGATATAATGCGGAAATGCTGATCAATGAAGAAAAAGCCAAGTGTGTTAGTGAATGTATAAATGTGATGCCAAATAGACCCAAGGGGAACCCTCTTGTGAAGGGAAGAAATTATCAACCTAAGTGTCACATTCCTCCTATCAAAAAGCTGGGATGCTGATGACTTGCCGTAACCCTTTCTTTTGAGGAGGAATAGCACCACTGACTTCAGGACCCAGACATGCATTAGAAGGGTGAGCACAGCATCAGTGTAAGATGTAGGTACTAGAAAGCTTGTGTGTATCATTTTTAATAGTTTCATTATCGGGTATAAGCAATAATAACAGGATAATTTGACTATAAGTGGAAGTATCTTTGTACCTAGAATGGTAAGTTTTTTTTAACAGACTGTTAAGACTTTAATTAGATGAATCATAAATTCTTTGTTTCACACAGACAGTGTGTTTCTGTAGCCTACAGAAATTGCACAGGGTGTTTAGTCAGGTAACCTTACCCTTCAGCCTTTGGAATTCGATCTCAATGCAACAACTGATGGAGAATGCAGGTGACCTAGATTGTAATTCAGATGCAACAGCATGTACTTACCATGGTACTAGAGACAATCCTAGTCTATTAAGCTTTTTTAAGAGGTTTAAGTGTTTTATTATTCAACTTTACTTTCTGCCAGAAAACTCGGACTCTTATTTCCTGAGACACATCTTGACTGCCAATTGCTTCAATTATTTGTTTGGGGCTTAATTTCCTAATCCAGGTACTTATATCTACTGTAATTTTGTATGTCCTTGCAGCCTCTCAGACCAGCATATCTTAGTGTCGTGGTGAAGAGAATTAATTTTCAAG
This sequence comes from Ibidorhyncha struthersii, assembly GCA_013398815.1. NCBI lineage: Eukaryota > Metazoa > Chordata > Aves > Charadriiformes > Charadriidae > Ibidorhyncha > Ibidorhyncha struthersii. The sequence continues at coordinate 2,548,095 of VZSZ01006259.1, read as the reverse complement.
CTACCAGTTTGAACTTCAAGACAGAGAACATACTTTGAAGACCATGCCAATCAAAGTAACCGCTTCTATTGTTTGTATCATAAACCAAAATATTTTTAAATAAATCAACCAATACTTCAGGAAAACAAAATTCCAGTAAAAATTTCAAATTTCAGCATCAAAAAGCATAATTCTGCTGGGACCTGGCAGACTCTTAGGTAAGAATGAAAAGATAGAAGAAGCACAGTTAACATAATTTAGTAGTAGATGGAGTTAAGGGAAAGGAGCTAATCTTTTAAGTGCCAAAATCCAGAAATACAAATTATTTTCCTCACCATAAGTTCCAAGGGATTCAATTAAAAAAGACATGAGCTTATCAGAAGGCAGTTCTCCCATGAACACAAATGAACAAGAACTACGGCTCTGAGTCATGGAATTTTCTGAAATGGTTTTCCCTTGATCTCACTGTATCATTTTCCCACATACAATGCAAAAAAAAAAAAAAAAAGCCTTGTGATTGTGAAAAAAACTTTTCAAATATGGAGCAACAAAGAACTGTTTGAAGAAACACTGAAAATAGAATTCCAATAGATGTGATGTTCCCCCTCAGTTCAGAATCTTTACGATGATTTTTTTTTTCCATCATCCACAGCAATTCTGTTGATGGTCATTTAAACAAATCATCTTTCAATGTCCATCTTCAATGCTGAATATAAAAACAGACACTAGGATGGGGACATCAAGGCATCTGGCTATTCTGAACAACTTCGTATAGTCAGCTGTCATAGGCTACTGTGTATGCCATTTTTTCTGTCAGAACAGCCATTTTTCAGTAAGCTAACATGGATACTGGAAGACAACTGGCAATGTTAGCATGATTCTCTACATGGCAAAATTTATTTTAACTTTCATAGTTGTTTTCTACACTTCGGTGGGTAGGAGAAATTGCAGATATGACAATCACAGAGAAGCTGACATTGGAAGAGATCTGTGGAGACTCTTTAGTCCAACCCTCCTTCTCAGAGCAGGGTCCCCTATAGCAGATTACTTCAGGGCTGTGTCCAGTTGGGTTTTGAATATTCTCAAGGATGAAGACTCCACTACCTTTTTGGGCAACCTATGCCAGTGTTCAATCATCCTCAAAAAGTATTTTTCTTATGTTTAAATGGTATTTCTTGTGTTTCAGTTTATGCTCTTTGCCTCTTGTCCTGTTCACTGTGCACCACTGGGAAAGAGCCTTCCTCCATCTCCTTTATCCCATCCCTCAGCCCAGGCATTTAAACACAGTGATAAGATCCCTCTGAGCCTTCTCTTCTCCAGGCTGAACAGTCACAGCTCTCTCAGTCCTTCCTTCTATGTCACATGCTCCAATCCCATAATAATCTTTGTGGCCCTTCACTGGACTCACTTCTGTACATCCATCTCTTTTACTGGGGAGTGCAGACCTGGACACAGCACTTCAGATGTATCCCACCAGGGCTGAGCAGAGACCCCGTTCCCTGCCTGTGGGTGATGCTCTTCCTAATGCAGCCCAGGAGGTTCCTCGCCTTCTTTGCTGCAAGGACATGGTGCTGGCTCATCTTGAACTTGTTGTCCACCAGGACCCCCAGGCCTTTTTTGGAAAGTTGGCCTCCAGAATGTACTGGTGTATGGAATTACTCCTCCCCTGGGTAAGACTTTGTGCTTCCCTTTGTTGAACTTCAGAATAATCCTGTTGACCCATTTCTTCAGCCTGTCATGATCGCTCTGACGGGCAGCACAACCATCTGGTTTATCAGCAGCTCCTCCTGATTTTGTATCTTCACAGACTTGCTCAGAATGCACTTTCTCCCATCGACCCCTATACTGGGGTCCAGTACCCCTGGGGTCCACCGCTAGTGACTGGCCTTCAGCTGGACTTTGTGCCATTGTTCACAACATTTCAAGCCCAGCAGTTCAGCCAGTTTTCAATCCATCTCACTGCCTACGTGTCTAGTCCATACTTCAGTTCCTTGAGCGTGTTATGAGGGGTAACATCAAAAACCTTGCTAAAGTCAAAATAAAACAACCACTGCTCTCCCCTCATCCTCCAAGCCACTCACCTCATTGTAGAAGGCTATGTTGGTTAAGCATGAGGTCCCCTTTGTAAATCCATGCTGACTACTCCAAGTCACCTTCTTGTCTTCCACATATTTGAAAATAGTTTCCAGGAGGATTTGCTCCACCACCTTCCGAGGGATCAGTGCTAGGCTGAATGACCTGTAGTTCTCTGGATCCTCCTTCTTGCCCTTCTTGAAGACGGGAGTGACACTTGCTTTCTTCAAGCTGCGAGGAACCTCCCAAGATTGCCACGACCTTTCAAAGATTATTAAGAGTGACATTGAAGTGACATCAACCAGGTCCCCCAGGAGTATTGGGGCCTGCAAATGTGAGGCTTCTTCCAGGTGTCTGAAGAAGGCCTCATCTTCTTCCACCTGGTTAGGCGGTCTGTAGTACATACCAACAACAGTGTCACCGTGTTTGTCCTCCCTCTAATCCTAACACATAAACTCTCAGCTGGCTCATCATTTGTCACAAGGCAGAGCTCCATGCATGCCAGTTGCTCTCTAATATATATGGCAACTCCTGCTCCTCACCTTCACAGACTACCATTCCTAAAGAGCCTGTTTCCAACCAAAAATAAATTTAAGTGGAAACTGCATAGAATTTATTACGGTCAGAAGAGCAGGACAGGTTTTAACATGAGTAGTTCTGGTATCTTCAGCAGGGTAACTGTTCCAGCAGCCAAGTCTATTCACCAGCTGTACTTTTCACTTTCTGAAGTTCATGCTCTGTTGGTCATGATTCAAGTTATTATAGCTCCAGACAGAAGCTGATGACAAATTTGCCAGCAAGTTCCATAGTGATATCATCAAGGCCCCCATTTTCATAGTGATGTAATTATTTCGTAGTATCTATCATAAGACCTATGCATGGCCCAGTGAAAACAGAGGGTGAAGTCCCTTCCTGCCAGCCATGGGGGCAGCTGGTCCAGTTTCACATCCAGCAGCTTGGTGTCCTTGAGAGAAATCAGCAGTTACACCATCTTGCTGCTGCAGCCTCTCTGATCTCAGAAGAAGACTTTATCTAGTTTTCCTTAATCCTAAGAAGTATAAACTCATTGAAGAGTAAAAAGTACAGCTGAAACCACAGCAGAGTGACAACTGCAAACTAGTAGCAAAATGTTAGGCTTCATCCATCTTTTCTTCTTGAACTCACTCAGCTTACCAGAAGGTAAGCACAAGCATGAGTTCTTTGCTTAACTGAGGATCAACAAAACAATTTATTGTTGCCAAAGATGAATTAGCCATATAAAACCTTCTCATCCCTTCCTTCCTGATCATTTTCAAAATCAAATGACTCATTATGATGCAGATTTCAAAAAAATCAAACTGAAGATGGATGATTATGCATTAAATAATGGTTGTAAAGATACTTAGATTTGTAGTAAATAACTTTGTTTCTAACCTATTACAATTATTTAACTTCTTATCAGCTCTATTTTCCTTGACACATACAAGCAATGCATATAAAGGCTTGAGGTGTACACAGAATCTAGCAATAAAGTTTGCAGATAGGGTGAATATCTTTTATTAGATGAATTGGTATAACCAGCAAAGTCAAAACAGATGCCCTCCTTCAGGTCTATAACAGAAGCTGCAATTTCAAAGTTAAACAGAAATTGAGAACAATTGCTGACAATTTAGTTTGATATATATTAGTTGCACCATCTTGGAAAGAAAAGATAGTTGGGTAATTGTGAAGTAAAGATGTGGAAGACAGGTGAGCAGTAACTATTATTTAGTTATCAGACCTACTAACTTTTTAAGAAGGAATTAATTTTCACTAATACAGTATTTGACAGTTGAGCTGTCAACTGAGAGCAACTAATAATAACACTGATGGAAGTCAGAATAAAGTAAGTACTCCAGCTAATCATAGCACAGAGGGAAGACATATGACTAAACTAAAAAAGAAAAAGGATATATTTATAATGCCTTTACTAGTTTATCTCAAGGTCTTGCAAAAATTAGTGCCTTAGAACTATATAAACAGTGCAGTAGGATTGTAGCAATCAAACAGAAAGTATCAATCCAGGACATTTGCTGACACAAGGAAATATAAAGCATTTGTTATTAAGGAACTTCAATATTTTGTAGCATCTCAAACAGGTAATAAAGATACAAGTGCATCACCAGCCTCAATAAAATTCATAGTTCTTTTAAGACCAACAAGATCAGAAAAAAACCCCAGATGAGCTACACATAAATGACTAATCTAGTATCAACCATTTCTTCTGGTATCAGGCAAAAGCTAAGGGAAGATGACATGTTTACTTTCCTGGTATTTTTATGGTAAAAATATATGTCTGTATTTATAATTTGAGTATAGCTGAAGCACATTAAAAAATAGTGATTTTGCTTTTTAAAAAAATGATATTAATTCAGGACCAAATAAAATGGGTGCCACTAAATGAAAGTTTTTCCCACTAGTTGAGGCATTTTTTTCAGAAGGATGGAACTTCTAAAGGAAACAAGCAGAACACTTCATAACTGTGTTTCCTTTCACTGAACACATTTTCTCAGATGTAGACAGATGCAGAAGGAATGAAAACTTTGATGGGAATTTTGAAATTTCATAATTTATTCAATACAATAAAGTATTTTAATAGGAATTTTAATTTTAATACTGTTCTTACTGTGAAGAATACATTTACCTGCTGCTGATTTTTAATTTTATTGATTACAAACTTTTAGATAAAATATTCTATCCTTATTTTCATACTGAATTCTCTAGAAACTTACTTGGAAACGGTTTCTAATAAGAAGGTGTATGGACCAACATTTACATTTCCAGGACACTTTTTTCCTGTGAAAAAGAACTCTGGGCTAATGAAAAACTATTTGCTACAGAGCTGACTAACAACAGATCTCTTGGTGAATTTAAGTGATTATTGAAAACAAAGAAAATATTCAGGTGATCAAATATTACATTTTGCATTTTATATGCCAAAGTATGTGCAATCTCACATTTTATTGTCCAGTATGAAATAGTCATAGTCTTAAGTTCCTCTTTGAAGTCTTGAGTACAGTGTTTCTACTCTGCATTTTATTTTCTTTTTCAAATGAAATTACAGTTTTCCGCTAGGTGGTTACCGTGTTGACTAAGATGGATTGAAGAAACTATTTAGAGGACTCACCTAATTGGAACTGTGCTTTAGTATAAAACCAAATATTCACATTAAAAATTCATTGCCAAGTTGCTGAGAATATTTACACAACAAATCAGTACAATAAATAAGATTGAGGGAATTCAGATATTCTCATAAACACTTTTGGAACAGTAGAAGGAAAACTCATTTAAACTCATTGAGTGAATTACTTGCTTTGAATTCTTTCCTTTGTTCCTGAAATAAATAAGGCTTTAAAATCTCAAGTTTATGTAATCAGTTACCTTTTGCTTTATATTTATCAATCAAAAATACTTCCAGCTAGTAATAACACAAGGAAGAAACGAATCATATGGTTACTGTTGAGATCACAACTTTTAAAAATCTCAGCAAAAGATGCCTCAGAGGATTATAGTGTTGCCACAAAAAGAGTCTGCAAAGATGCACAGGCAGAGCATGCAATCAGTTAGAAAAACTAATTTCATAAATTAATCCAGATTGTAACTGGCATAATAAAAACACTGATGTCAGAGACTGGAGTTTGCAATAACAAAAGGACTTAGAGAGGATTAAAGAGGATATAAGAGATTATCAGACTAATCACAACTGATATTGGCACAAATCAGATATCAGAGGCCATACTGTAAAACTTTTAGATGTGCCTTCTTTAGAAATATCAAGTCCTAATAGCTCAAAAAATAAACAGGAAAATGTATATTAATAGTAAAGACCAGTATTTTGAAAGCCTAGCAATTTCAATAATTGCTCCTTTGTGCAATATTTGAAAATATACACTGAATGTCTCCAAATATTTATATTCATATTTCACATATAGAAATTAATTTTCAATACTGCTATAGGAACAGGAATGTCATTCAAAATAGGAAACCTTTTTTGGCAGGTTATATACACTAGAACAAATTCTCCTTTACTTTTGAAGATTAAACTTTGAAAAGATCTTTTGTGTGACAAGCACAAGACAATAGTACAGGAACTAAACATGATATAAGATGATGCTTTTCAGAACACAGCTTCCATGGAATGCTGACTTAACTTTCCACCTAGTGTTTAGCAATAAGTAACATAACACTCTGTAATAATTTGCAATTATGTAAACATTCTGCCAAATAATCTCAAAATGGAAGAAAACCCACCAAAACTAAAAAAGAAAAAAAATCTCTCACCTTCCCTCTGTCACCAAACCAGAACAGATTGTCAAGGTATATGTAAATCAATATGTGGAAGGAAAAATTCTCCTTTTTATAAGGATTCCATTTGTCTGAATATTTCTTTGAGTATTTCTGACAGTTGGCACATCCCATTTTAAGAAAGGATCTGCTGTTGTAGGTGACCCTGCTCTGGCGGGGGGGTTGGACTAGATGATCTCCAGAGGTCCCTTCCAACCCTGACCATTCTGTGATTCTGTGATGTCACCATAAGAGCAAGTATCTTGAAAAAGCAGAATGTCATTAAACAGAAGCAATTTTGTCATATTAGGGTATAGGGCATAAAACACTTCATAGTCAGAATTTACCTATATCTTAGGAAGATTTTTTCTAACAAGCTGAAATAATCTGTAACACTACAGATCTCTGACAAAGAGGAACAAAAAGGAACAAATTGTATAGTGTTATGTTAACTACACTGAAGTTAAATACAAGTTGAAATGTAGATGTAGAATCTAGTTTCCAAAATCATGAATGCATCTGGAGGATCTGGTGACTATATCTAAGCTAGTTATGAAATGGTAAGACTTATAAAAGATTCTCAAACCTCAGTCTTCAAAAATTTTGGCAGCTGCTTTTGTAACTAGGGTGCAATGTTGATTCCTTGTATACAAGACTAGTAAAAGATTAATTTAAATATATCTTTGCATCTGATGCCTTACACAAGAGTGGACCTTAAACAAAGCAGAGGCTGGCAATTTTCCTATCAATTTTCTTATTCCACTAAAACAGTGCACACACCCAAATAACACAGGTACTATCAAAACTAGAAAAGACAGAGAAATGAAAAATGGTACGATCTTAGAACAAATATTTAAATTATAGAAATGCTCTAAGAATATATGACTATGAATACTGGACATTTACTAAAGGTAAAATAATCTTTGAACGCCTTTGGTGATTGTTGTTAACATTATAATTAAGAAAAATTATTGTCTTTATATGTAACTGCTACTTTTGTTATTTGCACTAGTGGCAAAGAAGAATCAGACACTTCTGCTGAGACTTGGCTAATTTTCATGTATCATTTCAGGGATAAGAGAAGAAACCTCTTGGACCTGAAGGCAAAAGATATCTTTGAAATTTAAAGACAAGAAGATTTTATTGTCCCTGAATAAATCTAGCACTCAGAGTAAATACACAGACCGTAAGTTGACCAAAGATCACTTCATGAAAAAGCAAGCAAGCAAGCAAGCAAGCTAGCTTTTATGCCTTGCTAATCTTGAACTATTAAGATGAAATATATCTTCTCAAATACAACATTCTTAAGTTAATTTCTCTTAAAAGGCAACACAAATAATACAATATTTTAACATTTTTCAAAATGTAGACAGAATAGCAAATGAAGTAAGATCATATACTTCAAGTACGTAAGACTGATTCCTGGTAAATTCCCTACATTCAGGGTAGAGTTAGACAGTAGACATAGAATAATATGCTGCACCAAATCATACTGATTCACACACACTAAACAGTTATTTCATAAAGTATTGCTAAACTTTGGTTGCAGAGTTATTGCTAAAAATTTATGTCTGCCCTAGGGTGAGCTGAATCCCACTATAGGCAGGCAGAGATGATAATTTTTCTAACTCAATATGTGTTGCAAGTTCTACAGATACCTTTTTTTTACCTCATTTTTTTGGTATGCATCTACATTTGGCCGGATGAATTTATAGGGAGCCTTGTGGAAGACACTGTATTCGAGGAGTTAGTGATCCTGACCAAGCCATATCTCCTCTACTGGGCCTTGTACTGAAGGCTTGAGAAGCCCGTATGTTAGTATGATTATGCCACTGAATGGGAATATGCTGGAATGGCCCATGCCTACCTGTGCTGCGTGCTGGTGAATATTATGACAGAGATAACATTCCAACCTGTCAGGAGAAGATATATGATTCTGTTTGCTACACAAAATAAAAGGCGCCACAGTATGGGAGGGACAAGGAAACTCTCCAAAGGCATAATGTGCGCAGCATGCCATGGGAAAATCCATCTGGGGGTCAGCCCAATGCTGCACAAAAGTATAGTTCCCAGCATCTGAAAGAATATAACATTTACATGCTATCTATATTCATCTTTTTATTCTGTCTTATTAAAATAGCTATTTTATTATGTCCTTTGTTGTCAGGCCTTTCTTACTGAGATCCATAAAGAACCATACACCCTTTCCCCACCCACCCAGGGGTTGCAGAACAACAACTCTCATCCCAAGGGTCAGTAGCAAACGACTGGATTATCAAAATCAAGAGTGCCTACATGAAAAAAAGCATTCAATCGTGAATTTTCTTTAGATCACCAACACACAGAATCTATTACCTAAAGAATCTGGTATAAATTTCCAAATAAGTTTATGTATATTTTAAAAACCCAAAGTAGGTACAGTTAGCCAATAGGATTGTAAAAGCCAGTGCCAAAGGATATGGTTCCATGCACATTTTTTTTTTTTTATTTTGCCAGTTTCAGCAGATTGCAGGTAAGGAGACAAAGGAGAGAATACACTCATAAAGCTATAGGTTCTGTGGAGATCAAAAACAAATTGAGTAACTGCACAGTTAATTCTGAAAATCCCAAATTAGACCAATGACGGAGTTAGATAACAGGTAAAACTTATTTTCAAAACTACTGGAACAGTCGACATCTAGAATATTAACAATAACTACAGCTCAGTGACAAAATATCTTAAGTTTTGGCCAAATAAAGATTCAGCTTGCTTAAAAGTGATGTACAAAGAAATTATTCCTCAATAACTACAGTAATATATTTTCATATTTTTTCCCCACTTGTCTCCTCTTTTAACCCTGGAAGAGAAAGGTTATTATGCAGCATGTCAATCTATAAACTGGATTAGACATAGTAAAACTGCAGACAAATAGAATGAGAGTAACATAATCTTGCATAAGGACAAAGACTAAATGCCATTTTCACTGATGTCATTTACATTGAACTGTATGCATGAATCTCATCACACTAGCTGATGAACCAGATAATCTTTCCATGCATGATCTTCTTTTGGCTGATAATACAGAATCTAGTTTTCAGAACTATTCAAAGTACTGCTTCACGTTACTTATTTTATCCTTTCTTATTCATTATCTTTTCTCAAAAACTTAAAACATTCCATCAAAATGGAAATATAATGTTATCAATTATCATTAAGTGATACATATATTTCCATAGCTTTTCTGTAGTTTTCTGGGAATATTCTTCCAGAATATTTCTCCATGCTCTCTTCTGTTTCAGTGAAATAATTACCTACTAATATTTCTATCACACGCATAAGATACTTTTAAGATTTTTAAAGGAACAGATACCAACAATAACCTTGAGCTTCTAGTTTTGAATTGTGTTGTACAGTGCCACCAGCAGATCCCGTTCTTTTACTATGGCTTCTAGTGATAATGTGATATGAATATGCAATAACACCATTACGAATAGTACAGTAATGGATATTTATCAAAGATTTAGAAGGTATATAGACAAGGCAATCTCAGAAAACAAAGAAGTCATCCTTTCTCTGGCTTTATTTGTTTTTACTTATAGGAAGAAGCTGATCAGAAGGAAAATATCAGTAAAGTTTTATGCTGTATAACACCTTAGCATTTCTGAATGCTAAAGAATAAACTCAGAAACATGACAGTAAAGAGTATTTGATTCCAAGACAGGAACTACTGTGAAAATTAAATACCTGACCACAAATCTTTGCCCCAATACAAATGCAGTAGAAAGTTGCAACTAATTTGAAGAAAATCTTCCCCTACCATTGAAAAAGCTATGATTGTTTCTGAATCAGCATTGCTGCAGTAATTATTACTGACTGTTGCAACTAATGGGACAGCATATGAATGAAGCTGCCTGAAAGGAGGTGTTCCAATGCACACACAAGGCTGAAGAATTGTAGTATGACTGGTTTGTGCATTGTCTTCTCCTCCTATATCTTCATTGATTCACCAGTTTCACAGGGCTTTCTGTATTCGAAGAAGGAGGAAGGGAGCATGGAATATTGCAATACTATTGCAATATAAATCTGGAAAATCATTAAAACAGCTTAAAGATATCACAATTAATGAATTATAAATTACAGTTTACTGGAAAAATACAAGAACTAGAAATGTTCATGGCAATTTTTCGAAAACAGCTCAGCAAAAGGACAACAATACTATTATGCTAGAAAGGAAGAAAAACTAACCTGGGGTTATTACCAAAAATCCAGTCAGGACTGGAAGATAAAAGTGAAAACTAACAAAATAAACAGATTAAAATTCTTCTGATAAAAGTATTTTTAGAGAAAAGGCAAGAGCCTTAACTAAAATGATAAAATATTAGAGAAAGTACTGAGAATGTTAACCTATTGAGAAAGAGATGATTTGCTAATGAAAAAAGATAAAACAACTTTTAATAATTTATCCACAGAAAGTAAAAATGGGAAAGAGGTACAAAATAAATGAAACTCATGTCAATAATAAATTTGCCTGCTTCTAGTTAATGACATTGAAGATACTGTATGGTGTCTAACACACTGGTTTATGTACCCTAGTGCATTAAGAATGGAAAAATAAAAAAGGAAGTAATTAACTAAGTAATGAAAACTAAAGAGTAAATAATAGTGTATAGATATATCATATACAGTATACATTATGCTATCAACTATATCACCAAAGAAATATGGCCAATGTATAATTTTGTGCGTGTGTGTGTGTGTGAGAGAGAGAGAAGGGGAGAGAGTGCATGCATGCAGAGCCTGAACATTTTTGTCCCATACACCTGAATAGAACATATGCTAAAAATTGTATGTATTACAAAGAAGAAAAAAGATTCAAAATCCTCTAGAGGATAAAGCAACAATTCATTACAAATATAATGGGTTTCATGGATTGTCCTGGTTTGAGGTAAAACAGGACCAATTTTGTTCAGTAACTTAATCTTTTAGTTAGGCCTCTTCTAACTACTGAAATTAACATCTTACTGTGCAGACACTGTTCGCTCCCAGAGAGATAAGATCTATGTTCATAGCTGATGCCCAGGCATGGTATGCAGAGAGGCTCTTGCTTATACTTATTGCTATAACACCCAAGGGCAGATACTTTGCTATGTGCTGCGTTGGAGGGTCAGAAGCGGAAAAGCATAGAGGGGTCCCACCTGCGGGGAGGAGCAGACAGGACAGGTGACCCAAAACTGACCAGCAGAGTATTCCATCCCACCTGCCTCATGCTCAGTATAAAAGCTGAGGGATCAAAAAGGGTCAGCCCTCTTTCTTCAATGGCCGGCATTCAAGGAGGATGCTCTCTGTTCCTCTGCCTTTGATCCTGATCCTGAATCCAGTCTGGAATCCAGTTCCCATCTGTCACTGAGTCCAGTCTGGGACTTCCAGACTGGTGCCAGCCGGTGACGTGACTGTCATATTGGGAGCTTGATATGGTTTTGTATATATTTCATTACTTTCTTTTTATTTTATTAATAATATTTCATTAAAGTAGTTTAGTTCCTCCTAAACTCAGAAGTCTCTCTCCCCCCCGACTCCCTCTTTGAAGAGGGGTAGAGGGGAGCATCTGTCGTTCACCCACTGGCCACTTTGGCCCAAACCATGACAATGGTTTTAATAAAGAAATAATCCTAATAGACCTTTTTTTTCATTTTTAGACGTGATTATAGAAAAGCCTAGACTGTCTCTCAACTCCATTGCTTGAAGTAGGAAATAACGTCTGCCAGTGTTTCTTTGAGGGACCCCTGTCAAATGGAAACTTCAATAGTGGCTTTGCTATCACAACATTCCTGCACAATGAGACAAGCTGATGTAACATCTCACCACTGCTTAAAGGCGAAGCTTCCTTCTTCTCCACTCCCTGCTACTAGACACATACTCTCAACATCTGACTTTTACTGGCTGATGTGCTTGTGAGAGTTATCTGAGTTGATTCATCTCAATAATTTGGTAGAAAACAAAACAAGGAGATAAAAGATGATATATATTTGCTGGGTTAGCAAGCCAAACCACCTTACGCTAGTGTCAGATGAACAGGAGAGATGGCACAAGACAGACTGCACAATAAGAAGCAGGGGAGAAAAAAATGAGAAACAGTCAAGACTTCTTCTAGGCAGCAGCAAAGTGTTATATGAGCTCACCTGCTCATGGAACCATAGCTGCAGAAAGGAGGATTTATTGCTGCTTTTGGAGGAAGCTGGTGGAAATGCCTGCTACAATGCACACATGCGTCAATGAGTAGAGGGATGTCTCCCTTCACTCTGGAGCAAGACAACTACAAAGAAATTCAATCAATATAACACTTTTGAGAGTTCGATAATCATCTGAATGCCCCATTAAATCCTATTCAAAATTGCTAATTGCCTTAACTCTATCTACTCTAGTAAATATTAAAAGCTGGCTCATGAAAGAAATTTCATGGAAGCAAGGGGAATTAAATCCAGTAGGCTCCTGACCAAGTCTGCAGGGTACATCATTAACACTCATCTCCAGTTGGAAATTTTCCAAAATATTTAATATGCACTAATTAGTCTAGAGCAATTGTTTCCTATAAGTTCTTTCTCCTCAATTCCTTATGGAAACACACCTAGGAGGAGAGTATGCACATAGAGATAATTATTCCGGGATAATTATATTTTGGGAAAATCAAAAATGCACACAAAAGAAGGGGTAAATATGCCCTTTACATATGTCTTGAAGTATAATGGAGCTATATGTAATGCAAGAAATTATCTTCATGACCCATCCCCAACTGCTGATATATGAGCAAAATAATTTTCATATCGTCTCTATTTATAAACTTTGTCTTCATATTAGTCCATTATATACAAGACCACAGCCCATTGCTACTTATCTGTTATTACTTTCATGACAGTAATAGGTAGTTTTTTGGAATCCTTGCTTTTCAGCACATAGATCCTACTCTGCGCATTTGGCCAGCATTTTCTGCTTGCAATTGTATAACCTCACACAGAACTGTATAAAAATACATTTTGTTGGAACACTCGTAATAGGTCAAACAACCCACCTAGGGAAGGCTCGGGTAATCAGACAACTAAGCAACTTAATCACCATGGAATAGAATATATATTGCTGAAAATTACAAAATTTGCTTTACAGGAACAGAGTTATGTTTTGGAAATTTCAAAGTAAATATTTTTTATTATTTAAATTCTTTTGAAATTAGAATATTTAAGAACTACAGTATTTACTCTAAGATTTTTTCCATCAAACAATCATTAGAAGAGTAACACAGACTCTTCAAACTTTCCATGGAATTAAAAATGCATGAAATTCAACTTATATGACTAGACTTGAAATTTTTTACATTAATTCCAAAAAAGCTCTACCACATCTAATCTCCACAAAAAAAACCCAAACAAAAAAACCCCAACCACCACCACCAACAACAAAAAAAAACACAACACCTTCTCAAGAATGGCTGTCTGGTACCTCTTAGTAAAACTCAGGTTAAAGGCTATCTGTGGTAGATGACATTCTGTCATCATCAGACTTGTTATTTAAAAAAATGGCTAACTACATAGGTCTGCCTCCTGTTAGCTAAATTCAGGTGCAGTTACAAGGCTCCTTTCACTTTTTAAAGCAGCTTTATTTATGTTCCAAGAAAGCTGTTGTCTTTCAATGAAAACAATGAAATCTGAAGATATGCATATTGTAAATAAGCCTATATGACAATTGCTTGCAACGCCCTTATGAAGACTGATGCAGTCATGTATATTACAGATTAAGGAAAAATCTTGCCAAGTAGTGTACAGACTACATGGCTAAAACTGTTTTTCTTAGTTCATTTAAATTATAAACTTCCTTAAATTTGTTGACACATAAAATAACAAATCAGATAATATCAAGAAACAAGGAAATGCTAAGTGTACTACAGACTATAACAGCAAACACATACCAAGTGATCAAAACAGATTTTGAGCCAGTTGGCTGAAATTACAATTACTTTGTGCCTTTATCAATTACTCAATATGAAGATCCCCTGAGACTTCAGAAATATTAATTAAATGTATTTCAACTTTTGAAAATTTATTGCTGCCACTCATCTTAACTGGAGTCTCAAGACAAAAGCAACTGATCAGAGCACAGATTAATGATTTTAAAATTTTTACCAGTAGAAATTAACTAAAACAAAATGCAGACAAGATTTTAGAGCCCTTCTGTAATTTACGGGCCTACTAGTTTAAAGAAATGCAAATCCTTTACAAGCAGACTGGACAAACTCTTGAATAGATCAGAAAGCACATGAAAAATATGAAACCAGTATTATATATATTCCTGAGGAATTTTTAAGGTTAAAAATTATACTTAGGCAATCTTATGCCCAGTAATTCTGCAGAATTAAGAATGATACAGTAAGCCCCTAGCTCTTTAACTAGCAATTAAAGTGAAAAAAAAAAGACAGGAAAAAAAGGTATGATCAAATACAGGCACAAGTTAAAATAAGTAAGATGACACTGGAAAGTGTTCTAAAGGGTGAAAGCTGCTTGGATACTAGAAATCCATAACCTTATTTCTCCATCAGCCTTGGTGGTCATTTCAGTAATATAATCAGTGTTTTGTTCCTACTATTTTAGGATATACAACTTCACATTTAAATCCATTAAGGCCATCAAGTAAAAAAAAAATAATATGCTTTTCCTTTTTACTGCCCATTCAGTAATGCCTTAAACTTTCCATTTTGAAGAACTGAAACTGTATTAAGTAGAAGCATCTACAGATCCTCTTTACACAGGAAACTTAAGAATTCTACTCTATTCCAAATTACAAACGCAGATGAACCTTAAACATAATGATAGGAAAAACATGGCTTGGTGGTGGTGTTTTTTTTTCATTAGGATCAAAAAGACAGATCTTCCCCAAACCTGACACATCAGTTTGCCTAAAAATACCCACTTCCAAAAACCTCTTCAACTCCCACGAAGACTACTGTAATATAATGTCTGACTAAATAGTGATATAATACAAGTAGAATTACGATGATTAAAGTTCAGCTGATGCAAACTCTTAACTTTCTGGAAGAAAAAAACCCCACAGATGAATATTAACATTCACTGTAATTTTAATCAGTAATATGCAAAAAAGGTTGTGACTTTCTGATATGAAATAGTCCTTGACTTTCATAATTCTTAAGCACTTTCTTTTATCATTTTGCTGATGTATGTTCTATTTTAAAATCAGAAGGATAATGGATGTGCTTCTTAAACAGTAAATTGGGTTTTATATCAGAGACCTGTCAGCACCATGACAGGTTGACCTGACAGTGGTCTTGCATTTGCAGCTCTCCTTCAAGACTGCTTTTCAAGGTGATAGGTCAATCTTAAGAAAAGTGCAGATTTCTTGATCCCTCAGGAAACATCTTAGAGTCATAACACTCACTGCTTTTATGGTCTTCATAACAGATTAAAAGCAGAGCTATCCTTTGCTGTCACATATATTTTTATTAATCAAGGGCATTTAAGATTTGGGTAGATAATGTAAATTAAAATACATTTGATTTTTCTACTGCCTCTAGGGCAAACATCAAAATTCAGGAGAAACGGGTTATCCTCTCAGTGTTACTGATAACTCCAACACAAAAAATTAAACCACACTTGTTTTTATTGAATGACTTATTTGATTTCACATATTTTTAAATGAGTGCATTAAGACAGCATCTTAGCATAAACATTAAGTTTAAGATTTTCCTTTTATATTGGATATGAATTTTCAATAAAATAATGAAAATCAAAGCTCAGAAGATAAATGGTTAATGGCAACATCAGTTGCAAGAAAGTACTGGAACACTCTGAACTCCTGTCTTTGTTCAACAAGTGCTGATCTGCCACAGTACCTCACCATACATATTCGTTAATTTATTTGCTATGCTGATTACTCCAAGCCTAATGATAATGGTTTTTAAACAAAATGATAATGTTTTTTAAATATACTCACACTGTAGAAAGACTGTTTTGTAGGTATTATTAAATATAGTATGATTGATCATATCCTTGAAGACTACTGGTATCAGCACTGCTCTATAATAAAACACGGGTGAAGGGGAAAAAAAAATCAGAAAATTAAGAGCTAACTATTACAGAATCTCCTTCTACTCTATTTTGCAGACTTCCTTGTTTGGCTTATACAGCTGTGATCATATTTACAATCTACCTTATACAGACTATGTTATTCTGGGTTGTTATGGAAATTTTCCATGAAAGCTTCGTAAATTTCTAAAAAGAACAGATGCAAACTTCTAAAATCAACTTTTGAGAGCTTACTGTATTCTTTCACTAATTCTAATGTGTACAGTGGAAATGAGCTCTTAGTTATGACTGTATGACCATTTTGTAGTGCTATATTTACCAAATTTGTATTTATAGGAATGAAACTTAAATACACTAGAATTCAAAATTTAGAACACAGGAACCTGACAAAAAAAGCACAGGTGATGAAGCATTCCATGTAAATGCATATAACATCTTTTTAAAAAATAATTACAATTATTTTACCATCACATCTGCATGTTTCTAGTGCAGTAACTTTTAAAAAGTAGTTTCAAATATGTACTCGAAATTCATAAAAACAAATGACATGGCAAATGCAGTACAGAAGTCACTGCTGACTGTTCTGATGTAACATGACTCTTCAACAAAGCTCTAGAAGGGCATATAGTCTCAATTACATTTCTGTTGGGAATCAATAGAGAACACTATCATACATTATTTTAATAACAGATAATGTAAGTATTCACAAGTAATTGTGCTGTGAAAACTATTTATCAGTATATTTTGAAGTTAAAAACAAGTGTCATGGTTTAACCCCAGACAGGAGCAAGGACCACGCAGCCGCTCGTGAAGTTGAAGCGTGTGCAAAGAAGAGCAACGAAACTGGTGAGGGGTCCGGAGCACATGACTTATAAGGAGCGGCTGAGGGAACTGGGGTTGTTTAGCCTGGAGAAAAGGAGGCTCAGGGGAGACCTTATCACTCACTACAACTATCTGAAAGGAGGTTGCAGAGAGGTGGGAGTCGACCTGTTCTGTCAAGTAACAGGTAATAGAACAAGAGGAAATGGTTTCAAGTTGCGCCAAGGGAAGTTTGGATTGGATATTAGCAAGAATTTATTTACTGAAAGGGTCATCAGGCATTGGACCACATTACCCAGGGCAGTGGTGGAGTCCCCATCCCTGGAGGTATTTAAGGGTCATGTAGATATAGTGCTCAGGGACATGGTTTAGTGGTAGGCTTGTCAGTGTTAGGTTAATGATTGGACTAGATGATCTTACAGGTCTTTTCCAATCTAGGAGATCCTGTGATTCTGTGAAGTTCTGCCCCTTCCCCCTCCCCAGAATGGCAGGGACAAGAGGGAGAAAAGGAGGGGAAGGAAAAGAAAAAAAACCTTGTGGGTTGAGATAAGGATAGTTTAATAGAACAATAAAAGAAGAAGGAAAATAATAACAATAATAAGAATTGTAAAAGAATATACAACATAAAGTAATACAACACAAGTCACTCTCACCACCAGGTGAACTGGTAGCTCAGCGCGTCCTGAGCAGTGGGATTCCTGCCCCCTGGCCAACCCCCATTTATATACTGAGCATGATGTCTATGGTATGGAACGTTCCTCTGGCCACTCCATTGTTCTGTCTATGCTCCTTCCCAGCTTCTATGAGAAGCTGAAAAAGTCCTTGAACAGAATAAACATCATGTAGCAACAACTAAAACAATACGCATTATTGACATTCCTGTCATAGTAAATCTGAAACACAGCAACCACTAGAAAGAAAATTAACTCTATCCCAGTTGAAACCAGGACAAGAAAAATAGATACTGTACTTAAATTACATTTTGACACTTTGTCTTGCACTGTTAAGTATCTAACGAAGTGAACATGATAAAATACTGTTCTTTGGTGCTGGAAATACCATAGTAAACCTGTTATATCAATTTGGCCTTCTTTTTCAACCAGCTATTGTAAGTTTGCATTTCACTGAATGATAGATGAATGCTAACACTGCTTTGCGATGAGATAAAAGAAACTTACTTTGAAATTAGCTCAAGTAACATATTAAGTAAATTTCCTAGCATCTACTCCAGGATGTCTCTAAAATTAAAAAGGAGTAAGGTATACAGACACTGGGAATCAAACATTTATACTGCAGCAACTTACTTATCCAGTCACTTTTTCTATTACTGTTTTTCAGATACTCAGATGTTTCCAGAATCATTCTTTAATTTCATCCAGTATTTTTCATCTGCTTTTCTTAAAATGTAATCACAGGAATTTATAATGATATTTTACTTTTAAAAACTTTTAAAAAGATGACAGTTATTTCTGAAAATTTAGATACCAACACTGTTATAAAATGATAGGGAATAGTGCAAAGACAGATGTAAATCATAGAATCACAGAACAGTTTAGGTTGGAAGGGACCTTAAAGATCATCTAGTTCCAACCCCCCTGCGATGGGCAGGGACACCTCCCACTAGACAAGCTTGCTCAAAGCCCCATCCAACCTGGCCTTGAACACCTCCAGGTATGGGGCATCCACAACTTCCCTGGGCAATTTGTTCCAGTGCCTCACCACCCTCAGAGTGAAAATTTTCTTCCTAATATCTAACCTAAATCTACCCTCTTCCAGTTTGAAGCCATTCCCCCTCGTCTTATCACTACATGCCCTTGTAAAAAGTCCCTCTCCAGCCTTCCTGTAGGCCCCCTTCAGATACTGGAAAGCTCCTATTAGGTCTCCCTGGAGTCTTCTCCAGGCTGAACGACCCCAACTATCTCAGCCTCTGATCACCTTTGTGGTCCTCCTCTGGACCTGCTCCAACAGGTCCATGTCCTTCTTATGTTGCGGGCTCCAGAGCTGGATGCAATATTCCAGGTGGGNATTCCAGGTGGGGTCTCACAAGAGCAGAGTAGAGGGCAGAATCACTTCGCTCGACTGGCTGGCCACGCTTCTTTTCATGCAGCCCAGGATATGGTTGGCCTTCCGGGTGCACATTGCCAGCTCATGTTGAGCTCCTCATCAACCAACACCCCCAAGTCCTTCTCCTCAGGGCTGCTCTCAATCCGTTCTCCGCCCAGCTTGCATTTGTGCTTGGGATTGCCCTGACCCACATGCAGGACCTTGCACTTGGCCTTGTTGAACTTCATGAGGTTTGCACAGGCCCACCTCTAAAGCCTGTCCAGGTCCCTCTAGACTGCATCCCTTCCCTCCAGCGTGTCGACCACTCCACACAGCCTGGTGTCGTCAGTGAACTTGATGAGGATGCACTCCATCCCAGCATCCATGTCACCAACAAAGATGTTAAACAGCACCAATCCCAGTACCAAGCCCTGAGGAACACCACTCGTCACTGCTCGTCACTTGGACATGGAGCCGTTGACCACAACTCTTTGAGTATGACCGTCCAGCCAGTTCTTTATCCACCGTGTGGTCCATCCGCCAAATCCATGTCTCTCCAATTTAGAGACAAGGATGTTGTGCAGAACAGTGTCAAACGCTTTGCACAATTCCAGGTAGATGATGTCTGTTGCTTTCCCCTTATCCACCAATGCTGTAACCCCATTGTAGAAGGCCAACAGATTTGTCAGGCACGATTTGCCCTTAGTCAAGCTGTGTTGGCTGTCATCAACCACCTCTTTATTTTCCATGTGCCTTAGCAGAGTTTTCAGGAGGATCTGCTCCATGATCTTGCCGGGCACAGAGGTGAGACTGACCAGCCTGTCGTTCCCCAGGTCTTCCCTTTTTTACCCTTTTAAAAAATGGGGATTACGTTTCCCCTTTTCTAGTCAGCAGGAACTTCATGGGACTGCCACGACTTCTCAAATATGATGGATAGTGGCTTGGCAACTTCATCCACCAGTTCCCTTAGGATCCGCGGATGAGTCTCATCGGGTCCCATGGACTTGTGCACCTTGAGGTTCCTCAGCTGGTCTCGAACCTGGTCTTCTCCTACGGTGGGCAGTACCTCATTCTTCCAGTACCTGCCTTTGCTTTCTGCAACTTGGGCAGTGTGATTAGAGCCCTTCCCATCTACATCCTCCCATATCTGCTCTTCTAACTAAAATGTCTTTTAGTATGTTCAAAGCTGCAATGCCACAACAGCCTTATCATAGAATAGTTTGGGTTGGAAGGGACCTTTAAAGGTCATATAGTCCACCCCCCCCCTGCAATGAGCAGGGACATCTTCAACTAGATCAGGTTGCTCTGAGCCCCATCCCACCCGGCCTTGAATGTCTCCAGGGATGGGACATCTACCACCTCTCTGGGCCACCTGTTCCAGTGTTTCACCACCCTCACAGTATAAAATTTCTCCCTTATATCTAGTCTAAGTGCGCTATTTCTATCCTTGGTGCAATGTTTCCTTTTCCTCTCTTGCCTTAGATCTGGCTATGCTAAGCTATCTCCATGCACTAAGTAATCAGAAAAGTATAGTAATTTTTATTGAAAAGAGGGTTTATGTTTCTGCCAATTTAGCATGCTAAAACAGCTCTTCCCAAATGTAAAAGCTGAAGTATTTTCATTCTGGCCACTTTCCTCTTTGACATGAATATCAGAAAGCAATAGGAAAGGTAAGGACATATACGTCTATATGGATGCTCTTGCGAGAAATGGACCTGAATCACTTCAGCTGAAGAGAATCAAATCTAGACCTTTCACTTGTTAGCCAAAATCTCTAAACACAAGTTTATTATATAGAGAATTGCAACTGTAGCAGTGGCACAGGAGGAAGTCCTGACATCATTTGTTCAAAGAATACTGGTAGCTGTTTATTCTCTGAAACACTCTTCCATCTTTTGACTTCAAGGGAATGAGGGTACCTCCCTGCATGTCTAAGCCAGAGTTGATCAATCTAAGTTGATGTGATACTGTATGACGCTATATGTTTCACATTTCCTATTGAGGCACCTCTTCAGAACACAAGTTTTGTGGACTATCTTTTTATGGCACTTATCCTCAAGATACTATATAGGGAGCTTAGTGACTAAGCTCCAGATTCTATATTCCTCCTAAGGAGCCTAAAATTTAGGATTGCATTGTACACCCATTATTGAGATTTGCAAAGCCTCTTGATGATTGCAATGCCTAATCAAACAGCTGGTACCTGGTTCAAGAGGCAATGCAAAACCACAGGGTTTTTGAAAGAGAAGTGTTATACAATCATCATCACAGGGTAAAACAAACTCAAGACAAGGACTTTATTGTTGGTAAAGTGCCAATCAGTTATATTTCTCTTGTGACTGGATGAGGAAAGATAAATCCCAGTAACATATGATTACAATGACATTTTATATTTGTCACGTTATGCCATACCAAATTAACAGGAAATGTTTAAGTGAACTGTGTATTTTATGGCAGCTTCCCAAATATAAAAATCTATAGGAATCTGCATTAATCTTTACAGGTTTGCATAAGTCTCTACCAGGGTTATTCCAGTTACGTAATCATAGAACTTTAAGTAGAATGGCAACTGTGTTAGGAAAAAAACCTTCTCAATTTTTCCTTTCTTGCTTTTCTAGCTCTACTAAACTTCATAATTATGTCATGATTTACGATTTTTTCATCGACGTAACACGCATCTCAGTATAGGATATGTAATTAGCCTTCAAGAAGCTTTCAAGAATAGATTTCTCTGGATGACTACTATTTGAAGAAATGCTATAAAACAGCAAGTTGAAATTAGAACTACAGAGTAACTGAAGTTCATTCTTTCTCATAGACAGCTTAGTGAATAGCTTATTAAAGTTCACTATATCAAGATACTGGAAGTAGCAGAATTCACAAAGAATGGAATAATCCTTTTTTTTTCTGACTGCCCAGCTAAGAATATCATATCAAAGAAAAAAAGCTATTCAGACAGTCAATTGTTTAGCACCCTCAAAATGCCAAATGTTCATAAATGTGAAAAATACTCATTTAACGATGTTTGCAAGCAGATTTATTCTGGATGGTTCAGAGACAGTGGACTGGCAGAAAAACAGTTCAGTTTCTGTTAATAACTATTATTCTTATTGAACAAAGCAGTAGTATAAACAAGCCAGTGATTCAAAATCAGAGCCAGTCATATGTCTCAGTCCTTGAGCATGCATAGTTGTAATTGAGAATGTTGTTAAATTTTGTAACCTTTATAAATTAAGGCGATAGCATGTGCTCAAAAAAAGTGTTGTGCATGCTTTCCTTCTCCTGGAAAAATCAGGTACAGACACCTAATTGGTAGGGTTACTATGGATTTATCAACTAGAACTTGAAAAGTGCAGAAATATAAATATATATATTCAGCTGAGTTATATTCCTTTAGACAGCAATTTATGTGGTAATATCTTAATTTAAAGAAATTACAACAATAGGTATAGGTGCAGAAATATAATACAGAATTCAGAAATGAGGGCAGAAATTGAAAGGACACTGTTCTGATAAAAAAAATCCACCTTATTTAAAGGTACACATGAACAAGGTTATTGCTTTTTTCACATGACAGCTCATTTTGAAAGTTTCCAATTCTGGTCAATTCTAAACAGTGGAAACCAATCTAACATCGGAATTCTTGTGAGATTTTTCTTATTATCATACGAATAATTGTCCCTAAAGGCACATATACATATATAAAAATGTATAAGCTGAAATATTCAGAGCTATTAACTAATCTTACAACACTAGGTCAACACATCAACATTTTTTTTTTCTAGTAAAACATTCTGATGTGCCTTACGAGGGGAAAAAATAAAAGTTGAAGTTAGAATTTTCAAAGTAAGTTGATCCAATATAGAAATAATTTACATTTGGAGGATAAAGATATAACTAATGAAAAGATTAGTCAAGGTTCAGTTTTTCAAAAAGATATCTTTTTCAAGAAGAAATGTTATTGCTTATGCTCCATTTTACTTGCCTCCATTTAGAATTAATATTTTTAGAGAAAGTTTATATAATCATTTAGTTAGCAATTCAGTCAATCAAAAGCTTATGTAAGAATTTTTCATAACTATTTTTAAGACCCCCATAAAATATATTTTAGCGAGTAATATGTTCTTAGCATATAAACTGCGCATCAGGTTTTAAAAAAATCAACATTTACAAAAAACATCTAATTTAAATTTGTAAGTGAAGGTTTCAACAACTGTTTTTTTCACTCAAGCTGTAATAAATATACAACAAATACTCTTCCATTTATACAGAAGCAACAGAAGAAAGAAAAACTGTTGTTTCGAACAATAATTACATATTGCCTCTTGATAGCTAGAAAGGCAGGAAATATCCACACAGCGTCCTGTGTGAATTATGTGTATATCTTTAAAAAACAAAGTATTTTAAAACAAATAAATGTACTTTGCCCGTAACAAACTTGGTGAGAAATCATACCACTCTGTATTTTAAGCCCTGGGCTCCAGAAGAAGCATTGGTACCCCAGTTTCCCTGTTTAATTAGCCCTTTGGCATGTTTAATAGTCCTTTAAGGGCAAGTTTAAGCACTTCTACAGCAGCAATATAGAAAAACAAATTGTTCTAAGAATAGGGAGACTTCCAAATGGGAGTTTACTACTGTTTCATACTCTCCTCCATAGTACCCAACATCACAATAACCCCAGGTCCTTTAACATGTCTTATGAGCTTGCTTTGCTCACAGTAACTCTAGCTTTATCTCTCTGTCTTTGGAAACTAGGTTTCAAAACACAGAAAACATTTGTGTGGAAAGAAGGGTGGATCAACAAAAAAAACATTTGGAAGCATATTTTAGAGATCATACGCAAGGAAGAGTGTAATGTTCTTTAAATATGTGCTGAAAGTAGTCCTTTCTACAGACAGATGAAGAGTAAGATGGAAGTTGAACATCCAGCAAGTTGAATGGGCAGAATGGAAACGCTACAATCTTAAAAACTCAGAAGGGTTTGAGTCAGAAGAAAGCACAGGCAACTCACAGAAGCTTTTCTCTTACTTCTTAATTTGCCTCTTTAGAACTATTGAACAAAAATGGAACAAGATCTGTGAAGAGCATTAATTAGCCAGGAGAACTTAAATAGCATGAATCACAAAGATAATCAGAAAAAATGAAAAAATCTTTATGCTATGAAGAAGTCTGCAAGTTGCAATGGATTGAACGTGCAAAATTCATAACTATTATAATTTGATAAATATAACTCTAATCTGCATACCGTAAAGGATGCAAATATAACGGGAGTCATCACCATAATGAGTTTGAGTTACATCATTTTTATATAAAAGCAACTCTACCATGTTTTCTAAAATGTTTTCGTTCATAATGCTTAGCAGCTTAGAATTCTACAACTAGAAATTCTTGTCTTCATTGCATGCTTGGACACAATAAAAGTTAGGTATATACTTTATTAATCATTATTAATTATCATATTTTATGACCAAATAAATTTTAGCATTCCTGAATAACAATTTTCCCAAATAATTGAAATAAAATGTATCTGAAATACACATATTTCTAAAGTATTTATTTTCCAGATACTTGCTTTTGTCACAT
The DNA here is from genome assembly GCA_013398815.1 of Ibidorhyncha struthersii. Taxonomy (NCBI): domain Eukaryota; kingdom Metazoa; phylum Chordata; class Aves; order Charadriiformes; family Charadriidae; genus Ibidorhyncha; species Ibidorhyncha struthersii. The sequence goes on along the minus strand of VZSZ01006259.1, from coordinate 2,523,231 downwards.
TTGTCTACAAATAGTGATTGAGCAAAAGATTTTAATGTTGCAAAGTAAAATAGTAATCTAAAACCAGCAGATTTAATATTGTACATGCAATCTCATTTCCGAATCTTCTGAGTTTATCCTGAGGACTGAATAGTAAAAATTAGTATACTATAACATTATTAAAAATTATAGCATAGTATCATTACACAAAGAAGCAGCAATTAAGGTCTCATGGGCAATCTGGAATCTGACATTTCCTAATTTTGGTGTGCTTTACAACTAATATATTATTTGGTCCTATGTAATCCCTCCTATGTGCTCATTTAAAGGAAAAAGCAAACAACAAACAGTTCCACCTTTAGCAAATGAAACAACTCACTCCACTCTCTTACGGTTTTTGTTGGAACATTAAGATACCTTCATGAGCATACTTGTGTCAGAGGCAGAGAAGGAGGAAAAAAAAAAAGGGAAACTATACGCAGAAACAAAATGCCCTGGACATGGGGAAACATTTACTGGGAGTGGGAACCGAGCTTTATTTCTTCTGCAGACAGTTTTGTTAGGGGTAGGATAAAGCCAAGTTCTGAAGACAGGACAACTCAGCTTGCTTCAGCTCCTGTCCCACCCCTTCCAATATACAGCAGCTCAGACAGCTCTCAAGCATTCACTTCAGCAGGGAGGCCCGTCTGCCTCTAAATTTTGATGCAGTATTATTCTGGTAGTTGGCCACAGTTGTTCTTCAAGTAAGAAAGGAAGTCTCAGCATTCAAGTTTATATATATCAGCAAAAGCTGAAGAGAATTTCATGTTACAAAAAACACACCATAGCCTGAAGGGTTTATTTACACCAAATTAAAGATCTGCTTCAAGCACTGTAAATGTGACAGCTTCTCGAAGAAAAGAATGTAAGAATCTATTAAAATGGAAAAGGTTATGCCATCTAAGTATTAGGGTTGCTAGCAACGCCCCTATTAGCTACAAAACTATGCTATCAAGGCTGTAACAGGAGGGAGCACAAGAAATACTGCCATTATGAACTCTTACTTTCAAAAATTTTTAACTAGGAAAAGCAATCTTTGGGCTAAATTTTCTCATACTAATGCTATGCTAAAAGGTTAAGCTTTTTAAAAACACTTAATAATGATCTCTGCACATGTATATAACCTAACTAGTTATGTGAGCATGGTAACAAATAATAATAAATTGACTTTAAGATTGCATATGCATTTTCTCATCCATGTATCTGAAAATGCCTTAGTTTGGTTTTTAAATTATCATATATCTAAATGGTATGAAAAAAGAATTTGAGAAAAGTATTTATATTTGTCCCCAGGTCCTCCTTCCAGCCCTTCTTGTGGAGGGGTGTCACATTTGCCAACCTCCAGTCAGCTGGGACCTCCCCATTCAGCCAGGACTGCTCCTAAATGATACAACGTGGCCTGGTGAGCACTTCCACCAGCTCCCTCAGTACCCTCGGGTAGATCCCATCTGGCCCCATAGATTTATTTCCCCTTTTCATAAAATACTCATGCAAAAGCCTTACAAATACAAAATTTGATGGAATTCCATACCCACAACTTAAATCCTGTGAAGCGTAGTAAGTGATCAAGCAAATGTTACTATAAAAGCATTATAGTAAATATACTATTTATTCATAGGCTACATTGATTATAATTAAAATGTACATTCTGATGAAAAGGATACATTTTTATTTAACATGTTGATTTCTCAAAAAAGATCTCAAAACATAATATCATTTTTTATGATTTGCAGAAAAGAGCTCACTCCTTGGCAACATTTGGAGAAAATAGACAGAAGCTCTGACATCCTAACAATTTATAATAGAATATTAAGCTATTTCACCCTTATTTACATTTTACCTTATCCACGACAGTGAAAGTTGTTTATATATGATTACTGTTTGCTGAGTTAGGTTGGTGGCTCTATTTAGTTCTGAGTTGCCACACAAGACATTATTACAATTGACAATATGTAATTACTATTAACAGACAAGCTAAAAACAGAACAAGGTAGGAAAACTAACTTCCATTTTTACTCCAAATGGGATTCTTTTCAGTTGTGTGGTTAAATATGTTGGCAAAGTACAATGAATTTCGAGGACAAGTAAAATACTTGTGTTCAGTCAACCTACAATGTTTGAAAACTTTTGATTTCCCTTAAATATTTTCAGGTTTTCAGAGTTAATTTTTATAAATTAACCTACTCTAGTGCAATGGATCACCAGCTATACATCTGGTTAAATGAAATGATATTTTATAATAGAAACTACAAATATAGTCTTTAATCATTATAATTTTACTGATTTGGAGATAAGTTTCAAATTGTATTAGAAGTTTGCACATAACAATAAGTTTTTTAATGAAAAATAGAGTGTTTTGGAGAACTGCTAAGCCTGAAAATGATTTATCATTGGCCTTTCCCTTTGCTAACAACCATCCAACTCCAGAATTCTATAAGATGTGATCCATTAAACACATGCAGAAAAGTTGCTTGATGATTCCATTTTTCTTCTAAATATTATTACAAATAAATTAAAATAAGTTTTTCCTGTAAATTCTGTCTCATTCAACCACATACACATTTCCTTTATGCAATGTGATCTGATTACCAAAGAGTACTCAATGTGAATCACACACTGTGAAAGATGCTATTCAGTATTTCATAAAACACACACACTCTGCAAGAATTTAATAACAGAACATCATCTTCAGGATGCTAGTTATTATGAGGTAATAACTCAGAGAATTAGTAACACTTCACTTCTGCCATGTAGCTCTAGGGATGCTTTGTTTAATTCAAATTCACTGTAATTTGTTGCTCAATTATACCCCTGCTCACTTGTAACTGCAGTCCTTTTGGTCAAAAGCAAGCCAAATGTCTACTGACATTGCAGACTGACTGCCTGCAAACTAAGCTACAGAAGATAAAGTTAGTTTTGACACCTATACACTGCCACCATCTTACTATAACCACTGAAACAATAATGAAAGATGGCTAATACGATTATACATTGCCAAAGTACTATACAGAATAAGACTGCTACCCTTTAGACCTCATCAAGTCAGACTATCGCAGCAAGAGTATAACAAAAAATCAAACTGTAATGATAGAAAAAAAGTAAATAAAGAGTAAATAAGTTTTACTTAGACTAGTTACAGAATAAATACTTGGTTACCAACCTTTTCAAGATGTTTTCTCTACTTATGTTCCTATACATGACAGATTTTATAGAATACTAATGAAATCATGTTCAGAAAGATGACAAAAAGCAAAAGGCCAACTTCCAAAAGAATAAAACCAATAGAAGCCAAGATATACAATAGTACATGAAGCTTGAAAGGTTACATGTATAAAATAGTAAGCTTGCTTTCATTAAGAAGAATGAGGGAGATACCAGAGCCACTTCCTGGAGCTATCTTCCTTGGATAGTGTTTAATAAAGTAGGTCTGGTTTACCTCATGTCTAGAAACAGAATCTTCCAATGCTGTTGGTTAATTTATTCATCTAGCTTTGTTCTAACCTACCAATACAACACTATATTCAGCCCACATTTATTCTAATCACCATCAAATATGATTATAATAATATAGCTAAGTAGCAGCTAGCCATCTGTCTTTCTCCACACAGAAAAGCCAGTCATTAACAAACTTCTTCCAACTTAGAACCTGGAGTTCTAAGTGAAAAATAGTTAGTATTCAAATGGTACAAAACTCAGAAAGCATTTTAACACTGCATTGTTATATTTATTAGTGCTGTTAGAATGCTGAAACTTTACTTGTATTAAATAACCAGAAATCTAGATAATCTAGAAATGTATAGTGAAATTCATGTGTCCCTGTTAACACTAATTACATTGCTGCTCCTTCTCGCATCATGGAAATTTAATTATATATATTTTTTTTAACTGAAATTTTATATACTAAATATAGAAAGGCCTGCATACTTTTAGGAGGAAAGATGTAAGATACACTGATTATGAAGCAATAGTACTGATATAAAAAAATATTTATAGTCTTTATATTCCTTACACTGGGATAAGATATGCAATTAACCTCCAAGAAATGGTGGAGAATGAGATTTTAAAATTATAGCGTATAAAAGAAGTATGTCAGTTGATTCTTATTCTCAAGGAGCAGGGAACTGATGTAGAAATGACTTCACACGCAGACCCATGATCTTAATGAGATGAAGACATTCCTAAATGTGTGCTATCTGATGCCATTTGGCAGTCTCTATCCCATTCACTTCAAGTGCTTTCCATGAGGAACTGACCACAAGGAGGGAGAAAAGGGTGGGCTGTTGGGCCCAAAAGATAGCAGCTAGCCAACTACCTGGCAGGGGGTTACATGAAGCATTCTTCAGGGCTCGCTACTGAGCTATTTAACATCTCATTAACAAGCTGGACTATGGGGCAGAATGTACCCTGAGAGACTTTGTGAATGACCTCAAATTTGGAGGCGGGCATTCAGAAATATCTTAACAGGCTGGCAAAATGGGTTGACAGGAATGTCACTAAGTTCAGCAATAGTAAATGCAAAGTTCTGCACTGGAACAATTTGGGCCAGGCACTGACTATCTAGAAGGCTGCTTAGCAGGAAAAATACTGAGGAACCCTGTGAACAAGTTGAACAATTGTGTACCCTTGTGGCAGAGATGAGGCAACTGCATTCTGGGCTACTTCTAGAGTATTAAGGGAAATCAGCATCCCCCTTTTACTTGATGTTTGTGAGACTGCAATTCAAGCAAAAGGTCTCATTTCAGACTCCCCAGTACAAGGAAGACATTGATATACTGGATCAAGGCTGCTGGAAGACCACCAATATAAAGTGAGGGCTGGAGTACCTGACACATGAGGAAAGGCTGAGAGAAACAGTTTGCTCGGCCTTAAGAAGAGGAAGCTTAATGGGAATCTCATTGCTGTCTTCAGTTACCCAGCATTAGGGCACAGTAGAAATGTGCTCTTCCCAGAGATGCACAACAAAATGAGAAGAGGCGATGGTCAGAAATTGCAATAAAGGAAATTCTGACTAGACAGTAGAAAAACCTTTTTCACAACAAAGGCAGTCATTGTAACAAGTTATCCAAAGATGATGCAGAATCTCCATCCTTGAAGACAATCAAAACCCAGCTGGACAAAGCCCTGAGCAGTCTCATGCAATCTGAAGATAACCTGAATCTAAATCACATTTTTTAAACTGACATGAAAAATGAAATGTTAATGCCCAGGCTGAAAAACTCCTTTTAGTCCAAATGTTCTGTCTAGCTACTACATAATACAGCTTTTTATTCTTGGGAAAAATGATCATAAAAATAATTTTTAAAAAAAAACAACATACTCTTCTACAGAATTTGAATTCTCTGCCAATGACCTCAATCTGGGCAGTCGGGCTTTCAGACTTGGTTAACAGTTTTCAGAGTGCATTAGTCTTGCTTGCAAACGATCTCCTCTCTGGCACAGCTAAGAGGAAGATATCCATGCTTACTTCATTAAACCTATCAGCAGTGTTTGACACTGAAGATCAGCATGTGCTGCTGACTTGCCTGGGAGATTGGCAGAAATGAATCAGTCACCCTGAACTGGATAGGTCAATTCCTACCAGTCAGCTTCAAGACAATTCTGATGGGTGGTTTCTTTCCAGCCCTGAAAGCCTTTATTTGTGTGATGCTACAAGGATTGGTTCTACCTCCTGTTTTGTTCAATACAAAATTTTATGAGAGATCTTGAGATGAGACACTTCTTCAGTGGCAACAGAAACTAGCACATTCCTTGTTTTATTTCATTCCTGCAAACACAGATGGACTGCAGACGTAAGGTCCTTGTGAAAAACCTGGATATATCGTTGAAAGGAGTCTGGAATGAGAGAAAGGTAGCTGTGGCACTAGGAAAAAAAGACAATTGGAAGATACTCAGGGCCAGACACTGCTGAGAGGTTTGATGAGGTACATGTATATCTTCCTTGTGGCTGTGCTGGAAAGGAGATGGTTTATCAGGAACACTAGTATGTTGTGAATGCCATAAGCAAGACTGAAGACTTGGCCAAAAATAAGTTACTTAGGCCTTTCTGATTCTTCAGTGAGAATCAATCCACAAACAGTGCCACCAGCAATACATACATGCACATCCTCACCATCTTTGCTTTCCTATTTTCCAGTTACACCTTCATATTATTATCTACATGTTCACTTTCAAACTGGAATATTGCAAACACTGCAGCTGAAGATGACATGAATGACTCAAAAAATTCAGTTTTGTCTATTATTCTCAAGTTCTTTATATCATGCTTCAAAAAATTAGTTTAAAGGATAAGCATGTATATTTTAGTTTTAGACAACTAAATACATGGCCTTCCATACTAAGCACCTAGAGTTCTGCTTAGCAAGTTCATTTAAAACTTAAAAAAGCCTCACTTCAGTGAAAATGGGAAGATTTTGTCTTTTTTACATTTCATTAAGGTTTTTGTATGCAAATTCTGAAAATATCAAAACTTCTCCTACTCAAGTGTTTAGCAAAAGCATGATTTTTTTTTCAGGTTAAGGAGTTATATTTTGATAGATGAATTTTGGTTGCAGCACAGAGACAGCAAATCATACCATCTTGAGAAAATAAGCAGCATAAATACAGAGCTCATAGCAGAAAAAAAAAAAAAAATTGCTTACTGATACTTGTTCCATACTGTATACTCTTCATAGTCTAAGTCCTCGGTTATCAGTTTCTTTTCAATTTGTGGTAGCCCACAGAAAGCATATTTAGTCATTAAAAAGTAATCTTTTAATGTAGGATGTGACTCTATTTAGAACACTAAATAAAAATAATGATATACTATGAGAAAATTAAATTAAGTATCCAATACAAGTTCCTATGCCAAGAGTAAAATTCTGGCTTCTTGTAAACTGTAAAAATTACCATAGCTTTCACCAAGACATTTCATCTAATACCTGATGATAAATTAAAGTTGTCACTAAATATTTACGTTCCATAAGTCTATTAACTGAACTCACAGGTCACTGAATAAATGTTTTTTTTTTAAAAAAATGCAAAATGGATTTTTATCGATATGGTAAGAAATTATTATCCCATGATACTATCTAACTCTGTCAGTCATACCATTTTATCTTTAAAACAAAGTTAGTTTTCCAATGGTATTTTTCCATAAAATACTTATTCTTGGAAGAATTCCTTTTATTACTCTTCCCAAGATACAGAATTATACATAAGAGCTGTGAAACTAAGTGGTATTTCCATGTTACAAATTGTCTCTCACTTACGTAAGTAGCAAAACTACTTTAATCTCACAGGTTTACTCGTATAGATTACATAAATTACAAACCCATATGTTATCTTAATGAACATTCATAAAATTTTTTGTCTTAAGTCACATGTGAACAGAGATAACTGGTTTATATACAAAGCAATTGCTTCCTCCATGACTTTTATCTACCGCTTCATTCTATTTTACTTATAAGAACTTATTGTTGCAAGGCTCGTTTTCAGTAATACTACACAAATGTTGTCTACAATAACCTCTTCAATATACATTAGAAAGTTTAGTCTTACTGGTAGCTTTGTAGTTGCAGTCCTTGACTGTGTTTTTGCAAACTAAAAGTGTTACTATGACTACTAGCTTCTGTGTTTATGTATGTACGTTATCAGACAACATTTAGTAACGTTTGAGAAATGTTTCTTAAATAAGTCATACCTTTTCATTAAATCCATGTTTCTAGTACATTAAAATCAGGAGGTTAAACAATAGGACCCAATAATCAATAATATGCTTACTGGTTAATTACAAAACTTAGTAAACAGATTCTTTAACCTTTAGTCATGAGGAATAATATCTACAGGCTAAACGTGGAAGCCAGAAAGGTAGTCAAAAGTTTCTCCTCTGTCACCATAGGAAAAGTACTTCTACTTTCTAATGAAGTGACAAAAAGGATCTGCTTCAGATATTCTGATTCTACAAGAAGTTCTGTATTGTGCTGCTGATGCACCCTGCTGTGAACTTTGGTGATACTACCAGTCACTTAACTGGAAAATCACTAATGTTCTTGTAGATCCAAAACTGAAGTCTAGGCTCTGACAGATATAGTTTATTTTCTCAATAAAATTATGTAAATCAGTTTTTAAGTGTTCAGACACTTTAGTTCAATCGTTTTCTTACTTGTATGATTCACTTGCTATAATGCAATAGTTCAATTTTATTTAGTTACTTTGTTACCAATATTTTTCTGGTGAATGGAACAAATGCATATGGGTACCCTTTCTAAAACAGCTTCATAAAGAAACAAGGCTTATACATCCATGCTGTGTGTACACTTGCCTGCTTTCATTCCTAAAGAATGTGTATCTGTTGGTCATTTTCAGCTGAATTTGAGAAAAAGGCAGATTTCAAGCATGAACAGTTACTTTCATGTTTTATGGAGAACAAAGAAGAGTGCTCCAATCAAGAAGCTTGTCTCATGTTATTAAACACCACATACCTCATTAAATATCAACAGGAAAAGCTTAGTTTTGATACTAATCAACCAGAAAACAAAAAAAACTGCAGGATATCAGGCTTTGTTAGTTTGGTTGCTTATTGAAGTACCTGGTCCAATGGTTTACTTTCACTTCATGTTTTTCATGTAGTAGGATAATCTTCCAGTGTTTAGGGTGCAGATGTTAGACAGCTTTAGAGAGTCCTTTTAAAAACACAAGAACCATGACAATATTTATGAAGGTCTCCCTTAAAAACACATCTTATTTCCTTTCTTTGGAAAAACATGATCCAAAATGATCATTTTAATCAGACATTCTGTAACTTGCAAGAAAAGAAGATGCCATAATAGCTCCTTCAATGGATACCCTGTGAACTACTCTGTCTCTGAAAGTGGCTCTATGGGACCCTGAAGTAAAGTCAGCATACATCTAAAGCAGTCCATTAGACAGAGATGAAGAAAATCATGAAACAGACTGGAGAAACAAAGAATAAAGAAACCTGAAAATACCGGCTAAAGGAGACAGCACTAGATACTACAGAGGATGTCAGAATCTGCCCATATAATGAACATATTACAATAAGTGGAACTTTTAAAAATCTTCCACTAGTTAATAACCAATATTTACATTATAATATTTTCCAGACACTCAGTCAAAGACTGTCGTCCCATTGAGCTACACATGATACAAACCCAAACTGAAAAATACTGTCTAACAGTTGAACACCAGCCCCCAACATCAGGGCAATTCAAAGAGCCTAAATTAGGCTCTGAATCCAGGCTCCTTCAACTGTTGGTGAAGTGAATGAGACACGCCAGCAGGAGGGATGCATGTGAATTTCCATTCCTCTTTGGAGTTCAGTAACTTCAATCAAGACTATAAAAGTGAGATATCTGCCTACTGAAAATGCAGACCATGAAATTCTTTTCTGAAGACTAAAACCTGCTTTCAGGAAGGTCCTCTTAATATTTCCATGTTTTGCATATTTATTTAGGAGTGAGAATACAGCTCAGGAAGTGGTGACTTTGTTCATTCTGCTTTCCAGTTGACAAAATTTCCAGTCTATAACTTTCACTTTGCAGCAGCATATCCTGATAGTCCAACTGCAAAACTATCTTTGCCCAGTAGGCCACACAAGAGTTAAGAACAGAAGAGTTAAGGCTTTAGAAGAACTTCTAATACAAGGGAGTCTACCTCCAGTCTACTGGGAAGAGCATTCAGTCAGTTGATGTGCATTTAGCCTCTCTAAAGTATGAACTCTAACCTGCCACTTCAAGTAGAAAAGGCCATGCCCACATCTCAGCTAGAGCTGCTTTCAGATTAACTGTTTTAGCAACCAGAACAAATATTTTGCTTGTATTTTACAAGTTGAGAAGTGCTTAGAGTTGGCTAAATATTGGTGCTAAATGTGCCATTAGGCAAGTTTTTTTGTTATCAGTGTTAAAAGAGTATAAACTTAAAACTAGTAAAAATGAAGCATATTTAATAATATAAAAGAACAAGCGCTCATAGTGTTCCACTTGCCAGAAGCAAAAGAATGAATAGGATAAAATATGGAGAATAATCACCTAAATTCTACTTAACGACGACCTGATAAAGAGCAACTTAAGGAATATCAAACAAGGGAAAAATCTAGAGTTATGTGATTTATTAGTGTCAATTTGGTCACTACCCCTGCAAATCTATTTTAATATATCCCCCCAATACACAACTTGTTATTACTGTCTAATGGAACACTGTACAATAGAGGAAGAATTATTCTGTTGCTACTAAAGGGCCATTCATTTTCTCATTTAAGCTGAAACAAATTTCAAGTCTGTCTGGTGACAGGGAAAAGGAAAAATGACAATCTAAACAGAAACAACCCTGTTAAAACACAGTAATTTCTTCAAAAAAAGTTATATCTAAAGGTCTGAATGTTGTATACTATTGGCAGGCACAGTCAATGGTTGGCACCTAGTTAATATTTCTGTTATAAAGATTCCTTTGTTAGGTAAAAGTTCTTTTTCAGATAACAGTAGACAGAAGAGTTTGTGAAATCTCATGCAAGCTTAAATGTGTAACTCACTGACTTCCCCTGATACAACTGAACTTATTTTGCTTTTTTAAATTAAAGTCCTGGACATTATACAATTTTACTGCAGTAGTCTGCATTCTTCATACTGGATGGACAATTGGATGACCAAAAGCCTTCAGATGCTATCAAATAAAATATTAAAACTTGATTGTTGTCCTGAATAATAATATTATAACACGTTAAATATGTCCAAAGGCATACTAGAAGCTTAGATAAAAATCATGACTTAAACAGGTTGTAAGTACAAGTCTGAAATATCCTAAAACTTTACTATTGTGGATTTTTAAAGATAGTATCTCTCTGTAAGTGGTTGTTTAGCTCTAAAATACTTACACAGTGAAACTTGACTATTTTGTGATAATTATATATAGGTCTGGACTGCAAATTTCTAATGGTATTGCATTAGTTAAGTTAAGCATTGGCATAATTTACAGATATAATGGACTCTCTGACACCACCATTACATTTGGGTTGTATTACTTTCTAAAAAAACATATCTTCTAGCTCAACTAGAAGCTACACATTTCATGCAGAAATCACTTTCTGAATTTGACGGACTATATTAGGCAGGAGATCAAATGAAGTTATATTAATTGTTCCTCTGACCTTAAACTATTAATCTAAAACCTGACACACAAAAAAACAAATGAAGGACACACAAATTAGAAGGGCATGAGAGAAGTTACTAAAACACTGTACAAAAATGTAAAAAAATCAGCTAACACATGTACACTTCCTGTGAAAAACATTTTTTCAGTCATACCTTACAGAGCTGCAGTTTAGAAGTATGGGCTCATTCTTATTATTATTATCTAGGGTATTCTAAAGCTTCTGAGTAGAAGCTTTATAAGTACTTTCTCTAAAAGGTTTCAAGCCATGTGGGACTGCCCTCCCCCAAAAAACCCCACCTGTTGAACAACACTGCAAGAGAAAGCCACTGATACAAAAAAACAACACATCTGGAGGATAAGTAAAGAAAGTCAGAGAAAAAGTGAGCAGGGAGCAGTAGATAAGAGTGCAGAAAGAGAGAGATCAACAGACCTGCTTTGGGAAGTAAGAATGTATGTTTTCAACTTCGGGGTGGTGGTGGTGGGAGTTTTATCAAATTCTGGCTGCCAATGTCAGTAAAGTATGCATGCACCTTTGCCTAAATAGTTTTAGCTGAGAAGATATCCAATATAAAACACTAATGTCACATTAAACTATCAGGAATAGGACAGTAAGAAAGCCAAGGCATAATTTATTTTTTCTAAAGATTTAAATGTAGACCATCAGTCTTTTCTAAATAAGCATACAATGACTAGTCTTGAACCAGAAAACTTCTATCATAAATTATACCCCCTAATTTTATGCAATGAGACTTACAATGAAAGGAAACTAATTCAAAGCTTTTGGATTTTTTTAGAACACCTCTAAAATATTATTATAAAAAGGATGCTGCAATGGCCGCACCTGGGGGCGCACACAGGAGTGGGAGTGTGCATGGGGTGTGCACCAGTCTCACATGCATGGCCTTGCATGAGCCCTTGCATGCTCCCAGCCTTGCACGGGTCCTTGCACCCTACCTCCCTTGCAGGGATGCTCCTTGCACAAGTCTTTGCACACTCACTCCCTTGCAGGAATGCTCCTTGCATGGGGCTTTGCTCACTTGCTCCCTTCAATTTAAAAAAATTATGTAGGAAATAATATTTCATTCCATAAAACATGGTCTTAATAATACAGCTGTCATTAAGACAAATCTTACATGGAAATAGCAAAAAAAGAAATCCTATCTGAACAATTATTGAAAGAATGAAAGATCTGCTAAACTTTAGAAGAATTAACACCTACAGATATTTTCAAGAACACATGGGTAAGTCCAAGAAACTTATGCAGAAGTAGTTCTTTCTTACATATTACAATGAAATGCATAGTGAGACAAAAATATAAAAATATTCATGTGATAATACGAGAACTAATGGATGTCTTAAGCACACAGGACAGGCCAAAAAAATACAGTACCTTTTGATTTGGATGTACATTGCTTTTTCTGCAGAATACTATGTATTGCCTACCAACCACATAAAAAAATCCCAGTAACGTGCTTATGACTAATGAAATAGGCATCAAAACATAAGTTTAAAGACCTATTCTTCCTCCCAATGGTTTTTACACAGGAACTTAACAGTATACCATGCCTGCTTCAAGCCATTCAAGAGTTTTCATTGCACACTCATTTCCACAGTGCATTTTATAATATGTTTTAACTTTATGACATATTGTGCAGAACTTTTGTACTAACTGCAGTATACAATTGTTTACTCTAGACAAGTGATAAAAAGTCTTTCATCACAAAAAAAAAAAAAAAAAAAAAAAACAAAACCCACAACCAAAAAAAAACCCAAACAAAACTAGTCTGGATCCTAAACAGGCTAATGACTTTAGCTTTCAATTAAGGCATGACATGCTGTACACATACTTCTATTATCAAACTGAATACCAATTTCTATTCATTCTTGCTACCAAGATCTTGACACTAACCTTTACAGAAACATAGATGAAGAGTAATTTTTTTTTAAAAAGAAAAATCTTGCTTTCAAACACGTGCATGCAAACTGTTAAATATACGTTAAAAAATACCATCACAAATGTATGAAAAGCTAAATTACTATCCTATTATAATTCAGGCAGGTTTTATTATCAGATCAGAATCCTATTTTGTCAAGTAAGAGGCCCAATTGAATTTCTACAGAAGGTCTGTCTGACTCTAGAATTACATTGCTCTCAGGAGCAATCCCTTTACTTACACACATCCCCTCTACTTAGACCCATCAGAGACCAACATTTGCAACCATATAAGCATAATATTTATAGTGTATCCACAGAGTCAGAGTGTAACTATTAAACACAAGACTTCCATAATGCAGCCTTCAGCACGCTGCAACTGCATACTGGACCTTTATAACTTCATCTTGATGATCTGACACATATTTTAGCTAAGAAAGGAAGGCATCAGAAAGCAGTAAATTTTCCAGCAAAAAGTATGTAAGTATGCTATCACAATGAAAAGTTATGCCCTTATATCAATGTCAAGTATATCAGGAATCAACTGCTGCTGGGAGGAGCCACTCAGTCTTTTCACGGTATTTTTTCCTATTGCATGGTCTTCTAATGTACCTACCAATAGTATTGTTTGCTACTATTTTTTGGCTTTGCAGTAATTGTCATTGGAAAATGGTTAAGAAAACTTAATGACAAAAACAAAACCTCCCTGACCCCTTCAAAGCCTTACCAGATCGTTTCAGTTAAACATAGCCCAAGCATATGCAGTAACTGGAAGTATCAGATAGGAAAAGAAAGAAAACTTCCATTTCCCTGGTACGGACTCCAGCCCTCTCTGGCTGCAACAAAGCAACAACTGGCTTCAGCACATGACTGCATAAGTTTGGGGAACACAGCCATAGCAAAAATCATATTGGGTTAGTGATCACCTAGGTCCCCACTTTGGGGAGTGACGTTTAGTTCCTGTCCCGTTTCCCCAGTGCTCTCCCACTACTTTCTCTAGTGTAAATGCCACTATGCTACCTCTCCTGTCTCCTTCACCCACTCAAAGCTTCCAATGTCATTTAAGTTACAGCAGTGATGAGACTGTGAGACAATGAACAGCATCCAGACATTGACAGCTACAGACATGGCTTGCTGCTTCAATTCAAGGCAGCAGTTCTTGCTGCATACTTGTTGTAGCAGACCATATAAGAAGAATTAGCTGCAGTAATGATCTCAGCTGATAAGCACATGTTGCTGCTACCCAAGCACTGATGCACGCTTGCTCAAATTGTATTTATAAAGTCAACCTTACATTATGATGTAGTTCATTATTATAACCAGAACAATATGGTGTTACATAGTTTTTCTGGGAGTCAGAATTATTCAGACTTAATCAGAAAAATAAAGTATCTTCTCAGTTATAATATTTAGTACCCCCTTCACATCACATCTTCTGAAAACCAGCAAAGCTATTAAAGAAAATACTTTCAAATGCCTTTTCCCTTTTACTTCCCCCAGTTCCAGAGTTACTTAATCACCACTGATTTTTCTGACCTTAGTAGTAGCAGAGCCATGGAGTGGCCACAGACCACCCTCTTATGGAAGGGAGGCTGGAACTTGATGATCTTTAAGGTCCCTTCCAACCCTAGCCATTCTATGATTCTGCGATTCTATGAAGAGGTAGAATCATGGGAAAACTCAGGTTGGAGGAGTCTCAGGAAGTCTCCAGTCCAACCTCTTTCTCCAAGCAGGATTATCTCTGAAATCAGACCAAGTTGCTCAGGGCTTTTTCCATTTGGGTCTTGAAAACCTCCAAGGAGACTGCACAACTCTGGGAAACCTGATGCACTGCTTGGTTCTCCTCATGGTGAAAACGCTTTTCACCATCCTGAATACCTCGTTTCAACTCACATTTTCTGTCCTCCCATCATTCACTAGAGTGAACAGACTGGCCATTATGTCTGTTAGGACCTAATATCATTAGGTACCCTCGTAGCTTTTTGTTCTCCAGACCTTTTTGTTCTCCCTCAGCCTCTCCTCGTGGAATATGTGCTCCAGAACCCTGTCTTGATGGCTCTTTACTGAACTCACTCCAGGTATCCTATAGCATCCCCAGTCAACTAACAGTGAGAAGACGAAGATAAAGGCTGAAGCCTACACAGAGACCAGGATTTTTCTTAGCTGCAATGAATGATCTAAAGTTGAAAGAAAGAATACATACATGTGTTCCTTGGAAACTGTTCTGAAGTCTGGGTGCTGAGAAAGGTGTACGGCAGATGTTTTCTAACTGATCTCTCTCACATTTCCTATTGGCTAGCTCTAGAGGCGTGCCCAGCTGCCTGTGGGAAATGCTGACTTCAGACAATTCCCTATTCGGCAATTCGACAGCTTAAAATCTTGTTCTGAGGCTATTGTTATTAACTGTTTTCTAATACTTTGTTCTGAATTCCTACACTTGCAGTCAAACATCTGAAAACTGAAAAATGCCCACTTCATTCAATGAAACACCAGACGAAGATAACCACATACTCAGACCACTGCAGGACTTTAACTTGTATGAAATATGTAAATATGTAAGATCCTTTTCTCTCATATACTTAAAAAAAAAATAGTCTGACACTTGATTTTTTATATTAGTTTCAGTTTGCAAAGTTAAAATATTTTAATTCCAATGCAAGAATAGACATAATTTGACAACTATCTCTGTAATTGTCTCCAGTTAAGAATATTTTATTCATTAGTTCATAAAAAAACTGATTAGTAGAGGAGTCTTGAAACATCACTGTCATAATGTTTTAAAATCAATTGACATTTATCTCCTCTAGGTATTTAAAACCTTCCAGGGTCTTTCTATGTAAAATATCATGAATCAATTCAAGTGATTTAAGACAAGAAATGTCAATCAAAAACATGAAATGGCATCTAATTGATAATTTATTTATTATCTATTTTAAGACATATGACTGCACTATAAAAAAAAAGATTTACTGGAGATTCAAGTGTGTAAGATTTTCATAAATGAAACAGCATGATTTCCTCATGCTTGAGGATATTAAACAAATCTTATCATCTTAGCACTGCAACTATGAACAATATCAATCTTTCCCCACATTTGCAAAAATTAAGGGCTGATTTTAAAGTATTTTAAAATAACAAGAGCAGTATAGTTATAACTGGAAAACATAATATGAAATACAGGCTTTTAGAAGACATTATGGTCTTAAGCATTAGTATTTTTCCTTTGTATTCCACTTTTACATCATACTGTCAATGTGGTCATTACAGTAAAAACAAGCATGGAACTGGAAAGGAACATAACTTTAAGAGGGGAAATAGAAACCTTGCATTGAAGCTTTTCATGTTTGGATCTAATGCAATCAAAGTGCTTCATCAATTCAGTTGCATGACTGTGTGTATTGACACAAAGGAGGAGGTACAAATAGGCAGCAGAAGCAGGCAGGGCTGTAGCAGCCACAACTTTTGTTAGCTTATACTGTTATCAAACTATATGTCAAGTCCACGCTACTGTGAAAAAAAAAAACACCACTGAGCTGCTTTTAATCTAGGTTTAACCAGTCTAGTTCACCGCATGGCCATGCAGAAGTTTATATTGCGCAAAGAATAAATGTCTGGGGATGAAAACCACACCTTTCAACTGTGGTGAAAGTTTATGCTGCTTTAAATGCTTGTGTAATTACTCTGCTATAACTAATTTTCATAACTGGTTTTAAATTAATTAAGACCACAATGTTGTCGAGGGACATTCCCACCCACACAGCTTGTGCTGATGATACATTCCTGTTTCCCCTTCTCCTTGTACATGTCAACTTAATAGCTGTTAGAGCTGATCCAACCTCCTCTGTAGTTGCAAGAAACACCAATGAAAATGCAAAAGGCGAGATGGAAGCACGCAGTCAGGACAGGAAGGAGGGCAGGACAGAGAAGCCTGGTGGGAGCAGGAGCTTTGCTTGTCTCAATCCCAAAGACTGCAGTTCATCGCTGTTAGCTTAAACAGGCTGGAGTATTTTTCAGCAGGATCAGTTCCCTGATCAGCCAACATTGTACAAATGTGGGCACAAAAAGGGGCAGCAGTAATAAACAGCCTGAAACAGGAAGATGACAGGACTGCCTTCCAGAACACTGGCAGTTTAAATTGACACACAGTGTTCACTAAAGTATACTCAAGATTGTACAAAATTGCTATTGTTAAACTGGAGCAATTCCTTCAAGATGGACTGGATACTACTGGCCAATAAACATTTATCACAACATTCCTTTAACTTGACACCTACTTGCCCCAAAACATACTGCCTTTGCCAATAAATTACAATAGAAAGGGAAAACTTTTTTCTTCTAAAAAATGCTTTCCTATAGCCTTAAAATCAGATCACAAACTGTTATTGCTACAAGGTAAATTTAAAAAGTAGTTTTAGTTGCACAATGTGGGTGAATATAAATAGAATATCAAATCACAAGTTTCAGAATGTAAACAAATCACATAATCTCTATGGTTAAAATAAAACCCTTGCTATGAGTTATTATCAAAGGGTAAAGGGTAAGAAAGTCCTAACACACACTACTGATAATGGCTTGAAAAAGGAGTTTATCAACAAAAGGTTTAGAACTCAGTGCAGTACATACCAATTGTAGACTCCTAAATGAGGAGCAGAGGGATGAAAATCCAGAATTTCAGTCTAAATAACATTTTTTTCTGCTTATAAGCAATTATGCTTCTTTCAGGAGCTGTGAGCTGTGCTTCTACACATAGCTAAGAACCTCCCAGGTTGAACAGCTCTGCTTTGGTTTTTGAAATCCAGGTTTTTAGCACCACTTCCCTTCTAAGGCCACCTCGTAGGCATTCTCTTCATCCCTGACACGCAGGCCAGATGTAGCCCATTACTAGCAGCAGTTTCTGACTGATTTAATGGAACACAGACGGATGTAATAGCAATATTTTCTATATAAAACCTACTGGTTTACACACTAAGCCAGGAAGAAAATCTGAATGCAGTATTCTGGCCAACGGAGTTCAAACTCACATGCTGCAGAACAATACCTCAACTTACCTGGCAAGAGTTTTATTAAGGGAGGACCTGTAGAGGAAAGATAAACTCCTTTCCTGCTGAAGCTCTGCAGTTTTGTAGTAAGGAATTCAATGGTCAGGAAAAACAGAAAAAAAAAAAAAAGAACAGCCTTTCATAGCTTTATTGGCTCAGCACTCAGGATGGTATGTCCTAAGTTCCAATTCTATGCCAAAAACATCAAATTCATTCTAGCAAGCAATGATGGACATACAATTCCAAAACCCAAAGCTTCAAAAACTCCTGCATGAATGATGTATACACTAAAATATATTGTCTAGTGAGGTTCTTACTTTGCCACTTTCTAGCCCTATGAATCCTAACTCTTTGCAGCACAGTAACAGCACTTTGAAACAACGTGGAGACTTCTCCCTCTGCAATCTTTTTCATCTCAGCAATCTTGTAACTTGTTGGTTAAGAATATTTTAAAAGTTGGGAAATATAGACTAGAATTCCCTTTTTATGGTTCCCTTTAATTAACAAAACAAATCCCCTCCTTGAAAAAGTGCTTTCACCACTAGTTTATTACAGAAAAAGGGGGCACTAACGCTTTATTGTCTCATGTACAGTTGCACAAAACAGGAAAAATAACCATTTGGAGAGGATCAGAAGTGAACAGAGGTATCTTCCTGGTGTCTACATTCATGTACAGACACTCTTCTACTTGCTAATATTCCTAATTCTACCCATGCAGTACATGTGAATTATGAGCACGTCACATGGCATTCTTGATTCTAGTTGGAGGACAAAACAATTAAAACATAAATGTCACACAATGGGAAGAAAGCTGTATCCAGCAACTTTCATGAAAAATGGCTTAGTAAAACGCTCTTTGCACAAGCAACATCAAAGAATTCTGGAACCTTTGCTACAATATTTACAGTCATATACACATAATGGTAATCTGTTAGACTATGCTAAGAGTTTAAGACTCACTGTATGCTTCCAACCAAAATATGTACCTAGTTCGTTGACCTGGATATGCTGAACATGTTGCTGACAACCCTGCTCCTTGTCATGCTGTTAACAAAAAGAATTATCATGTATTTGCCTGCTGTGCTTTCAACTCTCCAGTCAACTCCTAAGCCTTCCATGAGAACTTCATTGATGATGTCAACCTCTGACAAGTAAGTACTTAATAAATCAGAAGCTCCATTTAACCAGTTGTTGGAAAAGAGAAAAGGGACACCCACGTCTGCGCAGACAGAGCGGCTGTGAGATACTCCTTAATCTATCCTGATTTTTTGCACATTGACCCCTGGGAAATTATTCCTGCTTCCTATCCTCACTCGGAGCTTTTGCCCTGGTACTATGAATCTTCCAGGACCTCTAACAGTTTCACTGCCTCCTACCCAGTTATGAGCAGAACCTGTGGAGCGGGTCAGAACACTGTTAACCATACCTATGACAAGGTGCCCAGGGGCCAGGCAGCGGGGCAGGCAGGCAGGGCAGCAACAAAACAGGCTGCCCAGAGAGATCAGGGAATTTCTGACATTGCAGGATTTCACAGCATAGCTAGGGAAACGCATGATTGACCTGATCTAGTGCTCGTAACAAGCTCACTTCAAATGGGAAGCTGAGTTAGGTGATCTCCCGAGGTCCATGCCAAAAAACTATAATTTCTATGATCCAATGAGTAGCTCCAAAGGAAGCAGATGTACCTGTTTGCTGTTGCTCAGTGACAGTGTCACATGATTTAACATTCTGTTAATGTTTAGGAAATTAGAATTGCATCCATAAAAGTTTAAACTCTATAAATATTTAAAAGAAAACTTAAATTCTGATTAAACTCATAGCTAGTTACGTTCCTGAGTCAAAACTCCTTTTTAAAAATTATTTCTCAAACTACACTGAAACTGCTGATTCTTCTAGACAAAACCAAGTATCTCCTACATACGAAGGTGTAAAAAAATATGTACAAATAGCCATGACTTGAATTTTGTCCAGAGAAGAGGAAACGTCTTTTAAAAATTAATCCTGAAACTCACTAAGTGTTATAGTCTATTCCACACATCTCTAGAAGCAAAAACAAACAAACTGAACAATCTTCAAAACAAACCTTTTTTTTGGTTGTTTTCACCTTGTATTTTTCATACTAAGGTGAAACATGTTTTAGTTTTACTAATAAGGAGAAAGTTTTTAATGTACACAATTTCTACTCCATTTAAAATTTGTTTAAAGATGGACTTGCGTGGTTTTAAGAGGATGCTCTTGCAGCTAACAAGTCCAGAGAGACTGCTCCAGGAAGACTGTTTCAGCAAAACAAGGGAAATAATGTATTTTATAACTGTTGTCAGAATAATATATACAATTAAAAAAATCTTGAGAACACAAGACTTTGCTAACACCTTGAACTGTGTCCAAATAAAGAAAAACACAATTCAGGAGTTGGAGAACTGGTATTTGTTTCCAGTTTAATATTCTCCTGTACCATGTGGAAGCTTTTTATTATTCTTCAAGCTTATTTTTAAAAAGAATGTATTTTCCAGATCTTTGCCATCCTGGGTGATATTCATAGCAAATTTAAAACACACTGTGCAAGTATATGAAAACACTTTCAAATAATACGACAGTATCATTTGACAGCGTTTTGCTAAATGTGAGGTAGTAAGCCTTGCACACAATTTTATAGGCTGACAGTTTATTACAACGTGCATTGACAATACAAAACAATACGAAAAATTGTGGCACCAAAGGAATATACATGAAGCCAAAGCATCACCATTTCCACAGGCACAGACCTTATGTTTATAAGGTATGTATCATATTACCTTGTGATAATACTTCTGTAATGCCTGGAGGCAATTTCAGCAACCAGCAAACTCCAGGTAAAGTTTTAGCAACTCACAGACCTTGCTGACATGCTTTACCCCCAGCTCTAAGTCGCTATGCTTCCTGGATGCGTGAGAGTAAACTAACTTCACCTCTATACTAGTAGCAAACATACCACAGTGTTTTTCATCATGGCTTTAACAGTGAATCCATCGGAGACCTGCTGCTTCATTTTCTTCACGTGCCCCAGTGGCTCCTGCTGCTGGGGGGACCTGTCACCTGCGGTTTTGGAGGGGCTTGAGCCCGCTTTCTCCACTAACATCTCCCCACCAGCGTCCACGACCGACAACAAGCAAAATACAGACTGGAAAAAAC